>PVIH01001402.1:0-118045 GCA_004025045.1 Sigmodon hispidus
TATCTTCTTTGAGAGCTTCGATGATCATCAAAAAGGAATTTTTGGTGTTGCTTCCTTCTGTTTCCTCTTCATTGCTCAGTTCAGGTCTTGTATTTGTAAGATCGCCACTCTCTTCTGGAGTTACCATATTGCCCTTTGTATTATTATGTAATTTCTTGCACTGACGTTTGCCCATGCGTTCAGTGGTTCACGATTAGATGTGTCCTGGTCAGTTGTGGCACTTTGGTTTGTGTGTCTCCTGTCACCTCTCTAGTCAGGGTTCGATTCTGCCCCTCAGAGACCCCTGCAGTTGGTTTGCTCAGTTCACTCAGTTCGGGGTCGCAGTAGGGATCCTTGCAGATACCCTCAACAGCAGCAGGAGCTGTGGGTGTGGCCAGGTGCAGAGTTCAGCTTCCCCCTGCTCCAGAGTGTGCTGGGACGCCGCAGAGAGCACCGGTCCTCTGGTCAGGGTTCGAATCCGCCCCTCAGAGACCCCTGCAGTTGGTTTGCTCAGTTCACTCAGTTCGGGGTCGCAGTAGGGATCCTTGCAGATACCCTCAGCAGCAGCAGGAGCTGTGGGTGTGGCCAGGTGCAGAGTTCAGCTGCCCCCTGCTCCAGAGTGTCAAAAATGGCATTCTTGAGCTAAGTTTACTCTCTTCATTAATAGTGGATATGGTCTTCTGGCCAGGGAGGACCTCTAAGAACTTATGAACCACAAAAGCTACAGTCACTAATATTGATTCATGCCAGATCTACATGATCAGCATCTTTGTTGAAGACACTCCTATTTTAGCTACAAAACAGAAAAAATTACTGTGTCTGAACCAGAATATTCTTTCATTATGGCTGAATTTTAAAAATCCCTCTGATTCCCAATGTAGATTTATTTTTATGATTATAGAAGTCTCAAAAGAATATTCAGATAATTATAACACAGACATTAAACAGAAGTATTGGAACTATAGCTTACTACAACCCATGATGACTGTAATGCAAAAAATACTAACACAAAATACTCATTTTCTAGATCACAAATGGAAAGACATGTTTCTTTGAACAGTACATACTATGTTTTACCCATAAATTCATTTATATCTATAAGAACAAAATGGTAACATGTCACTTGAGATAATTCAACAACTTCAGTTTTCAAAGAAATATGATACTTATAAAATATGCCAATTTGCTTTTAACAAGTAATACACTCACTCAGTGACAAATTGCTTTTTACAGCCGAATATTCCAAAACCTTATAATATACCAGCTTAGTTCATTTTAGATACCATCAATGTCTTCATTCTCATTTTCAGTACCATCCAACAGATCTTCAACATCATCTTTCAGAGTCAAATATGTCTGTTTCACTGAACCTATCATGATGTACAAATCCTTCACTTTTTTTTAATAAACTTTATTTATTTATTTGCCTTGGTGTTTGCCTGGAAGTGGAACTACAGACAGTTGTTAGCTGCCATGTGGGTGCTGGGAATCGAACCCGGGTCCTCTGGAAGAGCAGACGGTGCTCTTAACTGCTGAGCCATCTCTCCAGTCCCCCAAATCTTTCACTTTTAAAAGCTATCTATCCTTATCTACAATCTATTTTAAAGCAATATTAGCTTTGATATTATATTATTGTTACAGACCAATTAGTATAATGTGTGAAGCATTTATCCAAACTTTTTCTTAAATACCTTCTGATATTGCATAGCCTGCTGTTACCATTAAGTGACATGGTTTCCCCTCACCCATTCAAACGCCTAGCATGCTGTCATCTGTGCATAGTCTTGCCAATCCTCTATAAACACCAGCTCTCTCTTTTTTTATATTTATTTTTATCTCTATATCCATTTTTGCCTCCTTTACCTTTATTCTTTGTCATTGTGGTAGGGGAAAGCATAGAGGTGAAAATGTTGTGAGTTTTTGCTCATGGTGCCTATGACCATTTTCTGAGAACTATACCCTAATTAGTAGGTATAAAGTACTAACAGTGGTATATCTGAAACACACTGTATAGTTACTATAGCTTTCTAGATAACCGGAAGTATGTAAGACTTGTAGGTAACAAATGGTGTTCAGCTGCCCCAGGCTTCCATTAGAATTACGAAATCCAACAGAGCACACCTGTACTCTCACAGCTAGGTCAGTAATAATTAAAGTCAATAGGTCTTTAGTAGGCCATGGCTGGCCATAAACTTTCCTGTGGCCTCACCCCATGTATTATACACCCAGGTCCCCCCATTGTGGCACATGATGACTGGCTTTTATAGTAACAAAAGGAGCCATAGTAGCTGCTGGAAGACAATTGGCAGAAACAGTAGTCCTTCCTTGTAGGGTGAGAATACTGCAACATCAATGTGTCAAGTAAAATGGAGCTACTGGACAATAATCAAACAACTATTACAGGTGCAGCAAAGAGCTTCCTGACTAAGGAGGCTTCCACAGGAAAGAACCGCATCTGCTAATGCGCAGCCTAAGACAGAGAACTGTGGCTGAGGAGGTCATAGGTCACTGATAACATTTTATAAAATGAATGTTAAATGCCGATTAATTTTTCCCTAATATTTGCACCTCACATAATTATCAGTATCAGTGGGTCATTGAGAGAAACTTTTTTGTAAGGGCCAATGATTAATGGAGGGATTTATTTTTTTGAAAAATATTTTTTTACTTTTTTTTAATAAAGTCTCATCTTTATCCATGCATTCCCTTGTTCAAACTCCCTTCCCTCTCCATCCCCTCCCAGTCAGTCTCTCTTCTCAAAATCTCTTTATCTTCTCCCCAGCAAGAGCATGAGGTTCCAAGGTCCCAAGGTACCTTTTTTTCCCCTCAAAATCAGGTATTCATTGGTGTGTGGGTGAATTTCTGGGTCTTCAATTCGATTTCATTGATACACGAGTTTGTTTTTATGCCAGTACCAAGCTGTTTTTGTTACTGTAGCTCTATAATATAACTTGAAGTCAGTGATGGTGATGCCTCCTGAGGTTCTTTTGTTGAGCAAAATTGTTTTAGCAATCCTGGCTTTCCTGTTATTCCAAATAAAATTTAGTATTGTTTTTTCAAGATCTATAAAAAATTGTGTTGGGATTTTGATGGGAATTGCATTGAACATTCTTATTGCTATGGTAATAAATAGCTCCTTTATTGAAGCTTTACTACAGTCAATCAATATCTGAATATTTCAACTCTTTGAATTTCAGAATGCATTATGTAAACAACACTATGCAAATATGTTAAGAAAATATTGTTGTGGAAGGTATATGTTAAAAAAAAAAAAGCCTGCTTACAGGAAGGTATTCCCTCGAGCATTGGTGAATATTTTAGTTTGCTAGCCTATGTAAAGCAATAGACTTGAAAATACACATCTTTTCTTCCAGCTGTATTCATCTCTTGTGAGGGTTGTATACTAGTGTGAGCCATGTTTCTTTAATAAAGTAGCAAATTAGAGAATCAGTGACAATTCTTATAAATGCATAGGAAGTCTTCTAGTTTACTCATTTTTTTGTTGTTGTTCTGTTCTGTTTTTCCAGACAGGGTTTATTTGTGAAGCCATGGCTGTCCTGGAATTTAACTCTGTAGACCCGGCTAGCATCTAACTCACAGATCAGTCTCCCTCTTCTTCCTAAGAGCTGGGTTTCAAAGCGTGCACAGCCCCATTTGTCTGTGAACAGGAAATCATAAACTCTCTCATTCCATTCCACTTTGGTAACACTGTAGTCCTCCTTTTGCAGAACACAGTGGCTTCCAGCCAGAGTTGGAGACATCACTGAAAAGCTCTAGGTTTCCACTTCCATTACCTCACAAGCCCCTGAAATATATCCATCCATTTTTCTTCCCCTCTCTTCCTTATATGTCCTTCTCCTTTTCATATTTGTGGATGTAAAACAGTTTATTGATATACCACCCAAACATCAATTAGATCCTGAAGAAATAGTAATAGGTCCACTATGAATGGTAATAATTTTCATTAAACAAAATGAAGCTATCTCAGCTGCTATGTCAAAAATATTCAATAAAAATACATTTCTTTTTAAATTCATATTAAAATCAATGATTCATATTTAATATGATTTACAAATAACAAGGAGCCATTGTGAAAAACTAAAAGAGCTAAATGGCAATGAATGAGTCACTTCAGAAGTACTTTGACTTTTCAGCCAACTGGAACATTGTCCCATCTTTTCCAAAGAATATACTAAAGCATGGCGACAGAGACCCAAAGAGTTAGCATGTCTCAGTGTATTACAAACCATTTTCAAAACAGATCAACAGCATACCCCTCATTTCAAAAACCATATATTTAGATATTTTGTTCTCTTAATATGAAAATGATATTTTATGATACTAGGAAAATTCTTAAAATTGCAATAATATATATGGAGGTAGTTGAAGAAGCAATGGGTTGAAAGTGATATACTCCTTCAATTAAAAAAAAAATCCAAAAGGAAAAATTAAAAATTGCATCTCAATTACTACACTAGGAAAAATATCTTTAATTATGAATAAATAAATACTAATCAAAATAGTCTAAATTGCATGTAAACAAATTTACCCCCTTCCACCAAATTTTATGACTATAGTAATCTGGTTATAACATGAAACAAAAAACAAACAAATTTGTGATGACTCATGGGAATCTTGTAACAACATAAGCCATATTCCTCCACTACAGGAAAAGGAAAACCTAATAGTGAGAGGACAGACAGAAGGACTGTCATTCTAAAGCATGAGTGGACAGACAGAAGGACTGTCATTCTTAGCCCAGCCATTTGTACATCTTTTTCCTCACCTTTGTATGCTGCTATTTCTCTCTCCAATCCATATGTGCTGGATTTCGATGTCTACAGAGAACTTAATGAACAGATTTCCTTCTGACTTAACCTAATATACAGCCTGTACTAACAAAAGATGGGCACGTGACACAAAAAGGAAATATGCCTAATATACTGGAGATCACTCTTAGAGATGGAATATTTTTCTCTAGCTTAATAGTATTTTAAGGAATTATAGAAACCATGTCACTTCTGATGCACAGTATTAATGGAGTAAGCTGAGGAAATGTTCATTATTCTGTGCACTTTAATTGTAAACGAAACAATGGTGGGTTTAAAAGCACAGAAACAACCTGTTTTGCCTTTCAAATGTTAGTGAAACAAATGGTATTTAGTTAATAATAGGTAATTTGTGTAATAGTTCTTCAAAATGACCATTAAATTACAATTTTTATATCTGCTGCCACATGTGAGGAAGAAGATAAAGAAAGTTGAGGGAAAAGTGTATTAAGACCTGCTAGTTGATTATGTATTTTATCTCTCACGCCTGCCTTGCTAATTAGTATGATGTTTTGCTTAAACACTAAAGTGTGTGTGACCAAAACATTGTCATAATACTTCATTTAGGTGCTTACTGCTGGTAAAAGCAGCTCTCTGCAATCAGATAGTCTGTCTTCCTAAAATATGTCAACACAGTGAGAGGAAAGAAAAACACAGTATGTGAACTGTTCACTATAGCTCAATCATACTGGATATAATTGTGAAAACTGTCTTGTTAGAAAAAAAGGATTTTAAAATGTAGTCTTGCTTCAGGTATACACTGTACTTAATTTAGTGTAGGAAGGACAAGATGTTAGAAAATGGAACGAGGACTGCTAACCATTTGATCAATATTTTAAACAAAAAAATGATCAGGCATTTGTTTACCTCCTTGCTTATCAAACAAGGGAATCTAGCAGTACAATTGCAGATTTCTTATTCTCCTTACATTAAAGATAATGTATGACATGGCAGAATGAGCATTATATCTTAGATCAAAAATAAAATTTTTATTTTCATGTGGCACAACCAGACAGTTATATTCTGCTTGTTGACAAGTATAATATTATTTCCATATCAATGTAATCTGAAGTTAAGCTCAATATTTCATGAATGTTTCTCATTTCTAGCCAAGATTTAGAGAGATTAACATTAAACACATTATGCTTTTGTGGAGGTTTCCTTCCCCTCTGACACACCATTTTAGTGATACATTTTGTTACATTATTAGACTTCTACAAGTTCTTTTTTCTGTAAGGCTAAAGCAATACCAAGCTATTTTCAGAAAAATCACACTCTTTACTACTTGTAGAAAATGTGGGGTGTTATGCACAAAATAAAACTACTTTGCTTTTAGTAATAAGCAATATGTTAATGATGCAACTCAGAGACCAGCAAAATAATGTCAAAGTAATCTGCAATCTGCCCAGAAATAAATGAAATGTCAGCCAGTTTTACCAAATGGTAAGTGATTTTGCTGCTCAAGTACATGGCTTATAAATCTATCTGCTGGTTTCAAGTAAGAATAAAAAGAAAAGAAAAAAATCAAAAGTCTTAGAAACAATCAATATGTCTTGTTCTTAATAAATTTAGAGTAATTGTTTAGTAGTTTAAAGACACACAACTATATTAGATTTATACAATAATAGTTTCAAAAGAATTATACACAAATAGAGACAGACTTTCTCCGACTTTATTTAAAAACAAAATCCTTCCAACAAAGGCCAGTAAATGGAAGGCTCTGTATATAACGTGTGTGTCAGTGTCAACACAAAGCAATTCTAGATTGCAGTGGAGGTGCATCTTACAACAAAGATGTTAAAAAAAATAAACATACAATAAAATAACATTTCTTGTTCACATGGATAAGATCATCTGGGTTGCCTTCAAATCTATTTGACACCATATCAATATGTAAATTTAATAACTTAAGGAAAGTAAACCAACTACTATACAAAAGAAATAGACTGCTTTAACATGTGCATTGCGTCCTTACATGTTAGACTACAAATCTGCCAAAGACTTTTAGAAGAATACAGAGATTATATCCATTAAAATTTCTGAATAGGAGCAATATAAGTCTATTACCAGTCATAAACAGTAAGAAATACAAACTGAAAATCTTGTTATTCTATCATTTTCCAATACTAAAAATAAAGTGATCTGGAGAAGAGGGAGTGACTGGGGGGGGGCAGGAGTGGGAAGGGTACTTGAACAAGGGGATAAATAGATAAAAAATATGACTTTATTCATAATTAAAAAAGCAAAAGAGAAAGTAAAATTTCACATATGAACACTATATGTAATTGAAATAAACTATTTATACCAAAAAACATAAAGTCCTCAGAGAAAGTCAAATTTTTTTTTTTGCAGAAACAGTTTTTGATGAAGTCATTGTTGAACTTGAACTTGATACATTAAGTAAAGGACCAAACAAAGATACTATGCTAAATTGAGGGACCACTTGACATTGTGGACATTGGCTAGCCAAACAAACAAGGCAGAAGCCTGAGAAGAAGAAAATGTTGTCCTGGCCTTCAAACATTTGTCTTTCTCATTTTAAAATTCTCATGGTGGACCATTTGTCATCTATGCTGTTTCACAAAATGTTTCTTTGTTGTTGTTCATTTGTTTTTTGATTTATGATGGGTTTTTAACTTCTATTTTAATTTCCATATTTCTCAAATAATTTTTATGTTTCATTACTTAGGAGAACAAAGCCAAGTATCTTTAGGGAGTTACTAACTTTCATCTTGTTGTGACCATATGAAGGTGTGGAATTTTTAAAAGGTTTATACATGTATGGCATGGTACTTTTTGTATATTGTTATTTAAGCAGAGTCATATTAAAGCTGTTTTAATGCCTAAATAAACAAACTGTCTGCAAAAGAAAAAAAAGAGCTAAATTTTGAAAAATACATTAGTAAAAACTTCACACTTCATAGCCATCACACCATCAATTGTTTTAATCTTAGAACATTTTTAATTTTCTAGTTAAATTTTATCATGCAGTATATCTTGATTCTATTCTTTCTCCTCTAATTCTTCCTAGATCACCTCTACCTCCTTATCCATGCTCAATTTCACATTATAGCCCTTTTTAAAATAGAGAGAAAAACAATAAGAAAAATGAAAACAGATAAGCAAACAAATATGTTTAGACAATAAGGACCTGAACAAAAAGTTCCCTAAAAAGCAGGCGGTCTGATTTGTCTTCGCTGAGCACTCCCTGTCTACTCTGGAGTGAGGATGATATAGTCAGCGATATTTCTTGGAAAGAAAAATCTGACCAACAGAGACCCATGCAACATGCAGAATGAGAAACTAGAGCATTCAGCCCTAAATGGGAAAGGGTTTTTTGTTGTTTTGTTTTTTTGAACCCCACCTCCATTCCAAGGCTTAGAGATCTGTGTGGAAAGTTTGTAAGGACCAGAGGTGGTAGATAACTCCAAGGAAACAGAATCTTCTGAACACAATAGTGCTGATGGACATGTAAACTCAAATAGACTGTGACAGCATGCACATAGAGAGTATCAGCATGCATAAAACCTGTATAATTTAAAATCAGACAAAATCTCAGTGCTGAGAAAGGGAAGCAGTCACAAAATTGTACCATTGTACCCCTAAAAAAAACCTATTTGTAATTAATACCTGCTGGGAAGAAAGAAATGAATTACTTTCACCAGTTTCTATTTATTAGCTCACCATCAAAGTCTTAGAAAATGAGTATGTCATCCTTGGCAAAGATGCATTATTTTTGTAAAAACTGATATTTTTAATCTGGAAATTATTTTGTATTCATGCCCATAACAAAAGATACTATGAAAGAAAAAAAGGAAATATGAGATCTTTAACACAGGAGAGAACAACTACAAAGTAATTCCAGAAATTTCAGAAAGCAATGGCAAATTGAACATTCAGAGACTGAATTTACCATGCAGAAAAAATTTTAATTTCTTCATAATGAAAATCAATGGTGCCTCATCTGTCATGTAGTAAAATCTCAACATACATAGTTAGGTAATCATACTCAAATCTACAGCAGCTCCAACATTGTCTCTACAATGACTTACTAACATGGCAAACATACATAATGAGGATACAAAGTGAAATAGTCTCACATGACCCCTCAGTGATTTGAGAATAACATTTTTAAAATTCAAGAAAGCTTGCCTTCTCTGAACAGTTATGGGAGTCAAAAATCATTTTATATGCTTTATACTATCTTGAGTGGTAGCATAGATAACATTCTAAGAAAGTTTTTCTTTCCAACATGAACCACCATGTAACTGATTTGCAATTGCTGCCTTCTGAAAAACTTATTTCTGGACTCACTGAAAGGTTGATTTCTACACCACAGTTGCTTGTGCTATCATACGTTCACTATGAACACAACTATTTTCCTTGTGATGGTTTCAATTTTTATAAGCCAGGCACACAGAAACCAAGATTTTAAAAAAAATCCCTTCAAAATACCTTGGACTGCCTCCTTGGGTCCCATTCCCCTTAGAGGAACACCTGACTCAGTCTTGAGGTTGGGGGGAGAAAACTGGATTTGCCAGGAGTGGAGGCTGAACATAGCAATATTGGGACAGTGGGACCTTGGGACCGCCTGCCCAGGGAGGGGAGGGGGAAATGTGGAGAAGAGTGAATGACCTGATGAGGTGGGAGGGGGAAGGGACCTTGAATAAGGATATACAAGGATAGAAAATGTGACTTCTTTATTCATAATGATAAAAAAGAAATGGATGCCATTTCAAAGCAATAAAAGATTACACACCTAAAGATAAAACACAAATGCTTTTTAAATAACTGCATTGATGCCTACATACTTGATACATTTTGAAGTATGTCATTACTGGAAATATCATTGAATAAGTCATTAGGAATTGTTTTCACATGACTCTTAATAGGATATGTGTTTTTATAGACATTCAAGCCATTTTTTCCTAATCTTCACAATTCTAAATGATATAGATTTAAAATTTATGTTTCCCTTATCTCAGCTTTGCCATTTCCCACATCCCCAGGTTTTTCCAAATCCCACCTTACTCTGTGTCAAGCGAGATTGGTCATTGAGATCAAGATTTAATCATCTCTGCTCATTAATATTAGCATCCATTTAACATATTTACATTCCCTCTGTCTCTACCTGCACAATTGCAATTAAATGGTTGAGTTCAGAACTGTTACAAATAGTAAATGAATTTACTTTGTGAGTGCTCATTTCAGAAACGCTACTACCTTGCCATGGATGGCAGAAACACAAACTTTAGTTGTTGTAAATGACTTCCAGCCCAGCTTGGGCCAGGGGTGGTGGCTTTTATTTCCCCCATAAATTACTCAGACTCTTATATTAATTTTATGCTGTTTGGCTTATGTCTCAGGCACATTACTAGCTAGCTCTTTCAAGTTAATTTTTTAATGTGGTTACCATTGAACATTGCTAACACATAAGACTATGGCAAACTTTTCATGGAGAAGTAAGCTATATGCATTTGCATAATTATTTATCCATTTTTATGCATTAATCTTTTCTCTTGTGTTCTTTCCATTGTTCTTTTCTTCACATTGATACTTAACTCCTTTCCCACAGCTCTATATAAATATAAGAAAATACAAGCAAAACACACACACAAAAGACTTACAGGAAGATTTTTTTTTTCACCTTTATCTTTAGTTGTTACAACACTGGATCACTTGCCTTATACAAAAATGTCTTGAATTGTTGGCTCGTTTTTAAAATTTTATTCATAAAATAAAGTCTTTTTTGTCCATGTATCCCCTTGCTCCCCTGCCCCTCCCAATGTCTCCCAGTCAGCCCTAAGCTTCCCTCTTCCCCATCTCATTTCCTCCCCCAAAAGGGCAAGAAGTCTCAACGTGGATCAACTCAGCATCCACTCCAGGCAAGTTTGATTTCCTCATCCTAATTTCAAGTGTGGGTTAGGTGTTCGTCTGGAGGGAATGAGCTCCAAGGTGCTAGTCCAGGCACAGAAACACAGTCTGATCCCTCCCCTTGAGGCTCCACTTATTGCCCATGTCAGTGGACAGTTGCCTATCCTTGGAGGACCCAATTCCTTTTCCTGATGGTTCCCAGGTCTCCAGCCAGCCATCACTGTGAGAATTTTCCTCATATTCCCTATCCCATTATGCATAATCCCTCTCCTCCTTCACTCTCAGCTGGACCAGAAACTCAGCCCAGTGCTCAACCATGTATCTCTGCCTCTACTTCTATTCCTCATTAGATGTAAGTTCTGTGATGGCACTTAGTGTGATTATTCATTTGATGATAGGGAAAGTCAAGTCTAGGCAACACTTTCACTATTGGTTGGAGACATAACCAGGAACATCCTGTAAGTTCTTGGAGGTTTCTCTAGCATCCAGTCTTTTTTCAACTCCACATTGGCTTCCTCTGTTAAGATCTCCATCTCTTTCTTTTTTCTTTCTCATTGTTCCTCTCACTCAGTCATCTCCTTCTCATGATTTGTTTCTGCCCTTTCTTGGTTTCAACCCCTTATGAACTCTTAAAAGAACAGTACTCAATTTCATTTGTAATAACAGGAAAGCTAGGATTGCTGAAACAAACCTGCTCAACAAAGAACCTCAGGAGTACAAGAACCATCCCGACTTTAAGCTAT
Source organism: Sigmodon hispidus (assembly GCA_004025045.1). NCBI lineage: Eukaryota > Metazoa > Chordata > Mammalia > Rodentia > Cricetidae > Sigmodon > Sigmodon hispidus. The sequence goes on from PVIH01001402.1 coordinate 11,426, forward strand.
GCTATAGAGCGACAATAACAAAAACAGCCTGGTACTGGAATAAAAACAGACTTGTGGATAAATAAAATCAAATTGAAGACCCTGACATTAACCCACACACCTATGAATACCTGATTTTTGATAAAGAGGCTAAAAATATTCAATGAAAAAAATGATAGTATTTTCAACAAGTGGTGTTGGCATAACTGGATGGTAGTGTGTAGGAAATGCAAATACATCCAAACTTATCACCCTGCACCAAACTCAAATCCAAATGGATCAAAAACCTCAACATAAACCATGCCACACTGAACTTGATAGAAAAGAAAGTGGGAAATACCCTCCGACACATGGACATGGGTAACCACTTCCTAAATATAACACCAGTAGCACAGACACTAAGAACAACAATCAATAAGTGGGACCTCCTGAAACTGAGAAGCTTCTGCAATGCCAAGGACACAGTCAATGAGACAAAATGACAGCCTACAGAATGGGAAAACACTTTCACCAACCCTACAAGCAACAGAGGATTGATCTCTAAAATATCTCAAGATCTATCTAAAAGAACTCATGAAACTACAGCCCAAAGCCTTAAAATATCAATTAAAATACGGGGTTCAGAACTGAACAGGGAATTCTCTGCAGAAGAATTACAAATGGTGGAAAGGCACATTAAACAGTCCTCAATATCTTTAGCTATCAGAGAAATGCAAATGAAAACAACTTTGAGATGCCATCTTACACCTGTCAGAATGGCTAAGATGAAAAACATAGATGACAGCCTATGCTGAAGAGGATGCAGAGCCAGGGGAACACTTCTCCACTGTTGGTGCAAGTGTAAGCTTGTTCAGCCACTCTGGAATGAAGTATGGCAGTTTCTCAGAAAACTGGGAATCAATATCCTCAAGCATCCAGTAATACTACTTTTAGGCATATACCCTAAAGATGCAGATTTGCACCCCAAAAGCATTAGTTCAACTATGTAAATAGCAGCATTATTCATAATAGCAAGAACCTGGACACAACCTAGATGTCCCTCAACTGAAGAATGGATTAACAAATTGTGGTACATCTACATAATGGAGTACTGCTCAGCAGTAAGAAAAACTGATATCCTAAAATTTGCAGGCAAATGGATGGATTTGGAAAATATCCTCCTGAGTGAGGTTTCACAAAGCTAGAAAGAGAAGCAGGAGTGTACTCACTCATTAGTGTTCTTTAAAAAAATAATGTTATTGTGTACAGCCACTCAAAGCTGGAACATAGCTAAATGACACAGTGCCTCACTTCTGCATTGATGGCCTCTGGCAGAGATGTGAGAAAAGAAAGACTTGTTCTTTAAGGGTCTGGCCACAGGGAGTGTAATTATGTTCCAGTAAATGAGCAGCATGAATGGACGTTTTTGTAAATGCTGAGGTCATAAGTGTGGGTATGAATCTGGGAGGACTGATAACTGAGTTTGATGGGGTAATGTAAAATCACCAAGTAATATATATATTATTTATATACATATATATGAAAAAAGAAAAACATCAACTCTGAATTCAAATTGTTTTATTCCTTTATTCCCATTTTTTCAAAATAAAATGTAAACTCCTTTAAGATAAAAAATGTTCCACAGTAGTTGGATCAATGTTTTGCATTTGATAAACTTTAAAAACTTGTTTGTGGAATAAATTGCTGAATTAATGAATGTCAAAAATAAATCAGAAGAAAACATCAGAGGGGCAATCTGGAATTCAGTATTTTTAAATTATATATTAATTCTCCAATAAATTATGTACCTTATCCTAAATTATCTAGTCAGTAAATTAGTAACTGTCAATGATAATACAAGAAAAAAAGTGAAAAAACTATCAAACAGTAATTTCTCATGAAGCACTAAGAAAAGAAATTAAGGAGTGGTGAGCCTTGGAGAGTAAATGATATTATTGAGCATGAATACATTCGTTTAGCCATTATTTCTATAAATGTTAAGCAAAACCCTACAAAGTTAGCTTACTGAATATGCCCAGCTGTTTAAAGCCTAGGTAAGTCAGGAGACACATGAATAGAATGTGAATTGTATTTTGAGTTTTTTGATCATCAGTAGACCTTCACAAAAGAATTTTGAAATTAGAAGACATAATGTTAATGAATAACAATGAAAGTTTAATATTAGCTATGTTGGAGGCTCTTAGGTAGTCTTGCTTTTCATTGATAAAAAGTACACCCATCATTATTCAGAAAGAGCCAAACATTTCTTCTGGACCAATAAACAGAAAAGGTAAGCCATGGATTTTGCCCTTAAGAGATTATATTTTCAGACTATACCATAGTATCACTTGATTTTATACTTCAGAAAATTGGCTATTCGTGGCACATATTATCTGTTCCTCACTTTGTCTAATTTTTCAATGGAAAATAGATTTTTTCATAAAATATGTCGTGATTATAGTTTTCCCGTTTCCCAAATCTTCCCAAATTCTACTTATGTCCCCAGTCTCGTAAATTCAAACCTCTCCTTTTTCTTTTTTTAAAAAAATACAAGCAGATATCTAAAAGCTAATAATACAATAAAATAAAATATTCTCATAAGAAATTAATGATGAGTTTGAAGTACCAATAAATACAGAGCTTCAAGGGAGAAGACACAAATGACCTGGGGTTTCTCTACACAAATAATTCAGTGATAATTTAGTGCTTCTTTTATTTACAACCTTGTAATAAAACTTCACAAAGCCCTATTGTACCTACAAGTATTTCTCCTAACTGATGGCAGGAGTACACAGACATTGGACCTGATAATTAAGAACAGAAAATTTGTAGGTAATCCTTGCATTTGTAAAAATCTTCAGAATATAGAATGGGAAAAAGCAAAACACTTCTATAACTTGATACATACATACATAAATATATATATATCATTTATAAATAATGTCTCTTGTAGAGCAAAGTAAGACCACCTTATGTGAGAGTATTCTAAGAATCAGAGAGAAGTTTATAAGAAATCTTTTGTTCCATATACATTATCTGTTCAGTCCTAGTTGTATACTTAGAATTCTTATGCTAGCAAACTTACCCTAATAGGTGTGTTCTTATTCTCAGAAACACTTGCATCATTGTTTGGCACAGTCAGGTTTGATATAAGAATGCCAGATAACATAATTCAATTCTTCTAAAGAAAGTGCCTTCTATAAATCAAAAAAGAACCTAGGTTTTCCCAAGAGCATGGGGTGAAGAAACAATTCCATTTAGCTTCTATGCCAAAAACTTTGTGAAAGCCTGGTTGCAGGGTGAGATTCCTTTGCTTTTATCTTTGAACTGGGAAGATACACTTTCTCGCCCTCTGAGTGCTAGGGGGAAAGGAAGATGGCTTTGAACTTTGCATAATACTATTAACCATTGACACAAAAATATATCTCCACCACTTAAACCTTTGGAAGTAAATAGTCAATGATCAATCATTATTTACATTTTTTCATATTTAAGGTAAGATAATATAATAAAAGAGCTACTTCCATGTTTTTAAATTGTCCATTTCATGTCATAAACATTAATGTGAAATACAGTGTTTTTTTTTCTTTCCTGTGAAAATTAGCAAATTTGAATCTTTTTTTTAGAACTATGTTCATCATGAAAAATTTTGGCTGACCACTCCAATCTATGCTTTTCTACCTTAAATGATTTTATCAAGTTTTTGTTATAAGTGAAAACATAATCTATTTATTACCTTTGAAAAATATTTCTAACAATCAAAAAGCTGAAAGCTCTTCTGTACTGAACTAAAGTCAAGAATATGGTGTGTTCTCAACTGCTGGAGCTCTTAGACACAGTTCTCCAGTACACACACTTAGTAATCAACTATTAGCCATCACGTCCACCTTTTCTAGTTCTCTACACTAGCCTTTGGAGTCCTAATGTACCTTGTTGTACTGTTTTTCTTTTTCTTCATCACATCATATTTTCTATGATATAGTCAGTTTTCGTTATTTCCATTCTTGTTTGCTGTTGTTTTGTTTTCTTGCTTTTTATTCCTCATACTATATAATCCTTAAATTTGTAGTAGTGATAGGAGGAGAGTGGAACTGTGTGGTGAGTTAATATGCAAACTGTGTTCAGATGATAGACCACAGAATATTTTCATAAAGTTGTTCACATAGGTGTAATTTGAACTGACAGTGTACTTGTAATATTTCATAAAATGGTTCTAAAACAAAGGTAAACATAACTCATCCTAAAACATGAAAATATCAAAAATGGGACATAAAGATATGTAAGTTATTTCAACAGTTTGTCCATTTAAGAATATCAAAGATGTTTCTTTAAATTCTAGTTCCAGAAACTGGTTGGAAGGAGGGACACATATATACAAGTAAATATCAACAGTAAAGGTTTCTGAAGATATAATGGCTGAAAATCAATTCAAAATCCAACATGTAAAGAACATGATGTGATTCTAAGTAGTGCTTTCCAACCTTTGCATGTTGCATTCTGCAATTTCTCTGTAGCTCAGGTGCTGAATATACTCTGCACATATCATCATGCCACATAAAGTTAACTGAAATTCCTAAAACATCTTGTCTCAGATTCAAGAGGGCAGTATGCTATGATGTATAACGATTTTATTGTACATAGAAACTTGCTGCTTTTATGGGAAATAATGATCAATACACAAGTCTTTTAGTATTTTTTCTACCATTTTACACAGCATGCATCAAATTATTATATTGTTAGCCTGCCTTGGATTTCAGTACTTAATTTTAAAAGGTAGTAACACATGTCATTTTAAAAGTCACTAAATAGGGGCTGGAGAGATGGCTCAGCGGTTAAGAGCACTGTCTGCTCTTCCAGAGGACCCGGGTTCGATTCCCAGAACCCACATGGCAGCTAATAAAAGTCACTAAATGAGCTGTGGTTTGGGATTAGAACATCCATTCCAATTGTAGAAGGGGCCCTGAACAAATATCTACCATAATTGCTATATGTTCACATAAAACTATATTATTAGTATTGGAGACCATAAAATGTCAACCAGTTTTTTGTTGAAAAATGTTGACTATATATCCTATACCATCATATATTTATCCAAGATTTATTCCTCAATATAACAATCTCCCATAATCTTTAAAAAGTCATAAAACTCCATGTACAAAAAGAATTGTTCTTAAATATATTATTTAATCATCAGGAAATGTTTAATTTATATGACACATATGTGACTAAATATTGGGGTAGTATAAAAATTATCAATAAAAATAGTCATCACAAATGTAGAAAATCTAAGCCCATATCAGACAAGACCTCTATATCCTAGAACTCAAGATGACAACAAATTTGATGTCATTTTACTGTATCTACTGAGACACTGCAAATTAATAAATGAGTAAATAAAAAGTAAGTAAATTCAGTTTATGAAAGTTAGATACACCAATAAAAACACAGGCAATAACCCCACACCAGCAAATCCCAAGGAAGGAAAACCTATGTACAGTACCACCAAAAATAAAAATAATTAACAATCACTGGTCATTAATATCTCATAGTAAAAATGGACTCAATTTCCCTATAAAAAGAGAGGCTAACAGAATGAATTAAATGGGATCCATCTCTCTGCTGAATACAAGAAACACACCTCAATTCCAAAGACAGACACAACATCAGAGTAAAGAGTGGGGAAAAGTTTTTTCCAGTCAAATGAACTAAGAAGCAAGCTAGTGTAGCTATCCTAATATCTAACAAAATAGACTTTACACTGAAATCAGTCAAGAAAGTTCAAGAAGGTTATTACATACTTATCTCAAGAAAAATTCATCAAGATAAAGATTCAATCTTGCACATTGTGATGCCAAAACTAACACCCACATATGTAAAAAAAAAAAAATACTAAACCTTAAATTGCACATAAAGCTTCCTACACTAATAGTAGGAGATTGCAAGATCCCATTCTCACCAGTGGGCAGTTCTGCCAAACAGAAACAACAGAGAAATAAGAGATCTGACATGTTATGACTCAACGGACTTAACATATATATATACACACACACACACACACACACACACACACACACATACAGAACATTCCACTCAAACAAAAAAATTCAAGTCTCCATAGAACATTTTGAAAAATTGATCACATACTTGGAAACAAAGCAAATCTCAACAGATACCAAAAAATATAGAATAACCCCCTATATGTTATCAGAAAACTTAAAGTAAGAATTCAACAACAACACAAATTACAGAAAGCCTACAATCTCAAGGAATCTGAATAATGCTCAACTGAATTACCACTGGGTCAAGGAAGAAATAAAGAATCCCTAAAAGCCTATAGAATGCCAAATAGACTAGACTCACAAAAAAAAAGTCTGCTCACCATATAATAATCAAGTCATTAAACCTACAGAACAAAGGAAAAAGTACTAAGAGCTGCAAAAGAAAAAGGACAAATCACCTACAGAGGCAGACCCATCAGAAAAACACTCAACTATTCAATGAAAACAATGAAAGCAAGAAGGTCCTAGTAAGACATTATACACACACTAAAAGTACATAGATACCAACCTAGAAACTGAACCCAGCAAAACTGTCAATTAACATAGATGGAGTAAACAAGATATTTTATGGCATAACTAGATTTAAACAATACCTAACCACAAATGTAACTCTACAAAATTCCCTAGAGGGAAAACTCCAACCTAAGGGAACCAGAAACACCCATATAATCACAGACAATTGATAAGCTCACAGAAGAAACCCCCCCCAAAAAAGGCAAATGCAAGCTACTACCAAAAATAATAGGAAATATTGATCATTGGTAATTAATATCCCTGAATATCAATGGACTAAATTCATCTATGAAAAGACACACCCTAGCACGATAGATACAAAAACAGAAACCATCCTTCTACTGCATATAAGAAACATACATCAAATTCAAAAACAGACACAAGCTCAGAGTAAAGGGTTGGGAAAAGACTTTCCAATCAAATGGCCCTAGAAAACAAGCTGGTGTAGCCATTCTAATATCTAACAAAGTAGACTGTAAACCTAAAGCAATAAAAAGAAACCATAATGGACACTACATATTCATCTCAGGAAAAATCCACCAAGATGAAATTTCAATCCTGAATATCTATGCTTCTAACACAAGGACACCTACATATGTAAAAGAAACACTACTAAAGCTTAAACAGCATATCAAACCTGACACATTAATAGTGAGAGACTTCAATACCCTGTTTTTACCATTGAATAGTTCAACAAGTCAGAAACTCAACAGAAAAATAAAAGATCTAGCAGAAGCTATAACCTAAATGGACTTAGTAGATAAATGCTGAACCCTCCACCCAAACAAAAAGGAATATAAATATTTCTCAGCACTCCATTAAACTTTCCCTAAAATTGACCACATACTAGCTAATAAAGCAAATATCAAGAGATAAAAGAAAAATTGGTGTAACTCCTTGTACCCTATCAGATCACTATGGTCTAATGTTATAGTTCAACAACACTAATAATACAGAAAACCTACCAACTCATGGAAACTAAACATCACTCAACCACCTCTGAGTCAAGGAAAAAATTAAGAAAGAAATCAAAGATTTCCTAGAATTTAATTAAAATGAATCTACAGCCTACCCAAACTTATGGAACACAATGAAAGCAGTCTTAAGAGGAAAATTCACAGCCCTGGATGCCCACATGAAAAGACTAAAGAACTCCCACACAAGAGAACTATCAGAACAGCTGAAAGCACTTGAACATTCAGAAGCAAACTCACCTAGAAAGAGAAGACAGCAGGAAATAATCAAACTTAGAGCTGAAATCAATACAATTGAAACAAAAAGAACAATATAAAGAATCAATGAATAAAAAAATTGATTCTTTGAGAAAGTTAACAAGATAGACAAACCCTTATCCAAACTAACCGAAAAGCAGATAGAGAGTATCCAAATTAACAAAATCAGAAAAGAAAATGGATCATAACAACATATAGATGGAAAATCTATACTCCACAAAAATAGAAAACCTAAAAGAAATGGATAGCTTTTTTGGACAGGTACCATTTACCAAAATTAAATCAAGATCAGATTAAATACCTAAGCAGATCTATAACATGAAAGGAAATTAAAGCTGTAATTAAATGTTTTCCCAAATTAAAAAAAAAGCACATGTCTAGATTGTTTCAGTTCAGATTTCTACCAGATATTAAAGAAGAGATAATACCAATACCCCTCAAACTGTTCCAAACTTTAGAAACCGAAGGAATATTGCCAAATGCTTATTATGAGGCCACAAGAACCCTGATTCCCAAGCCACCCAAAGATGCAACAAAGAAAGAGAATTAAAGATGTATTTCTCTCATGAGCATGGATGCAAAGATTCTCAACAAAATTTTGGCATACTTAACACAACAACACATTAAAAACAAGTCACTCACTACAATCAAGTAGGCTTCATCCCAGAAATTCATGGATTGTTCAACATAAAAAGAACTATAAATGTCATCCATCATATAAGCAAATTGAAGGAAAAAAATCCACATGATTATTTCCTTAGGAACTGAAAAAGGCTTTGACAAAATTCAACACTCCTTTATGATTAAAGCCCTGGAGAGATCAGGAATACAGAGAAAATACCTAAATATAATAAAGGTGATTTACAACAAGCCAACAGCCAACATCAAACTAAATGGAGAAAAACTTAAAGCAATCCCATTAAAATCAGAAACTAGACAAGGCTGTCCCCTCTCTCCTTAACTAATCAGCATAGTTCTCAAAGTTTTAGCTAAAGCAATAAGAGAATGAAAGGAGATTAAAGGGATGCAAATTGGAAAAGAAGAAGTGAAACTATCTCTATTTGCAGATGATATGATTGTATACGTAAGTAACCCACAAAATTCTACCAGGGAACTTCTACAGCTGATAAACACCTTCAGCAATGCAGCAGAATACAAGATTAACTCAAAGAAATCAGTAGACCTCGTATACACTAAAGATAGAAGGGTTAAAAAAGAAATGAGGGAAACATCACCCTTAATAATAGCTCCAAATAGCATTAAATACCTTGGAGTAATTATAACCAAAGAAGTAACAGATCTATTTCACAAAAACTTTAAATCACTGAAGAAAGAAATTGAAAAGGATATCAGAAAATGGAAATATCTCCCATGTTCCTGGATAGGTAGGATCAATATAGTAAAAATGGCAATTCAATCAAAAGCAATCCCCAGATTCCATGCACTTCCCACCAAAATCCCAATACAGTATTTTAAGGACCTTGAAACAACAATACTCAACTTCATTTGGGATATCAGGAAAGCCAGGATTGCCAAAACAATTTTGCTCAACGAAAAAAACCTCAGGAGGCATCACCATCCCTGACTTCAAGTTATACTATAGAGTTACAATAGTAAAAACAGCCTGGTATTGGCATAAAAACAGACTTGTGGATCAATGGACTCAAACTGAACACCCTGATTAACTCACATACCAATGAGTATCTGATTTTGATAAAACAGCTAAAAATTTTCAATGGATAAAAGATTGTATCTTCAACAAATGGTGTTGGCGTAACTGGGTGGTAGTATGTAGAAAAATGTAAATAGATCCAAACCTATCATCCTGCACAAAACTCAAGTCAAAAGTGGATCTTTAATTTCTTTCTTGACCCAGAGGTGGTTCAGTTGAGTGATATTTAGTTTCCATGAGTTGGAAGGCTTTCTGTAATTATTGATGTTGTTGAACTCTAACATTAGATCATGGTGATCTAATATGGTACAAGGAGTTATATCCATTTTTTGTACCTGTTGATATTTGCTTTATTACCTAGTATGTAGTCTATTTTAGAGAAAATTCCATGAAGTGCAGAGATATATGTATATTCTTTTTTGTTTGTTTGGAGGGTTTGGTGTATATCTACTAAGTCCATTTGAGTCATAAGTTATGCTGGATCTTTTATTTCTCTGTTGAGATTTTATCTAGTTGACCTATCCATGCATGAAAATGGGGTATTGAATTCTCCCACTATTAGTATGTTAGATTTAATATGAGGTTTAAACTTTAGTAGTGTTTTTTTTACATATGTAGGTACCTTTTTGTTAGGGGCATAGATATTCAGTCTTGGTGCTATCATGTCAGCCGTGTTCTGAGCAGACTGTGTTAAGTGCTAAAGCTGAGTGCCTGTCTTAGGGCCTGAGTTCAGGTGGAAGAGGTCACTGTTTGACCTCTGACCTCTCAGCTGTGTGCCTCGGGACTCCACTGCAGCCCTGCTGTTATTACACCAGCCGTGGTCTGGGCAGACTTGTTCTGAAGTGAACCTGAGTGCCCATCTCAGGGCCTGGGTTCAGGTGGCAGAAGTCAAAATTCAGTTTTTATATAGTTCTCATTTACTGGGAAGGCAGCCAAATTTCCAACTAAATCTAAGTGTATATTTTAATATGCTATGTGCATGTAAATAAATACTGTATAAAATACAGGCATTTAACCTGTTAGGTTTGTTGTACTAGTAACACAATATTCTCTAATCCGCATTTCTTGACAACTGAAAATATCAAGATATAATCAAAAATGAAACATATCATTTCAGAATATCAATATTTTTATAATCTGTACAAAAGGATGTTTCATTCTTGTCTCAAAAAACCCACATTTAAAAAAGCATTTTCCCCCCATGGAGCATGTCTTTGTTGACAGTATAATCAAACATTACATTCTCAATCCACTGCAACTCCTGCTATTTCTGTTACAACTTTCATTCTTTTATAAGTTATGAATTGGTAGACAAACAATTGCCTTAAAACACTTGTATCTCTAGCATGCTTCAATTAATAATACATATTGTCACATTGATTTTTATTTTAAACTATTAAATAAAATTTTTAAAATTTTATAACAATAAATGTGTTTATATAAGGTAATAAGAGTACTATCTAGTCCTTCTCCCATTTTACGCTATAAAAGGCTGAAGCTTGTCACCAAATAAAATTACAATTGCTTATTATTAGGATAGAGAGTTTCTGGTAAATTTTGACAGAACTTTCTTAGTGGTAATACAATTGTAAGCAATATTCAGAGTCCCAAATAATGGTCTCAGCACTCAGTCAACTGGATTATAAAATTCTGTATGTTTCCTGTAATGTTCCTATTTAACATAATACTTGATTTGATAAATACTCCTTGCAATTTACAGAAAGTTCTTTTGTGTCTCTTTTTAAAATAAAGTTTATTCTATTGACTGCCTGTCATTCACTGTACTTCCTTTGGTAAAAGCAAACATTATTTTTTAAAGTCTCCTCAACTCTCAGGTCATAATGAAGGCCAGTAACATGCTTTGGTATTTAAGAGGGTAATGTGAAAACACAGCTAAAGAATATCTTTATACATATTGTTTGGTGATTTTGCATCATGCACCCCATCAAACCCAGTTATCAGTCCTTTCAGATTCATACCCACTCTTATGATCTCCTCATTTACAAAAACTCCCATTCATGCTGCTCATTTACTTACGGGAGCATAATTAAACTCCCTGTGGCCAGACCCTTAAAGAAACAAGTCTTTCCTCATCCATACCCAGGTAGCAGCATATCTATTCAAACATGATATGCAGCGGCCTTAGGTGACTTTTTCTTACCCATCCTACTATATTCTAACGTCTACCCACCCCTTTCTCTACCCGAGGCAGAATCCTGGGTACAGCCTTTTCTCTTGAAAAGAGGTTTCTCTCTTGGGGGGGAGTCACATAAAATCATAAAAGTTTTAGCATGACCTTTATGTTAATCAATTTCACATCACTACTCAAAGGAAAGAATTTTTCTTCTATATATTATGACTCTATTTTCTCATTAATGATAAAAATAAGCAAAATATGGAATAGTTGTATTGCTCACACAACCTGCATCTAACTCCCATCTACAATAATCTAAACACTCTTTGATTTTAATTAGAGTAGAACAGCACAAGACAAATAAGTGCCCAGCTTTAGTTTTTAAATCTCAATTGACCTTTGTGAATTATCTAGTTTATTTTCTATTTTTAAATTTCAAACATCTGCAATTTTAAAAACATTAATATATTTTATCACACTTTCTGCCTTTTAAAAATGTATATAGCACAGAGTAATGTTTTAAATGCGAGTAATAATTTATATATGATTGTTTAATATTTTTATTAATTATGCTTCAAATCACTGTCACAATTGTATTCGGAATCTAAAGTTAAACTATTTACTTCCTTCTAATTGAAAAAGTCTAGATCTGTTTGGATAAAAATACTTTATAATAAATATCATTGTATTCATACACTGACCTCATAAATATATTGAAAACTAATTTTCAAGATATATTATCTTCTCTACTTGCATGAATCTACAGACTTAGATTTCTTGTTGGTACCAAATGTAATCTCCTGAAGACAATTTAAATTATACAAAAGTACAAAATAAAAATAAATTCAAACCATGAATCTCAAAGCAGCCACATTAATGTGTACTGTACTTCTATGTTGTTCTTATGGAGAATAATAATAAATTTAAATTTAATAAATTTCTAAAATTTAGCTAAAGAATAAAAGGACACAGAAACAATCCTGTGTTCTACAACTACAATAAACAATGGCATTTCTTACTTCCATAAAATAAGTTAAAAATATAAAGATAAAAGACCATAGTTAAAGAGTTTGCTATTGTGCCATGTGGTTCAGCTCTGGGGAGCTGCAGAATCATTTTCTCTAATTTGAATTTTACTCTTCCATCAATGTTTCTATGATCTGTTTAGGTGCATTTTGTTCCAGTTGGCCTAACTTGCAATGCTTAAATGTGACTAAACATCTTTGGGATGCTTTTGCTGTCAGAAAGCAAAGCACTGCATTGTCACAAAGCAAAATGTGCCATAGCTAATGTCAATTATAAACCATATTTAACATATAATTTTATATGTTACTTGTTTATTTTTTCAATTATAATTTTATTACAATTCTTCCTTCACTTCCTTCCTGTTTCTCTTTCCAAATTGCTCTCTATATTCCTTCCCTGTTCTTCAAATTCATAGCTTTTTTATGTATTTATTTAATTATTAATAAAAATTCATTTTACATACCCTCCACTGTTCTCCCTCCCTCATCTTCTCCCACTGCCTCCTTCTTCTTCCCCCCCATTCACTCCTCAAAGGCCTCCCTTGAGTAGTCAACACAGGATAACATATCAAGTTGCATGGCATTTCTTTTTGATAATTGTTCCTATGGGTATATATGTACACAGATATATATTCCAGAATATAGCCTATTTAGTTCATACAATGCTATTGTATGTATTTGTATTTTGTTCTATTTTAATTGTTTTGATTTATTGAAAATAGTTATTTTCCCTCACATAATCTCTCTTGATTAGTTTCTCTTTCCTCTACTCACTCCTTCTAATTCTTCCCACCTCCTCTCCTCTCCATATCCACCCCTCTTCTGTGTCTCATTAGAAATCAAACAAACTTCTGAAGAATAATAAAAATAAATAAATAAAATGAGATAAAACAAATCTAACATGTCAGCACAAGGTTCAAGAATGGATTCCGATGAGTGCATGTGAGAAAGCTCCAAAAAACATGACAAAAATTTCTGTGACATTTGGTTTCTTAAAAGCAAACAAACAAACAAAACTTGTTCTTGTTCTTGTAGTGTGCTTTTATGTCCCTCCTGGGTATAGCTTATTGGAGTAAATTTACTTCGGATTATTCATTAAAACTGGAAGCAACAAACAGGGAGAGCAAAGAAGTGGTGGGTATCTTGATAGACGGAGTCATTGTGGGATTAGAGAGAAACCTGACAGCAAGGAACACCCAAGAACCCACAGAATAAGCCTAGCTAGGCCTCCAGGTAATAGTGGAGAGGTGCCTAAACTGCCTTTCCCTATTATAATATGAATGACCACCCTAATTGCCAGTATAAAACCCTCATCCAGCAGCTAATGGAAGCAGATGCAGAGATCCATAGATAAACACAGGGCTATCTATGCTTATAGATAGATATATTAGTCTATCTTAAGATAGATAGATGATAGATGATTGATAGATGACAGATAGATAGATAGATAGATAGATAGATAGATAGATAGATAGATATACTAGTCTATCTTAAGAGAGGGAGGAGAGATTACATGAGCAAAGGAGGGATCCAGATCCTGATGGGGAAACTCCTGGAGTATTGCTGCCTCGTGCTGTTGGGAGCTCACTGACTCTGAAATAACAGTTGACAAATTTTTTGGGAACTGGTCTGGAGCCACTGAATGTAGATGACAGCCAAAAGGCCTGGGCAGTTTGTGAAGCTTCTTGCAAGCAGACTAGTTTATCCTGGTTCATGAACTGTCTCCTTGAAGCCAGTGATGAGTGGAGAAACAGCTTTCTCAGCCTTGATACTTGGGGAGGAGGGGAAAAAGAAGGAACCAACCTAACCTCAACTGGATATGCCAGATCAAATTGAGTCTCCTTGGGATTGCTTCCCCTCTCTGGAGAGTGAAGGGGTGTAGGCTTGGGGAGGACTGGGAGAAGGGCTGAGAGAGAAAGCAGTAGGGGCTATGGGGAAATTTTAAATAAATAAATAAATGAAAAAACTGGCTATTGTTATTTGTTTATATGCCTCTAAAGAATATACCCCCCCCCAACTCAGAGTATAAATTGTCTGAAGTTCTGAATGGAGTGGGTTATTGCATGAGACTTTCTACTTCACTGATTGGTTCCATCTTCCTCTAGAATGAGAATAGAAATAGATAAAAAAAAAGAGAGAAAGAACAAACAAACAAATAGAAGTTAAAGAGCCCAAAAAAGGTATAAGAAACATATATAAACACAGGGACATGCTCATTTGTGCATTTAGGAATTTCATAGAAACACTAACCTGGATCTACACACTTTTACTATGTTCTGCAGGTAGTGGTGGCATTTCTAGAGTCAATTCCATAGTTCATACTAAGAGCTAAGGCCTAGAGTATAAAATACCAACTTCAAATAATCCAGACATCATCTGGAATACACGTGCTGCCTCCTGTTTGATTATAACTTACATTGTTACTTGAGAACTTACAGGCACAAAACTGAGCTGACTAACAAAGCCAACATTAACAGCAAACTGAGAAATAGATGAGTACTTTCCTAGATTCTTCATTTTCTCTTCAAATCATTTCCTGTCTGTGTGTCCTGATCCAAGACCAGAGAAACAAAATGTCTTCTGATCATCTCAGTAATTTCTTTCCAAACTTTTAATTCAGAACAGAGAGATAACTGGCTATTTTCATCAAAATAAACTATACTATTATAATAATTGAACTAGAAACTTGTCTTCTCAAATCTTTGATCTTCAGCTTCTTATAAACAATTTATTTACAAGTTCAGTTAGTGAATTCAGTGTTCCAGGATTTAGAAATTATTATTTTGGTAGGTTAAAACACATCAAATTTGCACATACAGGAAAATTATATTTTAGTGGCTTAAATTTGATCCAGTAGAGATTTATGGTAAGAGTAATTAGATGCTCAGTAGAATGTGATAGTCACAGCTCTTTCTAGGAAATAATATTATGAACTAACTCTACTTTGTGGATGGGAAAAAATGAGTCTTGGACAGATTAACAATATATTTTAAGCCATTAAGATGGAGTAAGTCCTTTTCAATATAGTAACCTCATCTCTAGCGAAGGAAAACCATTTATTAAGTACAAAGAAGTCATAATGGTCAACCAGAAAAGAATACTCTAGCATCATCTTAAATAATTTTTAGAAAAAGTATTGCTATTATTCCATATAATTAAAATGCTGACTTTAATATAGTAATCCTAAAAGGAAACTCCTAAGCGCATGATGATAAATAATTTTATGAATAAAGTAAAGAAAACAGTTGCTCAAATTAATAACAATTATAATTGTGTTTATAGAAGGTGCTATATAAAGCATTGTTTTATTTTTTCTCATAATATAAGATAGCATATTCTCAAAAATTTCCTTTATATAAATTTACCTAGTACTTTGTGCTTTTAGAATGTGTAGGAATTAAAATACTAAAAACATTTATTTTTTTTTTCTACTGAATTACAAGGTACAAAAGAGCAGTAATTTATCTCACTCACTGAGTCAGCAACAATCAACACCTGACCTGACAGGTAACCAGTGGGATCAATAAGTATTTGTTACATTTAATTTTTTCTTACACAATTGGTTCTAAAGTGGTCTCACCCTTGAAGTGAAAATTAAAATGTAATAGCTTTGAAATACAGTTATTCAGTCCTTTAAAAATATTAGAAAGGCCAGTATTGTTATCTTGCACCACCTAGTCACCTAAATGTTTCACTTCTTTAAAAGCATATACAATGACAAACAGTCAGAAAATTATTGCTGTCTTCTACCTCCTTGTGTTATACAATATGTAAGTAATCAAAAATAATAAATGTTGGTGTAAGCCATGGAATAATATAATAAAATTCTTACCACTTCACTATTGACTTGAGTCCTAGAATTCCCAACACCCACATTCTCCCTGTACAGCTTACCTCCTTATGGGGATATCATCCTGAGGTTTGTGTTTACCTCACTGCCTCCTTTTTAAAAATTGATTCATCATACAATTTAATAGTGATGAACAAGATAAAGTTTAGCCTTTAAGTCCTTATTATGTAAGAATGGTATCCTGTGCTGTTTCTATGATTTGAGTTTTTTCCCACTTTTGGTTCTGAAATACATATTTCTTTAAGCTGCAATAAAATCCTATCAATGTCTAATAAATAATATTCTATTAAATGAATTTATAATGTAATTTTACCTTTTGATTTTGAGGAATTTTATGTGCAAATTTTCATTTTTTTTATTTGAAATGGATTTATTTACTTTTTTCTGGAGGAAATCATTTAATCTTTTAAAGAATGCCAAGAATACCAAGAAATAATGAACAAACAGTTGAAGGTATTGAACAAAACTGTTCAGAAGCTTCAACAAGAATAGAAGCAATTAAAAAACCACAAATTGAGAGAATTCTTTCTTTTCCTTTTTTATTATTATTATTTATTTATTTACCAACATCAATTACTATATAAAAGACACATTTGTATTGAAATTTCTTAAAAAGATACAGCATTGAGAATATCTTAAAGGGAGAAACTTGATTAATACAGCTTCAAAATTAACAATAGTTGTAGTTTGTTTCTATGTAGGCATATTAAATAATAAAAATAACTATGTGCAAATTTTCAATCCTGGGTATTTCAGAAAAGTCTTATTTTAAAAATAAAACCTAGTGATTTAAAAATATGTAACATAAGAAAATAATATTATTATATCATTGAGCATAGAAACAACAAATAATTCACCTATCGGTATTATCAAACTCAAATAATCTCTTTGAATCAAGTTAAATTTTCTGGGGTTTTTTTGTACTGGTACTACCTATCATTTCTATTAAAGTAGCTATATGTATGGCTAATACAGACACATCTTAAAAAGACAGATTTTCCAACCAATAATAATGTTTTATGCAAATTAAACTGAAAAAGACTCTGAGAGTATAACGCAAAATACATAAAGCAGTCAACTTATAAAGTTTACAAGTCCATATAAATTAATATATCTAATGCTCATGTTTAAATAAACCCATGATTATCCATTGAGAAGTAATTGTAACTAGATTTAGATAAATTTGCAATATTGAATGGTTTATATTATATTAAAATTGAAATCATACTTGATATCAGAGTTTGTTTCTGCAAATTCTACCTCAACTCTATCTTATCCATGTTATTTACAAAATATGCACTTAGGTTACAATTTGAAATCTTTGAAAGTATAAAGCTATTAGTCATTTAAAATGAATTGTGGGCTTCAAATATCAGCAGCTGTGTCAATATTTCAAAGGAAAGCTCTATTGATCTTCTCTAGTCCACACAGTTAAAAGTGAAAGCAAGCACCTGTAAGTGATGATTTTAATACCCATTTCATGAAGCTCTGGACTTTCAGAGCATGGATGCTCACTAGGTATGTTCAGAATGTAAAGCATGAGTCAAAGTGGAAAAACCTCAACTTTGTAAATACAAACACTAAGAAATATGCCTACATTTAAGGGAAATTCATTTAAATATAATGGACATTGTTAATTCACAGAACATTTGCTATTTATTATTGAATATTATACTAAAAAGAAAAAAATTTTTATTATCAAAATAAAATCATTTTTAAGGCAAAAATTTAGTCTAATATCTTTGGAAAGACAGAAGTTAACCTTTGAATCTAATGCTAATGCCCACAAGCAGTTGCCCTGATTAACTCTATTCAGGGGAAGGGTGCAGGTTGTGAGAATTAAAGTCACTGCCTGTTGGTTTGCATCTCTGCCATTTTCTAAGTGTGTGACTGTGGATAGAAAGTGAATCCACACCCTCATGTTCCCTTCTCACCTCCTCTTACACGTCCCCACCCACACACACTCCCCATTTACTGAGAAGACTATCTTTTAGGGTCTTCCTTTTAATTAGCTTTTCTGAGGTTGTGAATTGTAGCCTAGTTATCCTTTGCTTTATGACTAATATCTACTTGTGAGTGAGCACATACTATGGTTATTTTTCTGGGTCTCAGTTACCTCACTCTGGATTGTTTTTCCTAATTCTATCCATGTGCCTGTAAATTTCAAAATGTCATTTTTTTCTTCTGCTGCTCCATTGTGTACATGTGCCACTTTTTTTTTATCCATTCTTCAATTGAGAGGCATCTAGGTTGTTTTCAGGTTCTGGCTACTACAAATAATACTGCTATGAACATAGTTGAGAAAATATGGTATGAATGTGTACCCTTGTGGTATGAATGCATACTCTTGTGGTATGAATTTGTATCCATTGGATACATGCCCAACAGTGGTATTGCTGGATTATGAGATAGATTTATTCCAAGTTTTCTGAAAAACTGCCATACTGATTTTAAAAGTGATTGTACAAATTTACCCTCCCACCAGCAATGGAGTAGTGTTCCTTCCTGCCCAATATCCTCTCCAGTATAGTCTATCATAAGTATTTTTATCTTAACCAATCTGACAGGTATAAGATGCTATCTCAAAGTCAAGAGTGAGAGGGAGAATAAAGAAAAAGATTTCTTGATAAAGCAAGCCATTTTGGAGTTAGAAGAAATCTTGGAGCTAGTAAAATTCCCAGGAACCCACAAGGATGATCACAGACTTCTAGCAATAGTGAAGAGAGTGCCTGAACTGGCCTTACCCTATAATCAAATTGATGACTACACCCTAATTGACATAATAGAAACTTCATCCAGCAACTGATGGAAACAGATGCAGATATTTACAGATAAGCACTAAGCTGAGATTCCAGTCAAGTTGAAATGAAGAGGGGGATTATATGAGCGAATGGGTCAAGATCATGATGAGGAAGACCACAGATATAGCTGACACAAGATACTGGGACCTCACAGCCTCTGGACTGACAGATGGAGAACCTGGCCATCTGAAAGTGGATGATTATTGTGTGGCTTTGGCAGTTTGTGGGGTCTCTGGCAGTGGGACCAGGATTTATCCCTAGTGCATAAACTGGCTTTTTGGAGCCCATTCCCTATAGAGGGATACCTTTCTCAGCCTTAATACAGGGGAGGGGTTTGATACTGCCTCAAAACAGACTCTGTTGACTGTCAGAGGAGTGGATGGGGGGATGGGCAGGGAGAAAGCCGAGGGGTGAGTGAGATGAGAGGGGGAACTATGGTTGGTATGTAAAATGAAAACAAAATTTTAAATAAAAAGAAACTACTCACCAATAAATAAATAAATACATACTATCAATATTTCTCAATCAACTTCATCATCACATAGCAAGGTATCTTTAAAACTTTCCTATCCCTATGAAATTTTGGCACTATTTAGTTATATATTTAAATCAGAATATTTAATCAGTACATTTTAGAACAACTTAGCAGTAAAACTATTTTTTTAAAAAGTAAAATGTGATAAAATTTTCAAAATGCATAATATGAATTTAATCTTTAATTTTTTGTGATGGTGAGCATATGGTGCTTTTCAGATAAGAAGTAAATCACTGGTGCCAAATATGAAACTTTGATATATTAGATATAAACAAAAAGCAACAATAAAATGCACAGGATATGAATCAGTTTATTTCAGCTTCATACTTCCATGTAATGTAATAAAAATCTCTTTATTTTAAAATTTTAGAAGTCAAAAGTAGATAATCTCATATTAAACAAAGTTCTATCACACATGAAAATTGTTAATTCTCCAATAGACAGATTTGTTTTTTAAAAAAGGTACACATTCCTAGATTAGTTATTTGATGACTTTTTAAACATTAAGTCAACAAAGTCATTATTGAGTAGCTTCTTTACACTTATATCATCACTTTTGTGGGAAAGAGATGAATGAAGGTTGAGCATATCTACAGAATCCTTGATTTTGATGACCAAATAAACAGGACATTATATGGGATAAACAATGGAATGAAAAAATTAAGACAGAATTCTAGATGGTTTTAAGACTCTATATAAAGAAAAAGAGTATGCTTTCTTAAACTGGCTTGTTAGAGATTGTTGGATTTTGGGGTGGGAGGAATCATCTATAAGAAGATTCTGAAGTGGAAAAATAATCCAGAGAGTGTTGAAAGTAGCTGCATAGGAATGACTAGGAAGAGAAGGGGAGGCCAAGTGAATTTCTGTTCAGGTTTTTGAAGATATATCATTCGCTAAAATTACTCTGTAGCTAATTTACTTCTTCTTAATAGAAAAATGGTACTCCAATAAGAAACGTTATTTCTCTTACCATATTGGAAACATTTCACAACCATTGGGAAAAGGAGCTAGGCCCTCCAAGGGTAGGCAATTGCCAATTGGCATAGGCAGTATGTGGAGCCTCAAGGGATGGGATCAGACTGTGTTCTCATGCATGGGCTGGCACCTTGGAACCCATTCCCTGCAGAGGAGCATTTAACAAAGTCCTGATGTTATGATGAGGAAATCAGACCTGCCTGGTGAATGGATGCACCAGGCTGAGCTGATCCACCTTAGGATTCCTTGTCCTTTTCATGGAGGGATCAGGGGATTGGGGGGAGGCTGAAGGATGGACAGGGAGGTATTGGGAGAAGGGAAGGGAGGGCAAGGCAGGGGATAGAGAGGAAACATGACTATTTTTCCTTTAATAAATAAAAGAAAAAGATTAATACTCAAAAAAAAGAATGCTCCACTAAGGAGCAGCACAAATATCTAAGGATTTGTCAAGCTCCAAGTAAGTGCAGAACTTTTACTTGAGCCCATACTATTTCCATATTTGAGTCTGATCTTAGTAAATAATCATCTAAACTTTAAAACACAATCTTATCCATTAAAGATGAACGCAATAAATTCTATTTCATGGCTGCCTGGCTGCTCTATAAACCTTGTTACTTTAAAAGGCACAGATTCTGTTTTCCATGGATATTGATAATGAAGCATTCTTTTAGATGCCAAGTTAATTCTTGTTGGCAAAATACATACCATGCATAGTCATTACAAACTGACACCCACTGACAACACTAAATAGCTTCTACTTCAGAAATCAGTTCCAAGTATTGAAGACGTTGTGTGAGCTCATAAGGCATGTCATTAGCTTCCATTATTACTAGTGGGAGTTATGGGCATAACTCCAAATTAAATCACAGGCATTATATCACTGCTCCCTAAAAGGCTTTATTTTCAGGTTGGATGTTTTTAAGCATAAAGACACTGTGCTATTTTATTTTTCTTTTCAGAAAAATGCCAGATATGTACATCAGAAAAATAACAGCATACTTTGGATGTCTTAATTCTGTCTTCTTTTTAATGTGGTAAGGAAAGGAATTAACTATTCATGTAGAAAAATCTCATGAGAAAAGGGATGTATGTAGAAAACAGTATGCAACTTGAGTAGTAGAGCTATTTTTAAGTCTTAAAACACCTTACTATTTATGTAATCATTTCAAATTGTATTTCTCATAAGAAGATAACAAGATATGCACATGGGCCCAAGAATTTCCAAACATTTCCAAGAGATGCATGGACTCTAGGCAACTATAAACCAAGCTTACAGAGGACTTAAATCAATATGCAAATTGAGTAGATAATCAATCAATATATGAATAATACAAATTCATCTAAAAAGTTAAATACCATAAATAGTAGAAAAAGATTTAATGATACTTCAAAATAAAAATAATCTCTATGTGAACAAATTGTAATTTTCTTCACTTTTCTGTATGTATTTTAAATGTATAAATGTGATATTTATTATAAATTACATAATTATATGAATAAAATTAAAATGAATATTTATTGTTTTACAAAAATATAATCAGGTCAATCATTAATTTTACCTTCAAACGAAGTATGTTAATCCATTATACAGTTGAATGAATATCTAGGTTGTATCCAAGTTCTTGCTATTTTGAATAATGCTGCTATGAACATAGTTGAGCTAATGCTTTCGGGGTGCAAATATGCATCTTTAGGTATATGCCCAGTAGTGGTATTGCTGGAACCTTGGGGACATTGATTCCCAGTTTTCTGAGAAAACACCATACTGCATTTCAGAGTGGCTGAACCAGCTTACACTGTGACCAACAATGGAGGAGTGTTCCCCTTGCTCCGCATCCTCTCTAGCATAGGCTGTCATTTCTGTCTTTTATCTTAGCCAATCTGACAGGTGTAAGATAGTATCTCAAAGTTGTTTTGATTTGCATTTCTCTGATGCCTGAAGACGTTCAGAATTTTTCAAGTGCCTTTCAATCATTTGTAATTCTTCTGTTGAGAATTCCCTTTTCATTACTGAGCCCGATTTTTTGATTGGGTTATTCAAGGTTTTGGGCTCTAGTTTCTTGAATTCTCTATAAATTTTAGAGATCAATCCACTGTCATTTGTAAGGTTGGTAAAAATCTTTGCCCATTTGGTAGTCTGTCATTTTGTCTTGTTGACTATGTCCTTGGCTTAACAGAAGCCTCTCAGTTTCAAGAGGTCCCATTTATTGATTGTTGTTCTTATTGTCTGTGCTTCTGATGTTATATTTAGAAAGTGATCACCTGTGCCAATGCATCGGAGGGTATTTCCCACTTTCTTTTCTATAAGGTGCAGTGTGGCTAGGTTTATGTGGAGGTCTTTGATGCACTTGGATTTGAGTTTTGTCCAGGGTGACAGGATCGCATCTATTAGCAGTTTTCTACACATTATCATCCAGCTATGGCAACACCATTTGTTAAAGATCGTATCTTTTTTCCATTGAGTATTTTGAGCCTCTTTGTCAAAGATCAGGTGTTCATAGGTTTTTTGGGGAGTAATGCTGGGATCTTCAATTCGATTCCATTAATCCACAAGTCTGTTTTTATGCCAGTACTAGGCTGTTTTTATTACTGTAGCTCCGTAGTATAAATTGAAGTCAGGGATAGTGATGCCTCCTGAGGTTTTTGTTGTTGTTGCTGTTGAGCAAAATTGTTTTGGCAATCCTGGCTTTCCTGTTTTTCCAAATGAAGTTGACTATTGTTCTTTCAAGGTCCATAAAATATTGTGTTGGGATTTTGATGGGAAGTGCATTGAATTTGCAGATTGTTTTTGGTAGGATTGCCATTTTTAGTATGTTGATCCTACCTATTCAGGAATATGGGAAAGCTTTCCATTTTCTGATATCCTCTTCAATTTCTTTCTTCAGTGATTTAAAGTTTTTGTTGAATAGATCTGTTACTTCTTTGGTTATAGTTACTCCAAGATATTAAATGCTATTTCCAGCTATTATAAAGGGTGATGTTTCCCTTATTTCTTTTTCAGCCCTTTTATCTTTAGTGTATATGAGGGCTACTGATTTCTTTGAGTTAGTCTTTTATCCTGCTACATTGCTGAAGGTGTTTATCAACTGTAGAAGTTGCCTGGTAGAATTTGTGGATCACTTATGTATGCAATCATATCATCTGCAAATAGAGATAGTTTCACTTCTTTTCCAATTTATATCCCCTTAATCTCCTTTATCTTTTTTAAAAACATTTATTTTTTTATGTGAATTGTTGTTTTGCCTACATGTTTAACTGTGTAAGGGTGTCTGTCAGATCTTGGAATTACGGACAGTTGTGAGCTGCCATGTGGATGCTTGGAATCAAACTCAGGTCCTCCAGAAGAACAGTCAGTGCTCTTAACTGCTGAGCCATCTCTCCAGCTCCTATTTTATCTTATATTAACCTAAAATTATATATACTATAAAAAATTCATGTGCTTGTCTGTATATATATAAAATTAAACAAAGTTATGCTACTTCGAGCAATAATGTTTCACCAAAGGGCTATAGTGAATTTATCTTTATATTTAATTAAAAAATAGACAAGGCATGAGAAGCTTTCTTTCATGTTGTTGGTCATGTATATCCAAGAGACCTCCCATGAAATTTAATCTATTGTCACTACCCTTGAAGTTTAAGTCCCTATTGCTGCTGGGACCACACACTTCAGACACAAGTTGGAATTAATCAAGAAGTCATGCCACTAAGGACTAGCTCTAGTAGGATCTTGCAAGCTGCCAAGAGAGAAGTGTAATCAATGCCACCACAACAAGAGCAAATAAGACAAGATATCCCAGAGGTTCTAGAGTATTTATCTCCTGGCAGTAACAAATAGCTGTCTAATTGGACTTAAGATCCCCTCTGTAGGAGGTAATTTATATCTGGTTTTGTAAATCTAGTCAACTACATATAGCTGCTGAAGGCATGGAGGATAGAGGAGAACCTACATTTATCACTTTTCTCAGCCAGTATAGTTCCAACTGCATTCCAAATACTTATCCTTATATTCACAGACAAAGATGGTCTCAGCCCTTGTCACATAAGCTTCATTTCGGAGTAGATCAGTTATTCTCAACCTATTAGTTGTCTTTCATTCATTAGGGATTAAATGTCCCTTTCACAGTTGTAGGGCCTAAAATCATCCTGCATATCATATTGTGATTCATAACAGCAACAAAATTACAGTTATGAAGTAGCAATGATAATAATTTTATAATTGTGTGTTACGACAACAGGAAGAGATGTATTAAAGGTTCACAGCATTAGAAAGATTGAAAACTACTGCAGTAGATAGAGACCATTATGGAAAGTCACACCTGGTCAAGAGGCTGATAACTGCAGGATGGCCAACCCTAACTGATACATTTATAGCACAATCCCTACACCTAAACCTCAGAGAATAGGGGGCAGGAAGATTTGAGGAATTAGACAATCAGGTTATTTGCTGTAAGGTTGCCTTCCATATAACACAGGGAGGCTGCACATATAAAATTTACAATATTGTAACCTAAACAAGTTTTGAATAATGACAACAGTTGGTGCTGTTGTAGTCACTATGTTATTGCTGTGAAGAGACATCATGATCAAGGCAACTATTATAAAATGAAGCATTTAACTGGGGCTTGTTTACAGCTTCAGAGGTTTAGTCAACTCTCATTATGGTGGATAGCATGGCAGCACACAGGCATACACGGTGCAAGAGAAATATCTGACAGTTCTGCATATAGATCAACAGGCAACAGGATGAGAGATAATGGGCCTAGTGTGGTGTTTTGAAATCTCAAAGTCCCTCATTCTCCATGACAAATTTCTTCCAACAAGGTGATGCCTCCTAATCCTTTCAAATAGTACCACTCCCTCATTAGTATATGGGGGTTATGCCTATTCATACCACCACAATGAGAATGTGGGAAATCTTACAAGCCCCTGGTCTAGACGAAGAATTACAGGCAATTAATGAGTGCTGAGAAGGGAGAATCAGTGTTATACATGGATGACACCCCTAACTGGCTATAGTGCTGGCTAATTTTATTTCAGCAGGATACAAGCTAGAGTCATCTGAAAGGAAAAAAAATCTCAATTAAGAAAATATCTCTGTAATATCTGACTACAGGGAATTTTCTAATTACTGATGGAAAGGAGAGTAATCAGACTATTGTAGATAGTGCTGTACCTGGGCTGGAGATCTTGGGTTCTCTTGGGCTATAAATAAAAGCAGGCTGAACAAGCCACGATGAACAAGTCAGTAAGTAGCATTCCTCCAAGGGCTCTTCATCAGCTTCTTCCTCTAGGTTCCAGCCCTCCTTGAGATCCTGTCCTGCTCTGATGGAACTCCACTGCTCTAGTGCACTCCTCCACAAACCTGCAAGCAGGTAAAATACCTACCTTTATGCTGTGGTCCTACTTCTGACATCCATTGGATGCATTCCTGCCAAGACCTACTCCACTGTCAAACCCTAAGTACTGGAATGATATAGAAACGATTTTTTAAAAGATAGATTATTGAATCTATTTTGATTCAAAAACCAACTATTAATCTCAAAATATTTTACATTGGTATGGGTTTTGGTTTATTGATACAAATTTAAGGTTAATTTTGCTATACTGTATGCATATTTCTACTTTGTTTAAGATTTTATGTTTATGTAATTCCTTTAAAATTGTAATGTATAATTAAGAAATACAAATAGTTAATTATTTATGATAATTAAATTTAAAGTCATGTTAGGTTTTTTAGAAATACAAAAATATATGTCAATTACATAGGTAATCTTCAAACACTTCAAAGACCTACAGAATATGGCACTTAAAATACATTAAGAACTTAGACTTTACTGAACAGTGAGATAGGTCTGCTCCTGGCAGCATTAATTTACTTTAAGAGAATGATGAATGTCAACAAATGAACACCACGTGGAGTTTATTTTCTTTGTGGCAAAAGATGGACAAGAAACTGTTCTTGCATTGACTTCTTAACATTATGTTGTATAAACTAGAAATGCAGGACCTATAGAAAAGTGATCTCTGAACTTTGGCAGAATAAGCTGAGGTGATCATTCAGAGTTGTGCTTCCCAGAGAAAACTGTCACACATTCTGCCAGACACAGGGAAAAGTGTCTGACGAAGTATGCCAGAATGAGCAGAGCAGTTCTTCAAATTTCCTGCTTCACTGAGAGGTAGGCCAAAGACTCTAGGTCTGTAGTCTGAAGATGGATGCCCCAACATTACAAAACTCTTTGGGTGACTGTAGAGGTAGACAGATGTCATCTCCGTCATTTATAGATTTTGGGAGTTGCTTGCACTTCATGTTTACTTGGGTAATATTTTATCCCTCTATGGTCTTTAATGTAGTTAAAGATTAGTTACAATAATAGATTTCTTTAGTTATAATAAACAGTGATAAAATGTGAAACTTTGGACTCTCAAAAATAAGGTTAATAATAGAACATTTTCTTTAATTTTGTTGAATAGACTAGATATTGTAATTCTTGCTGGATAGCTGTTTTGTTTTATGTAATTTTGCTATGTTAAAATTGAAGCCTTCCTTTGTGATTAGACAGGAAAGAGGAAGTAATGTGGAATGTTTTTCTGTATGCTGTGAATGTTATTGGTTAATGAAGGGATTGTTTGGGCCTATGGCAGAGCATCTTGAAAGCAGAGAGGAAACCCAAGCTTAGGTACATGGAAAAAAGGGCAGAGCCATGAGAGAGATACAATTCAGCTGTCCAAGGAAATTCAGGTAAGCCACAAACCACATGGCAAGACAGCTAAATTAAAATGAGTTAAGATGAGAGAACTAGCTAGCAATAAGCTCTAGTCATAGGTCAAGAAGCATGTAATTAATATAAGCATCTTAGTCATTGGTGTGGGGGAGAAAGCAGCTATGAGCAAGTCAGGACCCCAGGGCTAGGCCGGGCCAGAAACTCTTACTACACTGGAACACTGAATTCATCTCTACCACTTTTTTTTTACAATCTTCATACAAAAAGTTCTTGCTTTAAGAACAACATTCTCCTGATATTTACCCCATTATGAAATAATAAAGTCAAAGCCCCTGACTTCCCTCACATGATTTTTTTAAGGCTAGTTTTGAATGCTGTTTCTTATTGAATCTATACTTCTGGTGGTGAACAGGATGACTACATTTTCTCAGGAGAGCTCTATATTCTTTACCAACAATTAAGTATTCCAGATTAACTTTGATAAATACAGAGTGAAATTATTTTTAATGGGAAGAGAGATGAAACTACAAAATATTAAAAATATTGATGATACCTAAAATACTTTCAGACTAGCTTATGTCTATTTAGAGATCCCAAGTATTTAGCCCTCAAGTATATCTAAATAGAAATCATGATGACTCACACAGTTATTATGGCATACATATGAATACAATTTGAACAATAAATGAGCAAAAATAAAGTTCTCTTTTAACTTTAATAAGATTGGCGTGTCTACATATTTGTTGTTAATTAAAATAAGGTACATATTTTTCTTTAATTAGTAGTGTTTTCAGAAAACATAAATAAAATTCAGAGATTTATTTGAAATTACTGTGTCATTTTCTTCAAGATTCTAGAAGAAATAAAATATACTTCTCTTTTATTTATTTTGTGTTTATCAAGAAAAACAGTAAATTGAATTTAAAATGCTGATAAGTTAACAATAACTATAAAGAAAATAAAAATCATAAGCATGACTTATCAAGGGTGATAATGCAAATAATTTGCTACACATAAAATTACTTTGTATTCAGCTTTCCCTCTGAATTACTTTTTTCTATCCATGTATATCCTTATTCAAGGTCCCATCCCCCTCCGGCCACATATGGTCATTTTTTTCTTCTCCACAACTCCCCATCCCCTCCCTGGACAGGCAGCAGACAGTCCATGGTCCCACTGATCCAATATTGCTTAGTTCAGTCTCCACTCCCAGCAAATCCAGTTTTGTCCTCCGCTCCCTCAAGAGTGAATCAGGTCCTCTAGGTGTAGTGGGATCCAAAGGGTCAGTCCAGGGTGTTTCTGATCCCAAGCTGTTCAGTGGTTGTGGTTTGCCGCTTGGGCACGCTTGGCTTTTTTCTTGTTTGTTTGTTTAGAGACCACTAATGAGTGAGTACATCCCCTGCTTATCTTTCTGAGTTTGTGATTCCTCGCTCAGGAGGATATTCTCCAAATCCATCCATTTGCCTACAAATGTTAAGATATTTTTTCTTACAGCTGAGTAGTATTCCATTGTGTAGATGTACCACAGTTTGTTAATTCATTCTTCAGTTGAGGGACATCTAGGTTGTTTCCAGGTTCTTGCTGTTACAAATAATGCTGCTATGAACATAGTTGAGGTAATACCTTTGGAATGTGAGTGTGCATCTTTAGGGTATACACCCAGAAGTGGTATTGCTGGGTCCTTGGGAAGATTGATTCTCAATTTTCTGAGAAACCACCATATTGCATTCCAAAGTGGCTAAACAAGCTTACACTCCCACCAACAATGGAGTACTGTTCCCCTTGATCTGCATCGTCTCCAACAAAGGCTGTCATCTCTGCCTTTTATCTTAGCCAATCTAACAGGTGTCAGGTGGTATCTCAAAGTTGTTTTGATTTGCATTTCTCTGATGGCTAAAGATGATGAACACTTTTTCAGGTGCTTTTCACCCATGCATAATTCCTCTGCTGAGAATTTCCTTTTCAGATCTGAACCTCATTTTTTGATTGGGTTATTTAAGGTTTTGGGCTCTAGATTCTTGAGCTCTTTATATACCTTAGAGATCAGTCCTCTGTCACTTGTAGGGTTGGTGAAAATCTTTTCCCATTCTGTAGGCTGGCGTTTTGTCCTATTGACAGTGTCCTTGGCTTTACAGAAGCTTCCTAGCTTCAGGAGATCCCACTTACTGATTGTTGGTCTTAGTGCCTGTGCCACTGGTGTGATATTTAGGAAGTGGTCACCTGTGTCAATTCGTAGAAGTGTATTTCCCACTTTCTTTTCTATCAACTTCAAAGTGGCTGGGTTTATGTTGAGGTCTTTGATCCACTTGGATTTAAGTTTTGTACAGGGTGACAGGCTTGGATCTATTTGCATTTTTCTACACACTTCCATCCAGCTATGCCAACACCATTTGTTAAATATACTATCTTTTTTCCATTGAATGTTTTGGGCCTCTTTGTCAAAGATCAGGTGTTCATAGGTTTTTGGGTTAATGTCTGGATCCTTAATTCTATTCCATTGATCCACAAGTCTGTTTTTATGCAAGTACCAGGCTGTTTTTATTACTGTTAAAATATACTTCTAATTCTACCATTCTCATACCAAAAATAAGGACCTGTGATAGCAATCACTTTCTTTTGCTCTACTTAAATTCTATAACTTTAATACTTAACAGACTTACTATGGCTTTGTTAAATAATAAATTAGCAAATATTAAGTAATTATGTGATTGATATAAAACAGCAGAAGTGCATTATATATTACTTGTGAAATCATACCTGATTGAAAGTCACACTGCATTTTTTTCTTACAGGTAAGTCAAGTCACATTGTGTTAGTTACTATGGGTAAGTGACAGTGCTAAAGCGACTACCTCCTGGTTCTAATAAAGAGCAGAGGCTCATCAGGTAGAGAAATTTGTGGACACTTAGAAGTTTGGTCCTAAAATATCAATGTCATAACATTTTAATCCTGCATTTATTCCCATAAAGCATGATTTCTCTCCTGGATTTTATGAAAATTACTTAGATGATTTTATCCCTACTTTATCAAAAAAGATGTAAGCATTAAACTTTGCATTATAGTTATTAGTAGTCTATTAATTTACCAAAACACTGTGTATATGTTTCATGTGTACCTACTTGAGGACAGAGGTTAAGAGATGTCATTTTTTTAGTTCTTTACCAAGCCTACATCAGACAGAGGACTAATCTCTAAACTATATAGAGAACTCAAGAAACTAAAAGTAAAATAAAAACAAAAAAAGAAAACTGGGGTACAGAGCTAAATAGAAAATTCTCAACAGAACTGCAAATAGCTGGACAACACTTAAAGAACGGCTCAATATCCTTACTATTCAGGGAAATAAAAATCCAAACAACTCCAAGATGCCATCTTACACTTGTCAGAATGGCTACGATTAAAGACAAAGATGACCACCTATGCTGGAGGGGTTGTGGAGCAAGGGGAACACCTTTCCATTGTCAACTTGCAGAACTATTTTGGAAATCAGTATGGTGGTTCTTTAGAAAACTGAGAATCAATCTCTCCAATGATCCAACAATACCACTATTAAGCATATACCCAAAGGATGTATACCCCATGGGCATTAGCTCAACTATGTTCATAGCAGCATTATTTGTAATATCCAGAACCTGGAAACAATCTAGATGCCCCTCAATTAAAGAATAGATTTAAAAAATTGTGATACATTTAAACAATGGGATACTACTTTGCTAGGGGCACGGAGAGATGTTCTGAAATTTTCAGGCAAATGTATGGATCTGGAGAATATCATCATGAGTGAAGTAGCACAGGCCCAAAAGGCCAGACATGGTATATACACACCCATAAGTGAATTTTAGACATAATGCAAAGGATAACCAATCTACAATCCAGACTACCCCCAGTAGCTAGGTAATAGGAAAGTTAAGAGAGACATTTAGAGATTACCCTGGGAAGGAGAAATAGAGAAGTCCTCCTGAGAAAAAAATTGCACTTATGGGGTGGGGAGGAAGGAGAGGTAAAAAGAAAACATGAGAAAAAGGGATGGTGGCAGGGGAAGCGACAGAGGGAGAGCAAAGAAATGGTGAATATTCTGGTAAAGGGAGCCATTATGAAATTAGAGAGAAACCTGATACCAAGAAACACCCAAGAACCCACAGGATGAGTACAGCTAAGACTCCAAGCAATACAGGATATGGAGCCTCAACTGGCCTTTCCCTGTTATCATATGAATAACCACCCTAATTGCCATTAAAGAACCTTCATCCTGCAGCTGATGGAGGCAGATGCAGAGATCCACAACTAAACACAAGTTCCATTTGAAGAGAGGGAAGAGAGATTACTTGGGCAGAAGGAGCAGAATCATGACAGGGAGACCCATGGAGCAGGCAGTCCTGTGCTGTTGGGAGCTCATAGACTCTGAGGAACCTTTATGGAACAGATCTGGACCCCATGAATGTAGATGACAGTCGAAAGGCATGGGCAGTTCCTGGACTTTCTTGCACTCAGACCAGAATGTATCCCAGATCCATGAACTTGCTCGTCAAATCCCATGCCTATTGGGAATTCTCAGCCTTGATACTTTGTTGAGAGACTGGGCCCTACCTCAACTGGATATGCAAGACCCAGTTGACTCACTTTGGGATTCCTTGTCTTCTCTGGAGAGTGCATAGGAAGGGGAGGGAGGCTCAGGAAGGACTGGGAGAAGGCGCAGAAGAGGGCTCAGTGTGGGGAAAGAAAAAACACCACAAAATTAAAAAAGAAATAAATATAAAGCATAAGTAAATAAAATATACGATGCTATGGGGCTATACTTTCATACACTTTGAAAAGAGAGAGAGAGAGAAGTTTTCTTTTTCATCGTTCTCCATTTTATTTTATAACACATCTTTCACTAAATATTGAGTTCATTCTTTGGTCAGACTAGTTACCAACAAAAGAGATCTCCTATATTTATCTCCTCACTTTATGCCATGCCCTTGGGTCAAGTGTTGGCTGTAAACCTGGCTTTAACATGTATTCTTTGATCTGGGGATGCTGTTCCCCTACAATGGTTAGTGCATCACTTTTGCATGGACTAAGTTGTGGGTTCAATCACTACTACATGAAAAAAAAAGTTTAAAAAGTATCTAGACTGTAGGAGATTATTTTTCACCAAATTCATTTTTTTTCTTTTTTCTTTTTTTTAAATATATAAAAGATACATATACACAATGGGGTACTACTCAGCAGTAAGAAAAAATGATATCCTAAAATTCGCAGGCAAATGGATGGATTTGGAGAATATCCTCCTGAGCAAGTTACCACAAACCTAGAAAGATAAGCAGGGGATGTAGTCACTTATTAGTGGACTTTAAACAAACAAATCAAAAAGCAAAGCATGTCCAAGCTGAAAACCACAACCACTGAACAGCTTGGGCTCTGAAACACCTTGGACAGACCCCTTGGATCCCACTCCCCCTAGAGGAACACCTGATTCAGTCTTGTTGGGGAGAGAAAACTGGATTTGCCAGGAGTAGAAGCTGAACTAAGTAATATTGGGACCTTGGGATCGCCTGCCCATGTTGGGGATGGGGAGATGTGGAGAAGAGAGAATGACCTGATGTGGTGGGAGGGAGAAGGGACCTTGAATAAGGATATACAAGGATAGAAAGTGTGACTTCTTTGTTCATAATAATAAAATAAAAATAAAGAAATAAATAGAAAGAAAATATGACTTCTTTATTCATAATAATAAAAAGTAAATAAAAATAAAAATAAAAAAGAAATTTCTTTTTAAAAGATGTCCACCAATCTCATTTCTAAAAATTTGAAAAAATAAAGTTTAGATGGTTGTAAAATGCCTAGAAATACATAGGTGTCACAACAAAATGAAATAAATATATATTCCCAGCTTCCCCTTAGAGACAAGTAAATTTATTTACTAAATAATTAAGCAACACTACAAGCTAATTAAATTTTCTACCAGACAAAAAAATAGGAGCATAAATGGAAAATATAAAACTTCTTGAATCACACACCATAGCTCAAAACAACTATGTCTTCCTTTTCTACTAGTATCCAGAATGTGACTGTAATTATGTTATTTTTCTTAGACAAATATTGATATTAAAGACTTTCATTTTATATTCATGTTTTAACATCCAAGTATATTTCAATATAATTGCCCCTTTTCCTATAAAACCTCCCTGACTGGTGTAATCAAATCACTAATATTTATGAGGTAAATCCTTCTCTAAATTCTGTAAGAATTACTTTCCAGAATTAATGGCTAAAACAAATTATGAACATACAAGTTTATCACTATGTTATATATAGACATCAGTACACTACATTTCTATCAGCTGATTAAATATTTGTGTTCCTTTAAAACACACAGTTCCCCAAAAAATAAAAGTATTAATCATTCAAATTAGCTTAGCTTATTACTACTAAAATAATTAAGTTTAATTCATGCACAAAATATATTGGATTGAACTAGAGTCATGAGTCATGTTTTATATCTGTACTCAGCCACTACCCAACTACTTAATCTTACAAAAAGTAATTTAACCTCTATGGAACTTAGATGTTCTCGCCTATAAAACTAAGAAAGTGAATTAAGCCTTTGCAAGACTGTTTTCATAATATGTGATTCTAAATCTATAATTAGTGTCATGTTTGAATATAAAAGGTCCTCTATAGGCTCATGTTTGGAATGCTTGGTCTCCAGTCCCTGGCAATATTTTGGGAAGTTGTATAAACTTCAGAAGGTGTGGACAACCTAGAGAAAGTAGATAGCTGAGATTGTGCATTGATGATCACACTAGGATTGCATTCTGCTCCCCCTCTCCTATTTTTATTAATGAAGAAATCCACCTTATACCATGTGTCCAACCCAAATGCACAGGGCCAAGTGACCATGACCAGAAGCATCTGAAACCAAAAACTAAAATGAGCCTGTCCCCAGTATGTTTTTTTTTTTTTCTGCAGAGAATCTGGTCACATAAAGCAAAAAAGTAATTAATGAAAGCATTTTATATAATTTGGAGTAAGATGGAGAATTTATGGTATTGATATTTAAGCCTATGACTTTGCTGAAGAAGCAGTCAGCTATTAGTCAAAGTATTTGTTGCCAAAATAGGTAAAGCCAAGGGCATTTGAAGCTATTTCATTTCAATGATAGAACAAATGTCTTTGAATTGAATTGTGACAGATTTCTGAAGCCTTATTCCTTCAAGACAGCAGCAATCTGCTGTCTGTCAGCTATGCCAATAAAAGTGATAACTGCTTTCAGTGATTAACTTATTTGTCAGTGATAGAAGGAGTATTTTGAACTCATAAATTCTGAACCTATAATTCTACATTTGCCTAATAATAGACAATCTACATTTCTTACACATTGAGAAAAAATAGGAATTGCTGAGAAAAACCATTAGTATATTTTAGAAATTAAAGACAAAATATATATGTATATTTGTATATATATATACTTCCAGTTCCTCTAAAGTCTGAAACAGTCTAATAAAATACAATAATAAACACACAATAATACTAGTAATATACTTTGGGACTGCTATGGGATTATGTTCTGGTACATTGTAAATATTTGTTGTTCTACTGATTTAATAAAACATTGATTGGCCAGCAGGCTGGCAGGAAGTGTGGGTGAGGCTACCAAACTAAGAAAACTCTGGGAAGAGAAAGAGATTTAGAGAGATGCCAGAAGATGCAGAGGAAAGAAGACCATAATGCTGCTCTGAGAAAAAGTACCAAGGAACATGACTAAATGAAATAAGAATAATGGCTTGAGTTATGTTGTAAGAACAAGCAAGAAATAATTCCTGAGTCACAGGCCTTCCAGCAAGTAATTAATGTAAGCCTTTATATGGCTATTTGGGACTATGTGGCAGCTGGGCTGTGAGTGTGTCCGAACCTCAGAGCTAGGGCAGAAATACAGACCAGAAACTTCTTACTGCATGGAGACAGTTATTTAAATCTCATCTTAACACTTTTAAAGCAGATTTCTTCCTCATGACAAACATCAATACCAGTTTACTACACATCATAGTTATAAATATGTATAATTACACACGGATACTTTTAGTATTATAGAAATACAATATAAAAGTGAATAAAAATTATTTTAAACTTTAATATATTTCTTAAATCAGTACACATTCCAAGATTGTCTTTTTTCAAAAAGCCAGTAATATGATGAGTTTTAGAATACCGACTTTATCAATCCTTAGAGGAAATACCAAATTCTCTTTTCATCTTTCACTGAGAAACTAAACAAATCACAAGTAGCATGGTAGTTTTCTCTCTGGAATGAGATTGTTATAGATGTATTAAGAAATAAAAAGCATTATTAGATATGAATTGTGAATAAATAATTCATGTGTACTATCAAAGGAGCTGAACAACTGAGATTACTAAAATTATCATTTTGTTCTTTGTGTCTATTGCAATCTGTGGAATTAATATTTAGGGGAAGTAAAAAATAGCATTGACTAAAAAATTATAAAAATAAAGCATAAAGCAAGATTACAAGCCAATGCTGACACATTTCTCTCCACATAGTAAATATCTGCATGCATGGTGACAGGTGTCCAATTTCTTATTATGTCTAAGTCTTGTGTTGGTAATTTATCCACATTAAATTTTAGTTTAACTCATTGAGGAGAAAGGAAAAATAGACCAACAAAATGGCTACAGAAAACCACAAGAATGGTTATAGGAATATTTCCAATGTGCATTGAATCTAAAGTATCCAGAAATAGAAGGATATTGCACATTCTACTTTTAACTGACAACAATAGATAAGCAAGTTGTGGATGAGAAACCATTTTGCCAATCAAAATTCAAAAGTATAAAATTTAATATTTCTTTCTCACAATAATAATACTTAAACTGATTCAAATGGAGTAGAAGAAAGGTCCCTACTCAGTGAGTGTCCTTTATTAGTAACACATCACTGTAAGAAGCATCATTGTAGCATGCCGGAATGTAAAGAGAGTAGAAAGAATATGTGCACCAAAGGCAGTGCGTGGCTACAAGGAAACATCTGGACACAGCAGGGCAGCTGCATATATGAAGTCCCACTAGTTAGAAGAACAAGAGCCCTATAATATGTGGTGACAGATTAGTACCTACCCTGAATATGAGTTGCAACATTTGTGCTTGGGGCCTTGGATGGGAAAAATAAAGAAAACTCTAGTGGAGTAGGAGGTGTACAGGGTTTACTTTCTGATCCTTGGTCAATTAAAAAGTGAACAGTTTTCTGTCACCACAGTGTTATTATCTAGAGCTATTCTGTAGGAATCAAGAAACCACTGACTAATCCTTTTGAAACCATGAGCCAAAATAATTATTTCTGCTTTTAACTTGTTTCTGCAACACATCTTGTCACACTGATAAGAAAAGAAATACTAATTTTGTTAATTGAAATTTGTAGGCCTCAAATAATATTTTTTAAATGTCATCTTTATTTTTTATGAATATTGACAAACATTTTTAAAAAGTATCTTAATTAGCAATCTGTGTTTCATTCTGTGAAAATTCTATTTCTAAGCCCCACTTTTTAAAAATAAAGTCTCATTTTTTATCCATGCATCCCTTTGTTCAACCTCCCTTCCCCTTCCTGCCCCTCCCAGTCACTTTCAAATGGCTGAGCCATTAAAGGCTAGGCTCACAACCAAAAATAAATGTCATCTTTAAACTGAAGAAGATATAAGAAGAAAAAAACTCTCCCATGCTTATGAACCAGTAGGATTAACAAAGTAAAAACGGTAATCCTACCAAAAGCAATCTACACATTCAGAGCAATCCCTATTCAAATTCTAACACAATTATTTGCTGATCTTAAAAAAAAAACAATTCTGAGCTTTTTATGAAAAATTAAAAAGGTGAAGATAGCTGGAACAACCCTGAACAATAAAAAGAACTACTAGATTTCTCAATTTCAATTTGTACTATAGAGCTATTTATTAAAACTGCATGCATTTCCATAAAAACATATACATTAAACAACTAAAATGAATTGAAAACCCACACATAAATCCATATATCTATGAAAGCCTGAGTTTTGTTAAAGAAGCCAAAAATACACACTGAAAAACAATGACACTATCTTCTACAAATGGTGTTGGTCAAACTGGATCATTGCACTAGAAAAATACAAATAGATCCATATCCATCACCCTGCACAATACACAAGCACAAGTGAATCAAAGCCCTCAATATAAAACCAGACATACTAAACCTAATAGAAGAGAAGGTGGGAACTAGCTTTTAGTTCATAGGTACAGAAAATCCTTTCTGAACAGAAGAGCTATAACTCAGGCACTATATCAACAAAGAATAATAGGACCTCATGAAACTGAAAAGCTTTTGTAAGGCAATAGATACTGTCATTTGGACAAAGTGACAGCCTGCATAATGGGAAAAGATTTTTACCAATTCCACATCTGACAAAGGACTAATATCCAAAACATATAAAGAACTCAAGAAATTAGCTACCAAAAAGCCAAAATAATTTAATTTTAAAATGGAATACAGATGATCAGGTAGTGGTGGCACCAACGTTTACTATTAGCAGTTGGGAAGCAGAGGCAGGTGGATCTCTGTGAATTAGAGGTCTACAGACTGAGTTCTAGGACAGGCTCCAAAGCTACACAGAGAAACACTGTCTCAAAAAAATGGGTTACAGATCTAAATAGAATTCTTAATAGAGGATTCTCAACTGGCTGAGAAACACTTTCTTTTTTAAAATATTTTATGATGAATAAAGTCACATTTCCTATCCGTATATATTCTTATTCAAGGTCCCTTCCCCCTTCCACCCCCTCCAGTCACTCTCTCTTCTCCATATCTCCCTATCTCCTTCCCAGCATGAGCATGAGGTTCCAAGGTCCCAATGTCCAAATATTGCTCAGTTCAGTCTCCACTCCTGGAAGATCCAGTTTCCTCCCCCCAACATCAAGACTGAGTCAGGTGTTCCTCTAGAGGGAGTGGGATCCAAGGTGTCAGTCCAAGGTGTTTAAGAGCCCAACCTGTTCAGTGGTTGTGTTTTGCAGCTTGGACATGCTTTGCTTTTTGATTTTTTTTGTTTAAAGTCCACTAATGAGTGACTACATCCCCTGCTTATCTTTCTGGGTTTGAGAAACCTCGCTCAGGAGGATAGTCTCCAAATCCATTCATTTGCCTGCAAATTTTAAAATATCATTTTTTTTTTTTTTTTTTTTTTTTTTTTTACTGCTGAGTAGTACTCCATTGTGTAGATGTACCACAGTTAATCCATTCCTCAGTTGAGGGGTATCTAGGTTGTTTTCAGGGTCTTGCTATTATGATAACGCTGCTATGTACATAGTTGAGTTAATGCCTTTGGAGTGCGACTGTGCGTCTTTAGGATATACACCCAGAAGTGGTATTGCTGGATCCTTGGGGAGATTAATTCCCATTTTCTGAGAAATCGTCATACTGCATTCCAGAGTGGCTGAACAAGCTTATACTCCCACCAAAAATGGAAGAGTGTTCCCCTTGCTCCACAACCTCTCCAGCATAGGCTGTCATCTGTGCTGTTTGTATTAGCCCCTCTGAGAGGTTTCAGCTGATATCTCAAAGTTGTTTTGATTTGCATTTCTCTGATAGCTAAAGATGTTGAGCACTTTTTCAAATTCCTTTCAGCCATTTGTAATGGTTCTGCTGAGAATTCCCTTTTTAGATCTGAACCCCATTTTTTGATTGGGTTATTCAAGGTTTTGGGCTCTAGTTTCTTGACTTCTCTATATATTTTAGAGATCAGTCCTCTATCCTCTATCACTTGTAGGGTTGGTGAAAATCTTTTCACATTCTGTAGGCTGTCGTTTGACAGTGTCCTTGGCTTTACAGAAACGTCTCAGTTTCAGGAGGGCCCACTGTTGTTCTTATTGTCTGTGCCACTGGTGTTACATTTAGGAAATGTTCACCTGTGCCTATACGTTGGAAGGTATGTCCCACTTTCTTTTATATCAAGTTCAGCATAGCTGGTTTTATGTTGAGGTCCACTTGGATTTTTTGCAGGGTGATAGGCTTGGATCTATTTGCACTTTTCTACATACTGCAATCCTTGTATGCCAGCACAATTTGTTGAAGATATATCTTTTTTTTTCTATGATTATTTTTGGTCCCTTTGTCAAAAATCAGGTATTCATAGGTATGTGGGTTAATGTCTGGGTCTTCAATTAGATTCCATTGATCCACATGTCTGTTTTTATGCCAGTACCAGGCTGTTTTTATTACTGTAGCTCTATAGTATAACTTGAGGTTGGTGATGGTGATGATGTTCTTTTGTTGAGCAAAATTGTTTTGGCAATCCTGGCTTTCCTGTTATTCCAAATAAAATTGAGTATTGTTCTTTCAAGGCCTCTAAAAAATTGTGTTGGGATTTTGAGGTGAATTGCATTGAATATGTAGATTGCTTTTGGTAGAATTGCCATTTTTACTATGTTGATCCTACCTATTCAGGAGCATGGGAGATCTTTCCATTTTCTGATATCCTCTTCAATTTCTTTCTTCAGTGATTTAAAGTTTTTGTCAAACAGATCTATTACTTCTTTGTTTATAGTTACACCAAGGTATTTAATGCTATTTGCAGCAATTATAATGGGTGATGTTTCCCTAATTTCATTTTCAGCCTGTTTGTCTTTAGTGTATAGAAGAGCTACTAATTTTCTTTCTTTTTTTTTAAATTAATCTTGTATCCTGCTACCTTGCTGAAGGAGTTTATCAGCTATAGAAATTCCCTGGTAGAATTTTGTGGGTCACTTACCACTTTTCTAACCAACATCAACCTTCTTATTCTTATTCTCCTCAACATAAAACCCAACATTGTATCATGCTTTTTTCCTCTGGGCACATGGCCCAAGCTTTTTCTCTGTGTTCCTCACTCTTGATATGTAGTATAAGTTTAAATATTATCAGCATTCCTTTTAAAAATAAAATTATGAACTTGTGTAACTGCAGTTTAAATTAATTTTTAATGTCTTTAGATATATTACATATATACACAACAATAACTGTGAAAAATCTTATATGTGCTTTAGGCTATGGATATCTTTAAATCTATTCAATGACTTTTAAAGGAGTCCAAATCCTCATGGCAAAATGCTGTTTGATATTTTATTATGGTATATTCTTTTTCATTGACTATATTACTTTAGGGTATTCTAAGAACTTATGGTTGTCTCTCCCTAGAACACTGCAAAGTAAAAGCATTCATAAAGTTTGCCT
Organism: Sigmodon hispidus; assembly: GCA_004025045.1. Taxonomy (NCBI): domain Eukaryota; kingdom Metazoa; phylum Chordata; class Mammalia; order Rodentia; family Cricetidae; genus Sigmodon; species Sigmodon hispidus. The sequence continues at coordinate 52,137 of PVIH01001402.1, forward strand.
AATGATCCTTAGTTTAAACATGGTATGAATACAAGATGACCAGAGAAGATGACCAGATTTTTCAACAGTTGGGGGAGAACAGAACTTTTTAGGCTGTCAAAATGAGATTCTTCATTTAATAAACATTCCCATGAGAAAAGTTTAATAGAAAACGTTCTATGATCTCCATCCTTTTTTTTCTTTTCAACCAGTATAGAATTACCAAAAAGGCAACATCAGTCAGTAAATTTTTCCCCATGTTTCAAGGTCTTTATGTGTATGATTTCCCAACACTCCAATAAAATTAGCATGGGAATCACTCCACTCTTTAGATTAAAAGTTAAGGGCACATAGTATGCAGTCAGTGTTCTGGGCTAGACAGTCTTTTTTTTTTTTTTTTTCAATTGCCACAATGTACCCACTTGTTCTCAAGCGGTGATAAGAAAAATAGATTCTTATGTTAAAAGCTAGATTATTTTTTAAGATAATTTTTATTTTTCCACTTTATATTTGTCCAAAAACAACAACAATAAAACCAAAAATAACAGCTTTATGAGAAAATGATCAAAATCTTCTGGAATAAATACTTTTATGGAATGTAAACTAAGACAACATTATAGCACAACTTATTAATTCTCCAATAGTTCAATTTTTTTTCATTAGCAAACATGCAGTTGCTTGAACCCATTAATAATTGTGTTCTACTTTAATCAAATGCTGTTCTTTGGTTTTGTAACCACCAAAAGGAAAAGATAGCATAACCATTTCAATGTTTTCAATATTTCATTCACAAAAAAGAAATTGAAAAGGTAAATTATCTATTTTTAACATATGTATATATGTTATGTGTGTGTTTGTATGTGTATATCATTTAAGTCAATCAGCTACTATACATGATTCTTTTTGATGCCTTCACTATATATCTAAAAGTTTATATTTTTTATATTCAGTTTTAATATACAACTAACTAATCATCTATATTTAATATGTGAAAATTGTAAGAGTATAATTTATTTGAATATATGGTCTGTGTGTAACATTGTGAATAAGACCCAAGGCCTTGCATATACTACACAAGCCCTGAATCACTTTCCTACATTTCCAGCCTTCATTGAACAGTCACTAATTTTTGTTTAATATCCTATATTATACTGAATTTTATAGCCACTGTCATTTTTGTACTTAAATTTTATCACTATGTACATTTTTTATCATTAATATATTTCAAAAGCTATCAAAAAATGCTACTAGCCATAGTAAGGTACAGGAAGTTACTTACTCTATTGTTCATGAAAGGCCAGAGCGGTGCAATAAAAACAGCACAAAATCTAACAAAAATCCCTGAAAAAGCATTTCAAATAAAAAAGAATTAAGTTATAAATACTATATACTTCTTAAATTAAATTCAAGTTTAAAGTTTAGAATCTACCATATGATTTTTCTTAGCCTAATGCTTCTTAACGAACCTGTATACACAGACCCTATAACACATCTCATGCATAATATTAATATATGTTCTTTCCCAACATTCTAAGGAACTCTGACAAGTGCATAATCTGTGGTGTGAAAAATATAGATTTTTTTGTTGTGTTTGTTTACTAGGTTTACTTTACTAAATTCACCAGATACTAAAGAGTGAGAGAATTCTAGTCAGTTAAAGAAAGCATCAACTCTCCAGGATATACTAGCTATTTCTAACCTGTGTCTGCAACATATTGGCCTCTATAAATGTTATTAGGGAAGAGAGAAAGAGAGAGAGAGAGAGAGAGAGAGAGAGAGAGAGAGAGAGAGAGAGAGAGAGGGAGTCGGGAGAAAGTAGATAGGAAAGATGCTCAAAGATGCTCAAGAATTCATTTTCTAAGGCCTTAGGGGAAGTCTTCTATAATTGATCAACACGAGACTCAGACCTTCTGGTTATCTAGGAAGCACAAATGATCCATGTAATGAAGCATTCAAGTGTTGCTTTCATGGAACTGTGGGAAGAAGAAAAATGGCTGGATGTATGAGTAAAGAGGAAACTACTGATATAAAGGTGTACATTAGATTTTCTCCAAGACTATATATGTAAGAGGCTGCTGACTGGATGTGTTTTGTTTTGCCTTGTATTTTTTAATAACAAAGAAATACTCAAGTTTTTTTTATATTACTTAATGTTATTATATGCCCTTCAATTTATACAGCATCCCCACTATCTTTAGGAGCACTAAAACAGTATGTGTTTATAGACATATCCCATGTCTGAGAGGAAAGTCATGAACTTGACAGGTGGCTAATAAAACAATTAGGTACTAGGACTCTTTAGCCATAAAATAAGGAAAGCATATATTGCCCAGTATTTAAACATAATTTTGTATTGTAATTTGTGACATTGTAAAACAGAGAGAGAAAGTGAGAACTTTTCTTTCTGTGATCTATTACCAGATCTCATCTTAAGCCTATGACTATGTTATCCTTATGACACAGAAGTTAAGTGATGTATGTTATAAGCCACGGGATATTTAATATGTTGCAAATGTGAACAAAAGTGGACACATAATTAACTAGTAATGGAAGCAATTAATTATTATTTAGTTATAAAACAAAAACAATACAAGTTAGCTCAATAGTGGGTAGTTACAGTCCATTAATATCAGTCACTAGAAATATTTGGTTCTCAATTACATTGTTTTCTATATAGATGTCATAATAATAAAGCACAGAGTACAAGCTTTAGAATATCAGTCCCATCAAAATATTTTGTATGGTTACTATTTATGTGGTTCAAACAAACAATAGCACTTTACTATTTATCACATTCACATGGTAAATGGAGAAACAAATAAATATTGAGATGGTACAATTCTAAAGTTCTTAAAAGGAAAATGAATAAATGGATTCTGACAGCTGAAATGAATTGATTAATTTACATCTGTGAAGCAGAAGGTCAGAGTCTGAATTGAACACACAGAACTGGCATCCATTTTTTTTATGCACGTTTCCTTGTACACATTTTTTTAAAACCTCAGGAAATGAAAGAAATTCTTTGAAATGAGCTGACTCAACACAAGGAGATAGGCTCTATTAGAAACAGTCTGGATTTTACTTATCAAGCTTCCTTTCCTTCTCTCATCTATTCTAAAGTTTCTATAAAATTAAAAATGAATACAATTTTTGCTCTCCAAATTCTGCATATGTAACATTTATCGTTTTGAAATGAGTATAAGTCTTCAAAATTAGCAATCAAAGAACTGTGAAAGCGGACAGTGAAACAAACTGTGTAATCATTTTAAATCACTAGAAGGAATCACTGCCAATCAGCTAACTGTAATTATGCATTGTGCAGGCTCATAAAGAACCTGAAATGGAAATTGTTTCTTATTCAAACACTTAAAAATAAATTTCGGTTTGTACAAACTTCATGAATTTTGAGTAGTCAGTCCTTGGCCTGTTTATTACCACTCTCAAGATATAGAGACTACCAATTTTTAAAAGAAAATGGTGATGCATTTATGTTTCTATAAATTTACTTTAGATTATTTGTTTTAAATGTATACATACAGTGTGAGCAATCCATAATGCATCACCTTAAATTCTCCCCTGAACTGTGTAGTCAAAATAAATAACTGCATTTTGAAAAATGCCGAAATAAAAGGTAATCTTCAATATGACCATTTCTAAATAGTATTATATCTCTGAGAAACAATTAAACAAAAACACATATATAATAGAAAGAAATTATTTCCAAAGCAATCTTTCAAGATTAAAATTTCCATAAGGAAAGCAATCCTAAAAAGGCTTTAAAGAAATCAAAATAACCTACAAGCACAAGAAGAAAAGCCAAAGATAATCATCTAGGAGCATTCATTTTCTTTAAAAGAAGGTGATTACCTTATGACAAACAAATGTTGTGACTAAATAATCTAGGCTAAATAGGAGCAAAAATGTTTAGTTGTATAAATTCAACAATGGTATTATTGTGAGAAAAAACAGTGTATTAAATATGGTGTGATAGGAAGATCCCTCAATGCAGAAAACATCACACATAGTAATGTACCTGGAATGCAGAGTCCATACTGAACTCCATGCTGATCTCCCTCCCCTTCCATTCAAGGGAGAACTGAGTCATTGCTACTAATGACAGAAGCAAAGGATTCTTCCAGATTATTAGTAATTAATAGGATACTGATCCTTGGCATAGATGCAACACAAATTATTCAGAAGTTTAAGCCATTCATTTAAATAGCTTGGAATTTAAATATTTTAGTAGAATATAGTGTATGCATATTTTTGCAAGTAATTACTAACAGGCATATAAATGTGACATATTAATACATTCTAATCAAATCACCTGTTTCATGTTTCCTTCTATTAATATTTTAAATTTATTCTCAAATATATACTGCTATTTATAACTCTGTGGTACTGTCCATTACATGGTTTCATGTACATAAAACATAATGCCAGACAAAGACGAGGAACACATGCTACTCCTCTGTAAAATGTTAGCTAAGAATCTTTTGTCAGTTGTTTTCTTCATACTTCCCTTATACAGCTTAATATCCATGTGTGGGAGGACAGTAACAGGCTATTTTTTGTTTCTCAGAAACGGGTGAGTAAGCTTACAGACTGGAGGCAAAGGCTCACTAAATATGCAGAAAATAATTCTCTGGTAAGCATTGAGGTCACTGTTCCAAGACAATATCATCTTCTCCTTCCCCATCTCCAGAATATAAATGCCCCAACAAGCAGATATGTGGCAGATGTTTTGAAAAAGAAGACCCCTAAAAATTTGGAGGCTTCACTAACAAGGGAAAATTGTCATTTTACCTTCTTTGAAATATCTACTTCAATGACAAGTTTCTTGTTTGTCCCTTTAAATTATTGTCCCAATTAAATGTTTAAGGGATACAATAAAATAGTGTTCTTCTCCACCCATTGTCAGAGCAGGGACAAAAGGTTACACCCTGGATCAAGAGAAGGGATCTTCTTTAAGTCCTCTGGCTAGGACTGCACCCAAAAGAGACTATTAAAGACATGTCAATCACAGGAACTGAAAAGTTGTTTGAGACAGAGATAAAATGAGATAAGAGCAGATCTCCCTTGTCAAAGGACTGATTGCAAGGGTGTCTTAGAGATACTGATGAATGTGAATATACCCCTGTGCTGGCCATACAGAGGGTCATGGTATGCAGAAACCCTCTGATTTTTGATGGTAGGAGTGACAGCAGTAGTTAAGGGGAAGGAAGAGAGCTTCCCCTTCCGGCATTGGTGGCTCTGTGTCCTGGAACAATCATTTACTGATGTCAGGAGGGTAATGGTGGGGAAGAAAACTGTCTGGGTGTAGATTACATGCAGAATACAAGTGTTACTCCAAGAAGCCATTCCTCACTCTGGTCTGCACAGAATTAAATGAAAGACAAGTCCAAAATAGTCCACCTCTTTAGAATTAAAACAACTGCAAAATAATAGTTTGTCAAAGTAGTGCTAAGGAATGAAAAAAAAATACCCAAGACAGTGTGTTTAACATATTCATTATTCAGCAACAAGTCCACTAAGCGTTATGAAATTCCACTATTAACAGAATTTAGAGTAAAAAAAAATAAATAAAAAGCTTTTTATTGCAAATTTTCAGTTTGTTCTTGATGTCAAACTTTCAATAACCTAAAAATATTCTTTAATAATCACATTTATATCTACTGGGGTGTGTGTGTGTCTGTTCAGAGGAATTCTCAATATAGTGGGTTATCTTGAATTAAAGAACTCAGGTCTGATGACAGTGTTTTCACTCACTGAAGTCTACAGTATAGATCTTCATAATTAGCAACCAAAATTTTATTTGGAAATTCTGTTAAACCTAAAAGTCCTTATGGAGTAACTTCACATAGAAGAAAAAGAGAAAATACTTTAAATATGTGTTTCTATTAGAACAGGTCTTGATGTTTGCTTTTTGTTTATTTTGTTGTTGCTGTTTTTCTAGACAGGGTTTCTCTGTCTAGTAGTCTGTGTCTTGAACTAAAAACTGTAAGAAATATAGTTTCTTATCTTTGTGTCAGTAACTTTTTATTCCTTTGTTCATCTGCATGATCTTTCAAAAGCATTAAAAGAATAAATTACATTCCATAGACTGCAATAGTTTAGATCACTGGTATAGATAAGTTAATATGAAAACATAAAATTCTAGTAACCTTAAACAAACCACCTCATTTTCTCAATTTTAGAGTTGTAGTCAGAGGATCATCTAATTGGAAAATTGTCACAGAATACATAGTAAGAATCTTCCTTTTAGGTTTCTAAAAGACAGACAGACATTCAAGCTCTGCTAACCACTGTCCAACTGAAATGGGAACAACCAACTGTGGATATTTGTTACATATTTAATAAAACCTGAAATATCAAGAGACAGGCACACAGTCAAATCCTAGGCAGACAGCTCAGGAAATTCTTGATCCTTGAGTACAAGGACAAACAGCTGAGATTCAATCACACACACCTTTAATCCCAGCACAGGGAAAGCCTGGGAGTGGTGACCTACACCCTTAATCCCATAACTCCAGAGACAGAACTTCCTCTGTTCTGTGAGTTCAAGGCTAGCTACAAAATAGAGTAGTACACACCTTTAATCCTAACGTGGACGGGATATAGTTGAGGAGAAGGGTATATAAGGCCTCTTAGGAACTGAGCAGAGTCAGAAGCAATGGACAGAAGCGACCAGGAGCAAGGCTGAGGAAGTTGCAAGACAGCTAGGAGAGAACTGATTGTGATGCTCCCCTTTCTGGTATTTCAGCCTTCCCCCAGTATTTGGCTCGGAGTCTCTTTTTCTACAATCCAAATTTGTGCAACTACAGCCAACCACTCAGGTTTGTTCACTCTCCAGTCCACAAACCTGCATTCACTATCCCTAACAAAATAAATGCAAGTGATTTGTGTCGAAAAAAAGGGCAGGAAGGAGTGTAGAACATTATTACACATAGTAGAGATTTCTTCAACATCTCAATTAAATATAGAAAAATACATTAAGTAATTAAGTTTGATATTCATCATAGTGCCAGGAAAGATTATACCTGCAAAATATAGCTATCTTGCCTAAATATAGTTCAGCTATACAAAGTTCCAGAAAGGCAAACTGGAGCAGGTAAAACACATGTATCTTATTCAGTGCCCAAAGGCATGCTTTTGAACTTACTTCAAACTAACACTACAAATAGTTATTATCTAAACTTTTCAAGGCTCTCCTAAAATAGCATTTTCAGCTTTTTCAATCAAAATGAAATCTTTCCATCATTTTCTTTGAATTTCCAATGCCATTCTCCTGGCTACTAGCTAAAACTTTAAATGCACTCAAAACTGAAAGCCCAAGGTAAAGAGAAGTGCAAGGTAACTGGATTAAGAAAGTGACAATGAAAATATTCAGGAATTTTTAACTAACAAAAGTCAGGGTGTTAACATATTCTGAGACATTCCCTCCTGGAGTCTTACCTCCCATGGTCCTCACTCTAGCAAGTAAGAATAGCATTTAATAATGGGAGCTAGAACCCCATATTTGTTTTCTGAAAAATTCTTAACTTTTCTTATTATTCTTTGAATCATCATATATTTTTTTCAAACTGAATAGAGGCATTGAAATCTTTGTCTCAGAACCAAATCTTGAAAGTTTTTATCTTGTATAACATCTGACTATGAAGCTTGGTTCATAATTGGCCTATCAATGTTACTTTAACACCTGGAAGTTTTACAAACTTGACTAAAAATATGTTTAAAGCCCACTACTGTTTAATTAAATGAAATTTGGTTTTACTCAAAACTAAAAATGAATTCTTGGCTTTTTTCTTATTCACATTTTAATTATTTATATGTATTTTCCATTCATATGACTTCTTCTGTAGCTTTAAAATATCCTATTTTTAAAGAATTTTACAAAGAAAATGGTTTCAAACTATACTATAAAATTACATTTGTATAGAGCTAGAATAGGCTTTAAAATGTGTATTGTTATGAAACACTTCAGACAAAGAACTTGGAGGATTCAAGTTTACCAGAAAGATTCTTCAGTGAAGACTAATTCTCATAGTACTGGAATAAGCTATGCAAGCAGGCAAGAGTAGATCAAACAATAGTTTTATCCAGCTATAATTTTTGTGGACCTCAAGTAGGCCAGGATGGCAAGGGGTCCAAAAGTTTCAGTAGTGGCATATCCAGGGGGTTACCCACAGCTATCTAATTGGATGTAAGCCATGCTCAAAAAAAGGGAATTCATGCTTGGTACTATAAAGCTAAATATCCATGGCTGGTGAGTGCCTGGACCCTAGAAGAGACCCTACTTCCCTAAATCAAAATAATTTCTAGCATATATAGTTGCCCCTCAAAACCCATAGTTGCCCCTCATCAATAAAATTCCTTTTTTTAAAAAGAAACTATTACAGAAAGTCAAACCTGGTTGAAATACACCCCACATTCGAGGTTCAGAGAACAGTATAGCAGGAGGAATTATAAGATCTAAATAGCATGAAGTTTATAAGACCTAAAAAACAGGAGGTCTACTATGATATAGTGCTGTCTACTGGACCCATACTCAAAAACATGGTAACATAGGCAAGACCTAAAAAAATGGCAACACAAATATACTTGCCATTAGGAAACAGAGAAATATAATGCTCCATTCCTAAATGAAGATCTACGGGCAATTAATAAGAGAGGGTAAATCAGTCTTCTTCAGAAATAAGCTCCCCTGAGAGATTATTTAAAAGCAATTGGTTTGCCCTAAATACACACACACACACACACACACACACACACACACACACACACACTAAATTAATTTAGCAGGTAGTTATTCTAAGTGTGTGTGTCTGTGTCTGTGTGTTTATGTTTAGTAATTTTCAGAGAAGAATCTTTCTGGTCAGTCCTAGCCTTCAGACTAGGACTAATAATCATTAAATAAGAGATTATGGATTTCAGAAAGACTTGGGGGTCAGGATAAGCTTGTGAGAAATTGGAGAGAAAAGAGAGAAAATTATATAACAATAGCAATCATATACAAAATTGTAAAAAATAAACTTTAAAATGTTTTTGTGATGTGCAACTTGCCAAACCACAAATGAAAAGAATAGACATTTCACGTCCTTGTGTTCTATGATACAATTATGGCCCATGTTAATAGCAAGTATATATATATATAGGTCAAATGTCAAAAAAATTAAACAAACTCAATTTTATATTATTAGAAGGCAATAAATAAACACCTTTGAAACTCCCCCATCCTTTGAAAATCAACTAAACTGCTTCTAATTCCCTATTTTATAGACAACAATGAAGATTTCCAAATTTCTATCTTTGTTCCTTACAAAAATTTCCTAGTCAAATTCCTAAAATCATACATTTTTTTAAATTACAACAAATCTTTAAAAACAGAAATTTCTGGTGCCTGTGTACTTTCCACTGAGCAAAGGTTAACATTTTGATAGTGACCTTTGTCCTAGAAATGGTGCAAATGAACAAAACAAATGCCACACTGCAAGCTAGAACAGAACCAGCTTTACAATGAGTGCCAGACTTTGCAGATAGCATGTCAAATTCATGAAGAATCTGGCCCTAAGTTTTCCTGGCCCTGAGTATGTGAACACAACAAACTGAAGCACTCAGATAATCTACCCATTATTGCTCTGCTTTCAGGCCATTAAATGTATTGAAACACCACAGATCATAGTATTTTATACAAACTAAGTGATAAACACCACAAATCATATCTTGGCATCTATAATTTACATACTAAGTGGAAAATAAAATAGAATCATTTAATGAAAATTATTTTTAAAACACAGCACATTGATAAGGTATAATTGTACTTCTCTGAAGTAAACAGAATTAATAACACAACAGTTTGACTTCAGTGGTAGATAAATTTTAAATTTCAAGGTGATGGCATCATGGCCCAGAAAAAAACACTTTGACAAATTAAGAACACTGGTACAGACAACATAAAATAATTTTTAAAAAACTGAGTACATGAAAATTATAATAGAATATAATGTGAATGACCACAGCATTGACTGGAGGCCAGAATTTAAATAAACCCATTTTTGATTTTTTTTTTAGCTCATATTGGAAGATCACATTACCTCATGCTTTTTACATAGCCATTCTCTAGTCAAAACAGCACTCATGCCCTCAAGCCCCTCCCTAACATGGCTTGAACTAATTTAATCTTATTTTCCAAATTATATATAATTTTCTTTCTGAAAATGTTGCTAGACACTTGACATGACTAGCATTTTACTATATGTGAATTTTCTTAATTTAAAAACCATGAGTGTCCTGTTTTATGTTCTCCAGGCAGAGAACATTTTTTTTTTTTGTACCCATAGGTTTTTAGGATGCAAGATTTTATCACAATGGTCCGTGGGACTCACATCCTAGACCTCAGCTGGGAAACCCTTCAAAAGTAGAGATTCCTGAACCCCACTGTAGATCTACTTCAGCGTCTATAAATCTGGGGTCTGATTATACATTTTTATAATGAGTTCTCTAAGGAAATTCAAGATTGACTTGTTCTCAAATCAATGACCTACTTGGCCACCCCGCATTTCTGGACTACCAAAAGGAGTACATTGAAATAGTGAAGGAGGAATATAGGAGCTATGTTGTCAACTGGATTGTAAAATCTATTGATCTAATTCCCTGACAGATTCCTTCTCTGCTAGGTTTAAATCCTTTCAAAAGCCTCTGTTATTCTACCTTGAAGATTTCACTGCATAAGGAGATGTGGTAAAAATTTCAATGAAGTACAAATGCAATGACCCATGATAACAGGCAAGATTTGCAGCTGTTCCACTGAATAGCTATTTTCCAAGAAGAACAAATAAATGTATTTGAAAACAGATTTTTCCAGAAAAACAATTTCAAGATCTTGAAAAATCCCTAATTTATAACTGTATCCTGATTTTATTTATTTCTGAAAGAAAAATGTGTGATGACCTTTTTTAAAACACAAAAAATTCCAAGGTAAATTCAACATCTTCTAGAATACATCAACTATTTGTCCAGCATTGAAACAATATGCCATTGTCTCTTATGTCATCCATTCTTCAATTAGCCACTTTTTAAAATAATTGGCTTCAATATCAGATAGCATATACCATTATGTCAGAAAAAATATTAATTAAGGGCACTCTGTTAAGAATAGCTATGGTTGGCAACCATAATAGCCATGTATAGTTGTCCAGTGGTATGACCTTGCTTTTCTAACTGAACACATATTAACATAGCAACAATTACCATCTTGAAAAAAAATACTAATTGTTTCTGCAATTATTCTGAGCAAAGATAAGCAAAGATGGATTAGAAAAGCTCCAAAGATGATTCTAAAATTTAAAACCAAGTAACTCAGTACTGAGATCAACATCACACATCCTCTGAAGCAGCGCTCATGTTGTAAGAATAGCTAATAATGTCAGGGAACATTGCATTCTAATATTCTGATTTTATGCCTAAAATATTAAATGCCAGAAATATGGGGACCTGAAATTTAAAAAAACACTATTATCTAAGTGTTTTCTTCTTGTTTGGCACAATTTGATCCAAACTGAAAATTTCATAGTTAATCAGGTTCTAAACACTGAAAGAGAACTGAGAAGAATGAAAATTTCTTTGTTTGGTTTCTGGTACAAAAAAAGTTAGCTTTTAGCATGTACATAACCCTGAAATATGATTATCACATGATGTCTGAGAAAGTACAATCTTATAACCAATCATTAAAAATATAACACATTTTCTATGTAGGTCAGAAAAATTATATGGGAACTTGATTGTCTCTTACTCTTTTGGAGACATTTTAAAAGTTTTGTTAACATGAAATTATCATAAAATTTCTCCACTTAAAGTATATAACTTAATGTCTCTTAATTTTTTCAAAATGGCAATCATGAATCAATTTCAGAATATTTTACCATCTTCCAAAAAATTTAGCAGTAGTCACTCCCAATTTCAATCTGCCCCTCCTCATTTTTACATAAAACACTCTTTGTGTAAGCTTATAAAAACTCTTATCCATTTTCTTAATGCACTTATTTGCCTACATTGTACAGTTGCCTGCAGATACTATAATTGCATAAACTTTGTCACCATCACATTAATTGTTCTCCTTCCTTTCAACTACTCATGTCACTCTACATACATTTTATTTAAATCTGTAATAATTTTAGATAAAACATGGGAGTTAAGTAATATGGCATGTTTCTATGTCTAGCATATTTCATTTAACATAGAGATCTCCAAGTTCATCTATAATATTTGAAGACCTATAAGACAGGAAATGTGCTGTCACCCAGGACAAGTGCTAGAGAGCAGATAATAAATAGAACAATTTCAGTACTACAATCACAGGGAATAGTAGCCAGTAGAAACTAGTAGAAACAAGAAATATTGTTTATCCTGGATCACTGAGACAGAATACAGTCATGCCTATACTTTAGGTTTATTACCATAAGAACCACTTCTGACTAATACATACAGAACAGTGAGATAACAAATTTGTATTATTTTTAGCCACTATATAGTAGTAATTTGTCATATCAGCAATAAAATATCTACTATAAGAAACTGGTATCAGTCTTCTATATTTCTATTTGGCTTTATCCCTAATAACTAGAAACTGGAAAGCTAGCTAATTGTAGTGTGATTATGTTGTTACATGGTAAATAATTGTCCCACCTACTGGTTTAATAAAAGTGATGATTGGCAGAAGGCAGACAGAAAATGTGGGTGGAGCTACCAGACTAAGAAAACTCTGGCAACAGGCAGAGCAGAGTTGCAGACAGGTGCCAGAGAGATGCCAAGGAGACTCCAGAACAGACATCACCAGAGGCTCCAGCAGACACAGAAGAAAGAAGTTAAAATGCTGTTCTGAAAAAAGATATCAAGACACATGGCAAAACAAGATAAGAATGTTAGTTTAAGAGTAAAGAGTTAGCAAATTATATGTCTGGGCCTAGGTTGATCAGCATAAAATTAATGGAAGTCTCTGTGTGTTTCTGTGGGACTGCAAGTCTGCAGGTCTGTGGGTCTGTAAGTCTATGGGTCTGCAGGTCTGTGGGTCTGGACTATAGTCCAGAGAGGCCAGAAACTTACTACTAGAGCTAATTTTTTCTGTTTAGCAAAGAATAAAAAATGTTATCACTTTATCTCCACAGAACTTCACTTTATTACTTTTTGCTCTCTTGTATAGAATTTTGTGTTTTATATACACAGTGCTACAAACAGTTCTGTTGTTTAGTTTTATGTCATCTTTAACACTCATCATTAAATGGGTACCTACATAAATTTAATCATAAGGAGTCAATTCGTTGTTCAGCAAAAACAAACAAACAAACAAACAAACAAAAAAACAAATGAATTCACATCAAAAGAAAAAACAAAACAAAAGTAAAAGACAAACGACCTGTCCCAACAACCATTTTATTTTTCCTCGGGCATCTAAAGACAAAATTTGACATTAGCAAGCCTGTGCTAATTCTTCAAGTTTTCTTCCAGAGAAAATCAAGGAACTGTATAGTGAAAATTGAAGATTCTCTCCATGAAGATAACCCCTTGCTGCTCAAAAATATATGTAAATATTTCCAGGATGAAGCTGCACATATCCTCTCTATGGCACAAAATGAACCAACTTGTAATGTAATAATGTACTTTATCATTCTAACTATATTAAAAAGTAATCCAAACTACAAAGACTATTCTTGCTTATTTGCAACAGTTTCAATCATTTTTAAAAATACATACTGCCACAAATTAGATTATAAACTTGTACTATACACTAATTCAATAAGCTTATTTAAGAACTACCCTATTGCACAGTGTCCTGATAGGAATATGAAGAAGCAAGCCAAGAGAAAAACAAAGAGGTGTAGGGGTAATGCATCCAGCTGGCCTGATGGAGCCATGCTTGCCCTGTTCTAGTAGTGTGCCTGAGCATGTGCATTGGCTGCTTCCTGCTGAGCCAGTTTGGAAACTGCCACTGTGCCTGGTGATTGGTGATGCATGATCATCATCGAGATGCTGGAGACCAATGAGCGAGAAAACACAACTAGGGGAGTCACCAGCTGCCAATGGGAAATCAAGAAGGGGAATCTAGTGAGTCTGTTATTTGCTTCTCAAAAAACAAAACAAACAAACAAACAAACAAACAAAAATTTCTACCCTTCTTCTTAAGAAGAAACAAGCTGCCAGTCAAGAAACAATGCTATTCATAATTTATTCAGAGTAGTCTTTATAGGTTTTTTGCATGCTGCAATAAAATAAAGGTGATATTCTAAAGCAGCAGTTCTCAACCTAAAGATTGTGACCCCTTTGGAAGTTAAATGACACCCTTATAGAGGTCACCTAAAGTGGCAAAAAATTACAGTTATAAAGTGGCAAAAAAATCATTTTATGATGGCAGTCACCACAAGATTAGGACCTGTGTTAAGGAGTCACAGCTTTAGGGAGTTTGAGAATCATTGCTATAGGAGGCTGATTTTATTATTTTTAATATTTGTAAAGTATAAATATGTCTAAATGGACTCAGAGAAAATACAATGCAACAAATCTTGAGGGACATGAAGCTTGGCAGAAGCCAGGGAAAACTTCACAAAAGAGGTGGCAGTCAACTGTGGCTCTGTGATAGGGTGATACTTTAGGAAAATTAAAGACATAAGATGGAAAAAGCACAACAACAAGTAGAGAAAGAATTTTAAAGATATAAAATGATTAAAAACAAAGATACATATGACCCATATCAAAGTACCACACATTAAGTTATAATATAATGCTGACCAAGGCTTTTATTGAGGATTTATCACAGTATCACAGTGGAAACTAGCTCACTGGCCACTTTGAATAACCCACTTATATCACAGAGAGTCATAAGTGCTATATTCAAACAAGATGCATATTCTTTCTTTAAGAAATGAAATAAAAGAATGAAGGAAGGGTTATCCAGAAGAAAGTAAGCATGAAAAAGCTACATGAAATTCCATATTCTCACAAACCCATGTCAAAATATAACTAGTGTAGAAACACATGAAAAGAAAGAATAGGGGACAATCCTAGAAGGTAATGTAAGTTCAATGAGATGAAGCAAAAGAGAAAAGAAGTAACCAAAACTAAGGATATATGAAAAAAGCTTATGAAACACCGTTGGTTTGTAAGCTAAATTATATTAAAATATATAATTTTAAAGAAATTTTCAACAGATACCCACATGAGTGAACAATGCTGCTTCCAGAAACAAAGTTATTAAATAAAAATCTTAGTGCCAGGCACATGCTACCCTCCAACTAGCATGAGAGGCCTCAGAGACACACAAACAATGTAAGTTATTGTTATTGCTTTTGGTTGCCCGTCATAATTAAATGGTGATTCTAATTACAGAGGACATAAAGAAATCAGTCTTAAACTGACCAGGAAATTCACCCTGCTGGTTAGATTTGTAGGCTAGAAGGTGCTATGAAAACTGAGGGGGAAATTGGCATCAGTGATCTCAGCCAGTGCTGGACTCTGCATACTATAATAACAACTATTCAGGCAAGATGTGCTCATTGCTGCAATGTTGGCAAGTCTTTTTATTTTTTTATAATATTAACCAATTGCTCTCATGATCGGATATTAAACTTGCTCCACTGAAAAGAATTCATACATGGTAATATGAACTGGTCAAAATTCATGGATAGGAAAGCCATAGGTAGATGATTATATTAGACTATAGGTAGATATTTGTTTTTAAACATATTTTTAAATTGTTCTTAACATTTGTCAGAGAAGTTTCTCACAGCACTAGGCAATGATTAACAGGGTCTTACAATTATCCAGAGTACTGAAAATAAGCAACAGTGAGTAAGCACCCACAGAAGGACCACAAATACTAACCCCCATATTCCAAGCCTCAGGAAACATGGCTGATAGAGTAGGTCGCTACAACATAAGAGTCAAGTTATAGATGTAGAGTAGTGATGTGGAATTTTGTCTTCTGAACATGACATAAGTGTTATACACATGAACTCACAGCAGCTGTGGTCGCCTACAGAAAATCTGAACAAGATGAAACCAGTTAAAAATACAGCATTGGAGTAGGGTGCCATTGATGGCTGCCAAGGAAAGGAATATCACATTTCTGAGGAGGAGTTGGAGGTGCTGATCCCTTCATTAGGAATCCTGCTTTGACCAAAAAATAAAGCGATGCTTTGAGTTCTTATAGTTTTCTAAATATTAAAGTCAAAATATTGTGATCATAAACACAAAGGAATTTTTTAAGGTTAGAGTTATAAGCAGATACCAGTAACATTCTTATTTCAAAAGAATAAATCTCTGACCTCCTAAAAAGAGAGATATTGTATTTTCAAATTGATTGAGCATACTAATAAATACTTTGGATGGAATAAATGAACATCTTTGCTTGGTATCCCCTTCCTTATAGAGTAGTCACACCCCAGAACTGTAGGCTCTGTTACCAGATGCAGCTGGGATTTCCTGTGAATATTTAGAAAGAGATACAGAGAAGCTGTGTCTCTGATGCAGCTGTGTACCACTAGGCTTCAAAGAAGTTCAGCCAATAACAATAACTTCAGCTACATCAGTGAATCTCAACAGGCACAGTGTCAAGGTTCACTACATGAAGATCTAGTCAAAGACCTAGGCCAGAGGTTTCCATTTGTTAGCATTTTTTCTTTAATCTCATAAGAATCTATGTCCAAGGTATGAAGGATACCTAGAGTACTAAATTAAGGAACTAAGGATCATTATCAATAAAGTGCCTAAAAAACTAGCTAGAAAGACATGGCATATTTTCTAGTATATTTATTTATCTAATATATTTCATTAAAATCAAGACTTCTAGAAATTTTCTATGAAAACATTAGGCATCCACTCTGAACTTGATAGAAAAGAAAGTGGGAAATAACCTCCAATGCATTGGCACAGGTGACCACTTCCTAAATAGAACACCAGAAGCACAGACACTAAGAACAACAATCAATAAGTGAGACCTCCTGAAGCTGAGAAGCTTCTGTAAAGCCAAGAACACAGTCCATAAAACAAAACAACAGCCTAGAGAATGGGAAAAGATTTTCACCAGTCCTACAAGTGACAGAAGACTGATCTCTAAAATATATAGAGAACTCAAGAAACTAGAGCCCAAAACCTTTAATAATCCAATCAAACAATGGAGTTCAGAACTAAAAAGGGAATTCTCAGCAGATTTACAAATGGCTAAAAGGCACTTGAAAAAGTGATCAACATCTTTAGCCATCAGAGAAATGCAAATCAAAACAACTTTGAGATACCATGTTACACTGTTAGATTGGCTAAGATAAAAGACAGAGGTGAGAGCCTATGCTGGAAAGAATGCAGAGCATGGGGAACATTCCTCCATTGTTGGTCGGAGTGTAATCTGGTTCAGCAACTCTGAAATGCAGTATGGCATTTACTCAGAAAACTGGGAATCAATCTCCCCAAGGATCCAGCACTACGACTACTGGGCATACACGCTAAAAGCGCACATTCACATCCCAAAAGCATTAGCTCAACTATGTTCATAGCAGCATTATTCATAATAGCAAGAACCTGGAAACAACCTAGATGCCCATCAACTGAAGAATGGATTAACAAACTGTGGTACATCTACACAATGGAGTACTACTCAGCAGTAAGAAAAAATGATATCATTAAATTTGCCGGCAAATGGATGGTTTTGGAGAATATCCTCCTAAGCGAGGTATCACAAACCCAGAAAGATAAGCAGGGGATGTAGTCACTCATAAGTGGACTCTAAACAAAAAAGAAAAAAAGCAAAGCATGCCTAAACTGCAAACCACAACCACTGAACAGCTTGAGATCGGAAATTCCTTGGATTGACACCTTGGATCCCGCTCCCCCTAGAGGAACACCTGACTCAGTCTCGATGTTGGGGAGAGAAAACTGGATTTGCCAGGAGTGGAGGCTGAATTGAGCAATACTGGGACCTTGGAACCTCCTGCCCATGCTGGGGGGCGGTGGATGGGAAGATGTGGAGAAGAGAGAATGACCTGATGTGGTGAGAGTGAGAAAGGACCTTGAGTAAGTATATAAAAGGAAAGAAAATGTGCTTCTTTATTCATAATAAAAAGAAAAAATGGAAAAAAATATTGTACAACAATACCTAATAAGCAGTGATACACTTAAAAACATGAGAAAATTTTAATCCAGCAATAAAGTGATAGGACATTCTAACCAAATGGAATTTAGGCCAGAGATATAAAGTTGATTTAATAATTAAAAATCAATTTCTGAAACTCATCATATTAATAGACTAAAAAGAAAAATATCTAATCATTTCAATAGGTACAAACAAATCATTGAAGATATAATCAGTTTATAGTAATAAGTCTTAGCAAACTAGAAATAGATAATGAATTTGCTCAACATGTTAAATGGAAAGTACAAAAAGCTTAGATATGCTATAATTATTCTTAGTGGAGAAAGACTGAACATGTCACCCATAGGATCAGGAATAATAAAAAGAAAATTCATGCTTGCTATTTTTATCAAAATAGTACTGAAAAAATCTACATTGCAATATAAGAAAAATGGTTAGAAAACAATAAAAAAAATTCCACATACGCAATTTTTGCCCTAAGTGTAAAATCCCACTAAGCAGATTAGGAAGCCTAAAAGATAAAAGATCAATACATAAAAACAGCATGTTTTTATTAAGATCAAGTGACTAAAATTGAAATAAAAAATCTACGAACTAAAAAAAAAAAGAAAATTTTAAGCATCCTCTCTGAAGAAGTTAAACACACATGCACACATACATAAACATAATACACTACATATATAATAAATTAAATACATATTTTGTATTTCAACATATGCTTTATATGTATGTGTGTGTAAAAATAAAATAAGGTAATGTGTAAGCATAACAATAATGACTATCTAAATGACAGAAATCTGTATTGTAACACATCCTAATGAAGCAGAATATTTTTGTGAGTGCATTTAATTTTCCACAGAAGAATCATTAGAAAGTAATGTCTGAGTATGTTTTTGATTTTCAAAGTAATTTACGTTCAAGTCTGAAAATGTATTTTACCATTTGAAATAAAAGTATTATAGAAAGATTAGCAATTTTAAATTACTGTGAAATGTGTTTTCTACCCTAATGATGGGCTCTTGCTTTTGTTTTCAGGATGGAGCCACAGGATTTCACGTCATCCGAAGAGCTATTTAATGGAATATGATGCTATTTGTATAGTATAAAATAATTCCAGGTCAAATATAAACTATATAAAAATATTTAAAGTATCAACGTTTCAAAGCCATAAATCTTAATGGAGTTATAATTCCTAATTCAATGAAAAAAAAAGATGAGGCTGAACATTCACACACTCTTGTAATAACAGTACTTGGGAGAATGAGGCAGTAAGATAGCAAGACTAAGAATAATCTTGACTACAGAGTAAGTACTAGAGAAGTCTGAGATACAGTGTCAGATTCTACCTCAAAAAGAAAAAGAACTTTCATACATGGAAATTTTTTTAATTTTTTTATTATTCCATGTATGAAAAAGAACTTTCAAGTGACCCACTGAAGTTTCATAGATGATTAAGGCTAGATAAACAATGTAAAATTATTTCACAAGAGCAACACAAAAGTAACTATGGTGGTTAATAAGACTGCATACAAATATGCATAGAGTTATTAACGTCTCATTTATGCTAAGTGCCATACTTCTATGCTATTAATCTTCATTTAGTGCACTGTGTTACAATTTCAACAAGTATCTATTAAAAATCACACATCAAAGGTAATGAGCTTTATTTGTAATCAGTAAATGACCTCAAGAAGTGTTCATTAATTACCTTGTGCTTATACATCAAGTGTAGAATGCTATATACAATTACCTAACTTATGATATTTATGTTTTATATTTAAGTTGACTGAAAGGAGACACAGAATTTGCTCAAAAGCTTCTATAAAATATCTTGATTACTGACTGTTACATATTTGCAGATAAATAATAGTGCCATTTTTATTGGTATTATAAACATTGCCTAAGCATAAGAAAACATACAAAAAGCTGAATTTCTTCCAATTACATTGTTTTATAATTAGGTCAACAATTCAAATACACCGAATGCCACATTTTGGCACATTTTACTTCAATTAGGCAAATAATCTGGTGAAACTTTTTTTTTCTTTACTTTCTCAAGATAGAGTTTCTCATGTGTTACTTCATGTCTGTTCTGGAACTCACTTTGTAGACCAGGCATGCCTCAAAGTCACAGAGATCCACCTGCCTCTACCTCCTCAGTGTTCAGATCAAATACCACACCACCACCTGGTGTTTGAGGAACATTTAAAGAATTTGGAAATCACCACTACTTTGGATTTATTTTGTATCATTTTTTGTCCACATATATTTTAAACTAAAAGAGAAATTTACTTTTTCTTTCTTGGTCAAAAAATTAAAATATTGGGGGAGTAAAAAGAAAAGGCTCACAACTATCCATAGCTCCAACTCCAGGGGTTCAGATCTGTTTGCTGACCTCAGACAGCAAGCATACACATGGTTCTCATACACACACAGTCAAAACACTCATAAACATAAGATCCAAATATATAATGTACATAAATAAAGCATAAAAACATAGGTGACTATAACTGATTAGTTCCACATAGTAAATCAAAAGCCCAGTTTTCATTAACCTCCAAACTACAAAAATAGCTCATATTTCATAACTATCACATTTTAAAATTATGGTTACATTTCATATAAATGTATGTATACAAATGTAGCAAGCATATCTTTTAAAGTCAATTAAAATATTATTTTCATTCAACAAAATATATGAGCCACGTACTCTTTTATAAATTGTTCTACAACTGTAATAGACATAGAGAGTGTTGATTTTATAAAATTACTTGATATTTGATGAAAATTTGTACTTTATTCTTCAAAATTTTATTTTAAGGACTATCTGTAAAGACTTTCTGTTTCTGCACCATGTACTCACTACCTCTAAGTAGCTTCCTTGGCAAAAAAAAATTTTAACCTAAACAACAGTGAGCATGAGTTGTCACAAAGTAAACATTCTGACTCAAATTCAAAATATGTCATCAGTATTTCTATATTCTATTACAGAATGCTCATAAAATAAAAATGTTAATTTTAGTATTTACTTACTTAATTTATATATTCTTGTGTTCACTTACTCTTTTCCACATAAAAGAGTACCAATTCTTACAACTTTCCAACAACTTAAGGTATCCAAGGCCCCTAAGACTGGCTCCCCAATTAGAAACACTTCATATTCCAAATCAAGTTCTTTAATCAAATATGCAATATGTTTTTCCCTTGGAAATAATTTGAGTATTTACAGAGCCTGGTCCAGCTGCCCCTGTGGGTTATCTTCTCTAATGAACATAGCAGGTTTATCTGATAAGCTGAGGTAATGTGCTAACATGTCCTACTGGGATAATGGATTACTTTTCACAGTAATATACTACATGTTAACGGGAGCTATCTGAAGACAATGCCCTAAACTGCAGGATTATAGCAACAGTTGAAATTTCAGAAACTAACACAAGCCTGTAAAGGCCATTTCTTATCTTGAATGTATTTCAAAGCCATGAAGCCAATTTTTTTTATTTTAGCATATTCAACAATTTATATTTTCTTTTTTATTGAGTAAACTCATACTTTTTTCTCCCTGTATCCCCTTGTTGAAACTCTCTTCCCCCTCCTTCCCCTCCCAGTTACTCTCTCTTCTCTCCATCAATTTATCTCCTCCCCTGCAAGGTCAGGAGGTTCCAAGGTCCCAAGGAGGTTTAGTTCAGCATCTAGTCCAGGCAAGTCTGATTTCTGATCCTAATATCAAGACTGGGTTAGGTGTTCCTCTGGAGGGAACGGGCTCCAAGGTATAGATCCAACGTGTTTCAAATTCCAAGATGTTCATTGGTTGTGGTTTGCAGCTTGGCTATGTTTTGCTTTTTATTTAAAGTCCACTAATGAGTGAGTACATCCCCTGCTGTTCATGGGATCCTTCCATATTCTCCCACAGAAAGGTTTGGGCCTAGCTAATACATAAAAAGGGGGCAATCACACATGCGCACATGTGCACAAAACATAAATTGTAGTTTCTAACCAAAGAAATGTGTTCAAATTTAACATGATGACAAATAAAACATAAATTAGTACACACTGATTTAGATTAGGGTTTTGTTTTAAGAATTTTCAAAATGAATTCAGAGCAATGTACTGTCTCCTAGGCTGTGGTCAGCACATTTAACTAGAAGGCATTACACATCTCTGGTCCTGTCCCTGATGAGAAGGTCCAGCATATTTGACCTCAGTGTGTGACAACTACAGGAGGGACAATGAGGCCTTTCACTAGTGTCTCATGAATTTATATTGAATTTCTCAGAATTCTTTAAAAATGTTCCAACTCATAAATCATTGGTCATTCTACTATTATTAGAAGCTGTAATTGTAAACGCATAGCATGGTATTCTGAGACTTATAAATTATGAACACTTTCTTTATTTAAAAGTAAGTATAAAAAATAAGACTATTCTATACCCAAATCATATGCTTGTATTCAATCAGTTATGCTGCCACAAAAAAAAAAAAAAAAAAAAAAAAAAGGCTACAGACAGGGAAAGGCACAGGAACTAGGAGTAAGAAAGTCCAGAGAAAGATGGACCTTCTGGCCTTAGTCAATGGTAGGATAATGAAATTGATTCCCACATTAAAGGGATATGAGTCCACCTCTCCTAGGTCATGTAATGATTTTTTACATTTTAGAATTTGTTGATTGGTGTTTCTTATACGTCATGTTTTGTTTAAATAAATGGAAATTCTCAAAACATATTTTTAGAATGTAAGTAAATCGTAATGGATCTATTTGACAAAAACTTTAAATCACTGTAGAAAGAATGGAAGAGGATATCAGAAAATGGAAAGACCTCCATTTTCTTTCCTGGATAGGTAGGATCAACATAGTAAAAATGGCAATTCTACCAAAAGCAATCTACAGACTCAATGCACTTCCTGCCAAACTCAAAATGCAATGTTTTACAGACTTTGAAAGTACAATATCCAACATCATTTGGAATAACAGGAAAGCCAGGATTGCCAAAACAATTTTGTTCAACAAAAGAACCTCAGGAGTCATCACCATCCCCGACTTCAAGTTATACTATAGAGCTTCAGTAATTAAAAACTGCCTGGTACTGGCATAAAAACAGACTTGTGGATTAATGGAATCAAAATGAGGATCTGGGCATTAACTCTTAAACCTATGAACACCTGATCTTTGACAAAGAGGCCCAGAATATTCATTGGAAAAAAGATAGTATCCTTCCACAAATGGTGTTGGCATAGCTGGATGGTAGTGTGTAAAAAAATGCAAATAAATCCAATCCTGTCACCCTGCACAAAACTCAAATCCAAGTGGATCAAAGACCTCAACATATACCCAGTCACACTGAAATTGATAGAAAAGAAAGTGGGAAATAACCTCCAATGCATTGGCACAAGTGACCACTTCCTAAATAGAACACCAGAAGCACAGACACTAAGAACAACAATCAATAAGTGAGACCTCCTGAAGCTGAGAAGCTTCTGTAAAGCCAAGAACACAGTCCATAAAACAAAACAACAGCCTACAGAATGGGAAAAGATTTTCACCAATCCTACAAGTGACAGAAGACTGATCTCTAAAATATATAGAGAACTCAAGAAACTAGAGCCCAAAACCTTTAATAATCCAATCAAACAATGGAGTTCAGAACTAAAAAGGGAATTCTCAGCAGATTTACAAATGGCTAAAAGGCACTTGAAAAAGTGATCAACATCTTTAGCCATCAGAGAAATGCAAATCAAAACAACTTTGAGATACCATGTTACACCTGTTAGATTGGCTAAGATAAAAGACAGAGGTGAGAGCCTATGCTGGAGAGGATGCGGAGCAAAGGGAACACTCCTCCACTGTTGGTCGGAGTGTAAGCCTATTTAGTCACTCTGGAATGCAGTATGGCATTTACTCAGAAAACTGGAAATCAATCTCCCCAAGGATCCAGCAATACCACTACTGATCATACACCCTAAAGATGCACATTCACACCCAAAAAGCATTAGCTCAACTATGTTCATAGCAGCATTATTCGTAATAGCAAGAACCTGGAAACAACCTAGATGCCCATCAACTGAAGAATGGATTCACAAACTGTGGTACATCTACACAATGGAGTACTACTCAGCAGTAAGAAAATATAATATCCTAAAATTTGCAGGCAAATAGATGGATTTAGACAATATCCTCCTGAGCGAGGTATTACAAACTCAGAAATATACACAGGGGATGTACTCACTCATTAGTGGACTCTAAACAAAAAAGCAAATCATGTCCAAGCTGCAAACCACAACCAGTGAACAGTTTGGGATCTGAAACACCTTGGACTGACACCTTGGTCAGCCTACCAACTCTCCTCATCCTCACCTCTAAAATGAGCTCTTTAGCATTGTGCTGGCTAGTTCCTGCCTTGTAGTGATAAGATTAAGAGGTGGGGTCAGTCCTCCTGCTTTTGTGCCCTAGAGTCTGTTCTCCTACACCTATAACATCAGGGCCAGTTCTGCTGTATTACCCAGGTGAGGTGTAGGATGCCACTCTCCCTTGTACTGCAGCTGGTAAGGGGCAAGAACAGCTCTCCTTTTCTTATGACCATAGGGCCAGCTCTCTCATCTACAAAGGGAGCAAAGGATGAGTGGTAGAAGGGGATTTCCTACCTACTCTGGCAGATGAGGAATGGGACCAGATGCTCATGTACTTGGACCAGTTTCCTTGAACCAGTCTACTGTGCTGCCCAGGTAAGGTCCAGGGTCCACTTTCAGAAGTGTTGCATCTGGTAAGGGGGAGGGTACCTTGCTCATGGCAGGTGGTAGGGGGAGGGGGAAGGGCATATCTCCCAGGCCCACACTGGCACATACCAGATGAATAGTGTGGATAATTCTCCCATGCTCACAACTTTGGGGCTGGCTCACCCACACTTCCACCAATAGAGCTGGCTCTATTGTGCTGCCCAGTTCCTGCTCTCCTGAATGGTACAGCTGGTCAGGGGCAGGAACAGCTCTCTTCATATGACCTCAAGGCCAACTCTCACCTGCCTCAGGTGTAGAGGGGTGGGAGAGAAGACATCTTTCGCCAGCCTATGATGCCAAATGGCAAATGAAGAGCAGGGACAGATCTCCCTCACTCACGTTCTTGGGCCAAATACATGTGTTTTTGAAGAAGCAAATCAGTAAATCAAGGAGAGAAAATTAACATCATAATAAAATATAATGCATATGAGAAAACAGAGGCTTACACAATAGAAGAATCGACCTATGGCACTTGGAATTAAACTGTCTAAAACACTTAAACCATACAAGGAATCAATTCTAAGACATTTTAAAAGAAAAGAATATAGTGGTATTGTCCTAGTGATTGGAAAAGCATAAACAAGTGATACATTGCGAGGCATCACAACTGATAAGACAGGAAAGTTTTCTATATTAAACTATCAATTTAAAGTGTACTTCTGACAGTTCAAATACATTTTTGGCCATGTAATCTTAAATGTTTTCATATTTCTCTAAACCATAATAAGAGTTTAACAAGAATATTTAGGCAGCTTTGCTTTGATTTAAATATATTTTCTCAGGATATGCTGGCAGCAACCCAGAATGTAGTATAATATGCTCAAAGTTGGCAATTCCAAACTCATTTACAAAAGCAGATAATATGGGCTGGTAGCATTAAAAAAATAAAGTCAATTAATTTTTTCTTAATTTCTTTCTTCAAGCTAGAAATTTCCAAGGACAAATAAATATGAGGATTATATTTCTTAGGAAATCACTTGCTCATGAACAAAAACAATACAAAAGACAGAGTGAAAAATCTAAGGTTTTTTATTTTTTTATCAATTCTACTCTTAATAGCAGCTTACTGTCAGATATTAACATTATCTCTTGGAGGTCACTGTAAGGTAGAAGGTGATATTCATTTTGAAATGTGAATGTATAGAATGGACACCATTCACAAGCAACATGATAAGCATGATCACATTACAGACTCTGCATCTTAATAGTAACTGAGAGAGACAAACTTATAACCAAAATAAAACTTCTAATTTTATGATCATTAATTACAAGGCTAGAATATTGATCACTTATGCAATGGGACTAAAGGATACTGACATGCCTGTGATTCACGTTTAATAGCACTGGCAGTGTTTCCTTAACCATCCTCAATGCCTTTGGGTCTACATTGCAACCAATGTTTTAATAAAACAGCATACTGAAACAGAATCTCAACTTGTTCTCCAATAAAAACCGAGTTTGCATTATTTAGGATTTGCTGGAAGGCACCTCAATTTTTGATGCCTGAAACTGCCTGAAAATTAAGCAAACATCTTTCATACTATCATTATCACCTTTTTAAGGAAAAAAATATAGAGTGTCAAGTCATTTGGAGAAACTTAAAAGAGGTGTCTTATTTTATTAGTAGTTCTGAACTCTGGATACATGATGGCAAACTGAGAAAAGAGGAAAACCTATCTGGCCTGAGACCCAGATCAATTAGGTGGCATGTGTTTAAGAGAGAACTCAGGCAATACTGAAGTTTAAAGCTTCCCCAGTAATTTTGGTGAGCAGTCAACCAAAGAAATTTTTCTTTTTTTAAAGTAATGCTTTTGTAAAAATACTATTAGGGCTTTCACCATTGCTAAACAAACAAAACTAGTTTTTATGTCACAGTAATATACTATGATAATAATCAATACTATCTTGACACATACATAATACTTGGAGATCAATATACTTCTATTGAATATCCATCAACTCTGTCTATGTATGTCATTCAAAAGTATCATTTTAGTCTTGAATTATATTCATAAGAATCACATCAACTTTTGTGTGTTCATTTATATACTAATGCCATAATTTAAAACCAAAATAATATATTATAAAGCCAAACTTAATGGCATCTTATTTATTAGAACAAAGTATAGAATTTTAGTTTTAATATTAGTAATTGCTTGGCTTATACACTAGTAGGTATGATCGCCTCAACATCAAACATCAAAAGACTCTCTAGAATAAGGAGAAAATAGCATAAGACAAAACAAAAATTCCTTCACTAAAAGAGTAATGGAAAGAAAACTGCCATTTCAAGTTCATGCCCAATAGTCTATTATATTAAACATATTATTTTACTTTCTTAAAATAAAACTGAGAACCTGGTACCTATTCTTTATCACAGCTGAAAATAAACACTCTGCAATTTTCTGTTTCAAATAATAATACAATAATACAGCTTAAAAGGGGTGAAAATCTTGAATTTGCTTTACTTCTCCTACTTTATCACAGTGTCTCCATTGAGAGTCTTTGATTGGCTGACTATTAGAGTCAATGACTTTTAAGAGACATGGAAAAATAACTTCTAAATGCATATTACAAATGAAAAACATACATTTACTAACAGATATACTCTATTAAAAATGTATAGTGTATCATACCTTTTTGGTTTACTAAATCATAACGATTTTTTCATTAAATTAAAGAATGCTAACCAGACAGAAATTGCCTTTAAATATATTACAGTGTTGCACAATTGGTTGAACAACAATTTAATGCTAAAAAAAAAAAAAAAAATTTGGACAACAAAAAAAGACAGAAAAAATAAGTTTTTAATACTGGGAATCAAGAATACTCTGGTGATGTATAAAATTAAATTCAGCTATGAAAGTAAGTCAAATTTTGACAGCATATGAGGTGTGCAAAGACTGTGCATTAATTAGTTAGGAGGGAGAGTGATTGGGACTCGTACAAGTCACCTAATCAGGTTAAAGCACAACACATGGATGAAGATGATGTGAGGAAGAGCTTTAGTCCTCATCCAGAAAGCAGAATCAAATACCAGGAAGATGCACTGGAACGTGTCAGGGTCTCTGAGCAACTGAACAGACATCATTGTGCCGCCATCTTCTCTGCAATGCTAATGAGTAACAATGCAATGCTAATGTAAACCTCTTAACCCTTCTCAGTTCTTTCTTCCATTATTTTTATCCTCATTTCCTTATTTTTTCCCTTTTCTTTTTATTTTTGTTTGTTTGTTTTATTTTGTCCTTTTGTCTTTCACTTTACTTTTCTTCTTTGGGAGTTGTTAGCAGTAGATTTTTTTCCACAATGTAGACAAAGAAGGTTGAATTGCTACATGGGGAGAAGTTGAATTAAATTACTCATGCAGTGAGAAACCATACTCACAAGGGCCATTCATTAAGAGGAAAATAAGTATTTTATGTTGAGTCTACCAAATGCTATGCCAGCTGGGTTATGGACCAGAACTTCTGAAGTTAGTCCTGAAAATGATTCTGGCTAAGAACCACATCCTTGAAAAAGCCTGTAGACATCTCTGGCATGTTATTGACTTTCCTTCCATCTTCCACATTACTGAAACCCTAGGGAATCAATAATTTAGCAACAAAGAAGTCAGTGTTTCAATAACACATCCCATATTTTAAGAAAATTCATTTCATAACTTACTATAAATTTGCTTAAGCTAAATAAAACCTATGATGAAGTTTTTTTTTTTCATTTATTGAGCAGTCCTTAAATGTCTTATTATTAAGGCTATAGGCTATATGGACATGACCAGTGATTTTCCAAATATATCTGGCTGTATAACTAGATGATGGCCACTGATGGTCTTCAGGGCAGTTGATTTTCCTAAATTTCACCTGTTTTTCAATAGACTGTGTGGTATTCTGAAATCTATTCTCAGTATACAAAAACAGAAATTTATAAAAACTCTTTGTTGGACTGGAGGAATAGTTCAGCCATTAAAGGCTTGGTTCACAACCAAAAATATAAGAGTTCTGGTCCCAGCACCCACAGCTGATCCTCCAGGTACCTTTTTTTTTTTTTTTTTAAAAAAAAAAAAAAAAAAACCACTATTTGCTAAGCATAGAAACTAAAAATATTATAGATGAGAAATAAAGGAACTTTTTTATATAAAAAAACAAATCATTATAGTTGATTGGAAAATATTTCCATTTCCAAGTCTCAACTCCAGTTTTATTTTATTAGGCTCTATACTTTACTGTGTTTCTTCTGTAATATGCTGATACATTTATTGAAGAAAGAATAATTTGATTAGTAAATAAATTCAAAGTCTAAAGCAGTATTTGTTAGAGCATTTACTTAGCATGTAGAAGGCCCTAAATATATCAAATTCCCAGCAACAAAAGTGTAAAATAAAAAACCCAAAAATTGATATATTGATATATTCAAAGTATTCTACCAATGATAATAAGCAATATATTGTTTAAAATGAAATACTAAAAAACCTCTTTATGTAAATAATTTAACTAAAAAGGTTGACCAGACTGAAAATATAGAAAATATAACCACTCTGCTTCAACTTAAGGTACCCTCCACAGGAAATAACTCATATGTGATCAATTAGGCCCCAAAACATATTGCTGGGAAGATTGATTATAGGCCCTGGAAAGAACATACTATTCTTTTGTAGTTAAATGAACATAGGATCAAACTGCCTTCTAAATGTTTAGCTTTACACTCATTGTTAGTGCAGCCCCCAACTATAATCAGAAAAGTTTCTCTCCTTTTTTCCAAATATTAACATGAAGACACATAACTGGTAAAAAGTGTATATAATAAATGTCTAGAGTACTCAACAATAAATGGGACATGTATATCACATCCCCTTCTCCTATAGCTCAGGGAACACCACAGACAAGAAAGGAAGAACCAGAGATCACATACTGTGAAACAGTATCTTCTGCACGTCTGGGTTATTGCAGTCAAGACTCAACTGTAGCTGCCTGCACAAGAGCAAAACAGCTAAATTTTCAGTGTTGATCTGGGAAGAGCTCACAAGGCCCCACCCCTTTTGGAGAAATCTATTGGAATTTAATGGCTCCTGGGGATATAGAATTAGTTTTCTTCAGCAATATGATAACATGTAGGTCATCCGTATTCCACGAGTCTTCACTCATGCAGTGAGATTCAGTGAATTAAAATAGGACATGAAGTAGAGAGGAGCTCATAGTGAGAAAAGTCTTAAGAATTTTCTACAGAAGGAGGAGGACCATGTATATGACCAAAATACATTGTTTACTTACATAAAATGCTCAAAGAATAAAATTTTTCATGTTTTTAAATGAAAATGTCATTTCATTAGTTAATTGTGTTATGCAGAAAAAAACAGTTGTTTGAGTTGTTAAATACTGATTAAAATGTAATCTAAATTTAAAAATATTACAATCAATACTAAGCAAAAACATAATTATTAAATGTCATAGTTTTAGTATTGAAAGTGGGAAAACTAAACAACAATCAGATAAAAAGATCCAAATATTGAACTATGAAAAAAATGCTAAAATATTTAGAAGTATAGTAAACCTTTTATGGCATTAATCTTGCAATAAATATTAGTAAAATGCATTTTACAATAAAATCTACTGTATACACAAGCTATTTACTTTATGTTAGAAAATACACTGTATGATTGAATACAAATTTTTCCTGTAGAATAAGACCAAATATTTCAAAATTTTCATAATCATAACAATTTAAACATTGCCTTCTTAACTCTAGCAAATTGGTCTCACAGTATCAGAACACATGTATACAAGGCAGATTTTATCCTCCATTGTTATCCAGACTTTGTCAAAGATGCAGACTCCACCTCTGGTGTGTCAAAGGGACAAGCCAGCCACATTTTAATTGATAATTAGCATAATTTTGTCAGGTTAGTAGTTTTATTCCCACAAAAATCTAACTAAATTACATGCTATTATTAACTACTTAAATTTTTAAAATGAAAGATCTAAAAATAACCAAAAGTTATCTCAATAAAGACACTTCTAAGATCATGTGTTTTCTGTTGGTGTTCTGCTTATATAAGGCCCTTATAGTCAGATAAGAATCAATCATTCTGTTGTTAATATTATGCATGCACAA
Organism: Sigmodon hispidus; assembly: GCA_004025045.1. NCBI lineage: Eukaryota > Metazoa > Chordata > Mammalia > Rodentia > Cricetidae > Sigmodon > Sigmodon hispidus. Next base: position 83,125 of record PVIH01001402.1, read on the forward strand.
AACATGCTATTTACATTTAGAAAAGTACTGAAGCAGGGAGCTACCTCTGAACTGCTCTTCTTCCTTAAAGCAAATCATAAAACCTAAGAGAAACTTGATGACCTTCTTCTGAAGCATGTCCAATGGGAGAAGGGCACTCTGAGACAGAAGAAAATGAATTTCTGTATTTCTGAAGTTATGATACAGGAAAGAATGCAAGTCTTTACTTTTGTCTAATTTTGCTGTTCTATGACTGATTACTTTTTTTATCAAATCTCAACATAACAACAGAAATTTTCACATTTGTTTCTTTTTTAAAAGGTACTGAACAGCATGGGATCTGAAGCAACTTGCACTGGCACCTTGGAGCCCACTCCCTCCACAGGAACACCTGACCCTGTCTTAATGTTGAGGTGAGGAAAGCAGATCTGCCTGGAATGGAAGTCCCTGAAGTCCCACTTTGGGACCCTGGGACTTCCTGCCCATGCCGGGGAGGAGATAAGGAGATGAGGAGAAGAGAGAGAGACTGAGGGGCAGGAAGGGGAAGGGAATTTGAGCAAAGGGATATATGGATTAAAAAATATGACTTTATTCATAATAAAAAAGGTTCCTATAACAGATAAAACTTATATTAAATACATTTTTATGATTTTTCTCTTGTTTAATTGTTAGACAACAAATACCTGCTATAAATGGGTTAATGAATGGAAGACATACTGCTCTTGGTTAAGAAGTTTTCCTAGTGTTGCTTGTGGGCATGTAGGGGCAGAACATCTCATTTCACAATAGTCAGACAAAAGAGAGATAGTGTAGCCAAAGAACAAGGGCATTAAGCACTTTGCCAGCAAGACCATACCCTTCTAAAGCTGAACCCACTTCATAAAGAATACCATCAATTAAGAACTAAATATTCAAAACTTGAGCCCATAGGTGACATATTAGATTCAAATTATAATATTTCACCCAGGCCTCAACAGCTTCATCTCACAATGTAAAATTCACTTACTTCATTTCTAAGAATATGCAAACTCTTTTTTTAAAAAAATCCCAATGTAGTTTAAAAATTCAAGAAAAAGTCTCTTCTGAAATCCAAGGAAAACTAAGTGATCAGAATGAGGCTCTGTAAAGTCAAATGAAAGTGATTTATATTTAGGATATCATGTCACAGAGTAGAAAAAAATATAAAAGATTAGAAAGAAAGGATATGACCAAAGCAAGACCAAAATGTAACAGGGCAAGCACTAAATCCTGTACTTTTATCCCCAGCATTTGGGAGAAATGGTGTTATGATATGAGTGCCATTCCTACCACCATTAAGGCTGGAGCCTGCACATCCACAAAGCAGATACACTTATTTCCTATGTCACGTGGTCCTTCTTTCTCATACCATTAACCCCCTCAAATTTCCCCTGCAGCTGAGTATTCACCCTAATAGGTTGATGCATAAATTTCTCAGCAGCTGCCTACAAGAACTCTACGCTCTCATATACTGTCTGGCCATTCAAGCTTCTATTTTAAGTATCATTGAAAGCACCAGTGAACCATAACTCATTGTTTTATGCATGTCTTTAAATCCAGTATCACCTGAATTATGCCAGAGTTTGCTAGTATTTCAATTAACTGACACTCATGAGATCAGAGGCTCTTTGAATTTTAAGTAGCTAGGTAGCTAAGAATGGTAATAGGTACCCACAAAAACCATTTCATAGCAAATGTGTGTTAGCAGGGTTCCACAGATTCATACTCCATTCTTAAAGAAAAGTCTTTTAAGGGATCATAGTCTTTCATACTCCTGGTGTTTTGATCAATTCCTGGCATGCTATGAAAGTATTTTTACTACTATTTCAATGAAAAATACATTACATAATTTTACAGGTCCTAATCTCTTCAGCAACTGTGTCTTCCTTAATTTAACTCTACACAGGCTTCTATGACTTAACTATAGAATTTTTGTAAAATTCAATTCTAAGTTTTGTATCAAGTTATCACTATAAACCTTCCTAAAAGCAGCTAAGTACAATCATGCCACAGTCTGAATCCTGAACTTCTTTGAAATTTTCTCCAACAGGCTTATTTGCCCATTGCCATGTAGCTTATTCACTCTCAGATCATTAGGAAATGAATAAAATGTAGTAATTTCATTGTAGCATATAACAGAAATAGCCTTTGATGTGGTTTCCAACAGATTTCTCATTTCCGTCTAAAATTCTATGAGCGGTCTAACAGTCTGTGATAATGTCATCTTCATCCTGAGATCCCACTGGAAACATCCACTGACCTGTGCTTATGACATGTTAAGCTTTCCCAAGCCTTCTTTTCCAAACTTGCCCAAATTCCTCTCATTAAATTATTCCAACACCTTAAAAACTACATTATTATGTTCACTGAGAGCATAAGCCCAGTTCTCTGACACCAGTTTATGTGTTTACTCGGAATTTGATTGTTCTGACAAAAACCTGAAGTAATTGCTTTGGCTCATGTTATTAGAGATTTTAGTCCCTGAGTCCACTGATATGAGCTTCCCACAAAGTAGGCAATCATTATGGCAAGAACATAAGAAGCTACTCACTTCATAAAAGCCAAGAATAAAAATATTAATATCACTCTATATTAGAAGAACATTTTATGGAATGTATTCATTTGAATAAGATAGAAGACATTTTATAATTGAACTGATTTTCCTCAATAATTTTATGATTATTAATTTTTAGCACAAGTTTGGAAAAGGGATTGGTTCATGCATATTGAACAGCAAGAAGATGACAATCAATTCCTTTCTTACCAAGTGCTTCAGATCTCAGGTTTAGTGATTGATAGAAAATATGGTTTTCTATTTATATTCATATATATGATGGATGGTTCAATTAAAATTATTTCATCATGAAATATATAATATGGAATCTGAAATAAAAAGTGGTATGAAAATTTATATTAATTGTTATTAAAACTATGAAACATAGACATTAGCAACATAGACTAACAATAGCTGCACATACTATATATAGTTCATACCATTTTTTTTTAAGGTAGAACCCCAGGCATCTCATGTACTAAGGAAGCACTCTACTTTGAGTGACATTTTTGGGACTAGATAGAATCTGGAAAAGCATGCATTGGAGGACCCATGCCCTTATTTGACCAAAATTAAGTGAGCCTTTTACCTTTAAACACTTGTTTTCGTTACCTTAGATTAATTCAAGACTAAATTATCACAAGGTAGCATATCATGGATATGCCATTATTTGGTTTATATCTAAAACATATTTCTTTACTTAGAAAATTATAAATATTTAAAAACAAAATATTATGGCCAAAAAAGATCTGGAAATAATGCTATCAATAATTTTAATTTAAAAATTTAAACTACAACTGTTCACATAAAATTGGTTTCAGTACTATTTAGACAAAATGTAAATTAAAAGAGGATTTTTCAACAACATAAGTTTCTCCCAAAGGATCAGGATCAGGCTGCAAAGTAAGCAATACTATCAACAGAGGTGGCCAAGATGACATTGGAAGTAAAGTTAACTGTGAGGAGTTTTGTAAAAATGGCACAATTGAACCACATGACGTTTTCCTGAACAATTACAGAAATCTGTACAACTCCTATTTTTCATGTGTACTTCAAAGATATCTTGTATGTTATATAACCATTGGACTAAATGAGCAAGCATATGAATATAGCTTCCCAATTATTCTCTTAAATGATTTATAATCAAAAGCTTGAGTGATCAGATATTTCAAGAACATCAAGAAAGAAAACAGAGTTATTTAATAAACTTGTGTTTCGAAATGTATACTATTAAAAGAGAAAACATATATTCTGTAGATCATTTTAGTTCAAATATCTGGGAAAATTCAAATTTATAATGCAGAATCCTCATTGAAAACTTATGTAAAGAGGACACCTTTCTCATTACATGTTTACAAACTGTAGAGGTCTTTCACAAACAATTGCCTACAGGTCATGATGCTTTTAAAGCCCCCAAAACTTTCTACTGTGCTAGCAAAGCAATACCTCTGGGAGCTGTTCTTAAAGGATGCATTGGCAAAGCAAACAATGAAGAACTACTTTGCATATCTTTAAGGCATGAATAAATTTTTTTCCACAGTCAGTGTGTCATAGTCAAAAGCAAAGATAAATAGTGACAGAAAGGACTCTGCAGAAGCAATGCTGGTGTTTCCATAAATTTTCTCACAAATATACTAATAAAACCATGTGTAGAGAATTTTGGTAAAATTGTTTTGATATTTAATCCAGCTGTCCTTCAAGTTTCAAATTATTTAAGAACAATTTTGAAAATATATGGTTCAGCTGAAAAAAGTTATTTTTTGCAAATAAATAAATAAACAAATAAATAAAAGTAATATATCAATCTGCCTTCCTTGAAACTTGATTAGAAGTATGACTTATGTATATGAGCCTTAGGAAATGACATGAGAAGGCTCTCTCACAAGTGACTATTTTATGCTATTAAGACCATAAGATTGATATTATATAAAAGAAAAGAATATTACCACTGGAGAACAGAATTAAGAAAATCTTTTATAACCAAACACCATATGATTTTATTTTAGGTGTTAAACTTGTTTTTTGTAATTAAGCATAACAACAAACTAAATGAATAAAGTGAATGGAGAATTCACAAAGTCCTATAATCTGCACTCAGTCACACTTTAGCTAGCATTCTTTTGAATTCACAAAAAAAGTATCAACCAATGAAATGTAGTTCAGCAAAAGTTTATTCAGCTAGCTTCAACAGAAAACTGAACTATGTACTACTAATGTTCTAGGAGTAAGGACTTTTAATTCAGGATTATCAAAGATAGATAACCATCAAAACCAATAGAAATGTGTTAGTGGTGAGTGTGAAGAGGTAATAGAAAAAAAATAGAGTACTTAAGGTCTCTTGAAGTTTGGGTGAAGCTATCATGGGCAGACACTAAATGAATGAAACAAAAGTGGCTGAGAGTAAGATGAGCCTATGCAATGGCAATGACAGTGTATGTATGTAGTGATATATTTTATATTTAATAAAATTAGTCTGAAATATGGAGAACAGATCTACCCACAGTCAAGCCAGGATGGACAGAGAGTGGTAACTCACATCTTTAATCCCAGCATGGGGAAAGACCAAGTAGTGACCTAAACACCTTTAATCCTATAACTCCAGAGACAGATCTTTCCGTGTTTCTGTGAGTTCAAGGCCTTAACTACCAAACAGTAGTAGCTCACACTTTTAATTTTAATTCTATAATTATGATGCAGAGTTACACCTGGAAGGGAATCCACTGAGCAAAGCAGGTATTTAGGGAGTCTTGGGCAGACATTGATGAATTCTGCAGAAGGAACGAGTCAGGCTGAGGATTCTGGAAGATAGGTTTTACCCTGAGAAGTTGACTGGGTGAGAATTGATTGTGGTCTGCTTCCTCTTTCTGATATTCCAGCTTTCCCCTCAATATCGGGCTCTGAGTTTTTATTAAATAACAACTAGAATTCATGTTTCATATGTACAGTGTTACTTTAACACTGCATTTTTACACATGTCATCTTACTTAAGATGCCCACTAATATAAATAAAGCCAGTGCGTGGAACTCAGTCAATAGAGTTATACAGAAACAGATTCTATGTGTATTGTTAAGAGAAACAATCCTCACCAGTCCTAAAAACTGGAGGGACTCTCTGGGGGAATAGCAGTGACTGAGTCTATGGATGATATGGTTATGATCCAATTACTGTTAATACAGGAATTTGTAATATAATTGAATTATTTGTGCAACATTAATTTGGGGCTATAATTCACGACAATAAAATTTGTTGGCCTATTGCAAAAGAAAATGGCACAGGAAAATACACTCGGCCATGAAAAGTTGAAAAAAAAAAGGTAGATAATCAAACTTGCAAGTTGTTCTTTAACCAGACATGTAGGCTATGCTGTGTAGCTACCCACCCAAAAGAAATAGATAAATGTAATTTTTAAAAAGAGAGAGAAACACATGGAGCAAACTGGGTTTATGGGCCTCCAGGCCAGAATTGGCAAAGCATGAGAAAAAAAAACATGATATGGTAGGAAAAAAGAAGATGTTTCCATTACTCCACAAACTAAGGCCCATGGTTCAATAGAGATCCAGACAACTGAGTGAACTGAAAGAAGTTAATAGAGAAGCTTTTAGTATATCCACCCTGCAAGGCTAGCAAGCACCCACTCCTTTATTCTAACAAATTACAAATACTGAATAAGTACAAAAAACCACCTCACCATATTAAAAATTATTACCTAATGGATAAATCTTATGGTACTATAACAAAATCTAATCAAGATAAACTTTACATCTAAATTAAGTGGATTTTGTGAATCTAGATTATCATGGCATTTAAAAGAAAATTATATTTCAATATTAATTAAAAGATGTTAGAAAAATTTTATACATTTACCAGATCATATCATTTGAAATCATAATGTTATATAGCAAATCCTAAGAGTTAAAACATTTGAAAAACTAATTATAATAATATAATTTTTAAAATATTTCAAGAATAAGCAAACTAACAATTATATGAATAAAGAAAAATATAGGTTCAAGGCTTTACCTCAGCAAATGGAAATGTTGTTCCTTAAAGGAATAGAAAATAATTTAAGAATGAATATAATTTTAGATGAGACATAGCTAATTATGTCTATAATAGTATAAATATTTTATATAGAATCATATTTCAGGAGTGAATAATCAAGAAGAGAAAATTATTCCCTCTTTTTTCTTTTTTTTTTTTTTCTTGGAAAGAAGAAAAGTCTGCTGCTGCTTACTCTTTTACGAGCACATAGAATGCTCTTAGTGCCTTTGTTTCTCATTTGCATGTTACTCTCACCCTGATTACAGTTTCTTGAAGACCCCTTTTAAACTCTGAATATTACAAATAAGAAACGGTCACTCTCAAGATTGTCATTCCAGAATGTCTTCTATTACCTTGAGATATCTGCTGAAATTTATCATAGAAAACAAATAAAGGGAACAATAAAACCAAAACTATTCATGTCCAATTCTATTGGGAACAATTTAAGAAAAAAAGAAATAACATTGGAAGTATGGCTCCTGCTTTCTTTGCTGGTCATAAAACACAGTAATTATCTTATGTATATATTTATTAAAAAACTGTATTGATAACAGAACACACAGAAAATATGTTGATTTATATATCTAGGAAGTCTAGTGAGAAGAAAAAATGCCAAATTTGGCTGTCATCTATAAATGAAGATATATTGTCAGCATATACAAAACACAATTTTGGTTTGTCTTTTCAGAGAGTTGGCAGTAAACTGAAAAATAACCATGTTTCTGGACTTCTCTGGAGACAAAGCCAAAACTGTACACTGACCATTTGCTAGCAGACGTTAGGATTTCAGCCAACCCTTCCTCCTTAGTAAAATTATCTTCTGCTCTGCTTTATTTGTAAATTCTCTACTCCAAGACTTGGAAAATTCTCTCTACCCACATCCTTCTTTAGTCAAAAGACAGATAGCTAAACTTTACTATGTGGAGTTTTTTTCTTTAAAAACACAAAATGGCCAAACAAATAGCACACTTCCAAGGATTTCTCTGGCCCAATCAATGCAAAGTTGTTGATTTCCATTCTCTCAAGTGGATAAATCATCCCCTAAGAACATTAACATATTCTGGGTCATACAAACATAGTCAGTGGTAAAACTAAACAAAATAAACAGAAAAAAAATTGCCCCTCTCTAGAGTCATGAAAAACAACAAAGATATTCTAGGAAAATAGGAAACTATGACTTATTTTTTTTTATCACTGTGGTAGCAATATATAACTTTACACACTAGAATCCCCAAATATCTAGTCTTGAACTGGCAAGGAAATTAGGAGACCAACAGGAGACTGTTGAGAATATGTCACAAAGACAGGAACAAATATATAGTCATGGTGACTTTCTAAAGGTTGAGCACACAGAAGACATGAAACACACACCAGTAGAGGATCCCCAGGCTGAAATCTAACATTCTCTATCAATGATTCTTCAGTGTATCTTGTTTTTATATATTATTTGTTTATTGGGGAATATAGCAAAGAGGATAATAATCTTTAAGTCTCTAAATTTGTGGTCAGTGAGACAAGCATGATGAAGAATCATGCTGTATATCTGTACAAAAAGCTTTGATCCATTGTAGGACCTAAATTCATAGTAAAGGAAATATAGGACTATGTTCCAAGGTTTAGGAAGGCCTCAGTTAGAATTTGATCATCAATTTCCATTATTTAACTGGAAAAACTAGAGAAATATAGTGTGTTCTTAGGCAGTCGTCATGGGCACAGATTCCAGCTGCTTTTAGCTTCTGGTTCCTTAGTCTAGTTACTTCCGAATGATTGTTCTTCAGAGTTGACTGGCCTTAGAACTGACTGGTTAAACAGATCGACTGTGAATACATTTGTCCTAAGGTTTTTGAAGCTCCAACCCATTGCGTAAAGAAAGAGAGATTCAAGTGGCTCAGCAGAATTATAATTATTGATTAAGTTAAAGAATACGATAAATTACAACTTTGTTCATTTCTTTATCAAATTCTGTATTTCCAGTTTGTATTGTGACATCAATTGACTCTTATCACATAAGATTGACTCCTGCTGTGTCAAAAACCTAATCTTCTTGAAAGTTTGTCTAATTGGAGATTAGATTTCTTGGTATTAAATTATTTTATAGATTTCCTTTCAAGTGCTTTTCCATTAAAATAGTTTTTATTTATCATTTTTCTACAACTGTATATATATGAACTTAAGTATGCTTCTTGGAAATTAAATTATTTCTTCTAGCACTTTTAATGTTTGCTTATAAATGTTTTCATAACATTAAAGTGGCCATTTGCCAATAAAAATATTGTTGCTATAGTGGCAATATTTAAATTCAGATTTTCACTAAAATAAATACTCTTTAGGGTCTCTTCACAGTCTTCATTCATTAAGTCCATCTCTGTGACACAGAGCTAAAACCAAAATTGCATCTAAAGTTTATTACCTAATAGGTAAACTAACTGTCTTGGTTAACTGTACAATATAAAGATTTTCTCTTGTTTCTGTTATCTCAACAATGTATGGCATATATATTTCAAAGTTAATGTTCATTATACATATTCTAATATAAAAAACAAGGAAGTTGAAACGATTATTTATTGTACTCAGTATCATACAACACCTCATATATTTGGAGTCTAAAAACACTGGTTTCAATGCATAATTGTACAAGTTTTTATAAACTGCTTAGATATGACATTGAAATATTGGAACACATGAGGTACTACAGAACCACCAAAACTATGTCAGTGTTCAAAAGCTAAGATGCCAAAACCCATTCTGCTAAAAGTTTGAGATATCCTCCAAACCATTATTTCTTGTCTAGGACTATACAAGAGCTTGATGCTCAATTAACAGACACATCTAAGTAAACTTACCTCTTAGATGGAGAATGTACAATGGTGTAATCAACATGATAGACTGGAATATGTACAATAAAACCCCTTTTTAGGATTAAGTACAATGAGTGCACCAGACAGGTAGTTAACAAGCTATAGTTTTCAGTTGACATCAAGTAGGCCATTAACTCATTTTCTGTGTAACCTATTTAACTTCTCCAGCTCATAAAATCTAAAAGAAAATTAAGGTTCAAGTCTCTAAAAACAGAATCAACTAAACATATAGAACTCACTCATTCTATATCCTTATTTTATTTTTTTTATAAGAATCATTACAAAATGGAGAGATGGCTTAGTGGTTAAAGAACAAATTATTTCTGAGAATACATATCAGATTCCCAGCTCCCATATGGTAGCTCTTAACCATATAGAACTTCATTCCCAGAGAGTGCAATGCATTCTTCTGGTTTCTACAGGCATCAGACATTCAAGAGATGTATAAACATACATATAGGCATACTATAAAATAAAAAAAAGTAAAAGAGTTACAATTTTTGTCTTAATCACTACAACTTAGGGAGGCATATGTTTCCTTGTCAGTATAGATCTGTCCTTCCTAGTCAAGTTAAACTACTCCAGAAATTAAATTGATATTTGAATGCTGACACTTCTCAAAGTTCCCTTGTTTTTAACTTTCTTTTTCTGCAAATTGTTCCTTATAAGTTTACTCAAAGAATACTAAGTACATTTGACATGTCACTTTTATGTGTTCTTGAGACTAGATAGTTCAAGGACCTAGGTTAAAACCAAATACTTCTAGTCTAAAACAAACCAAAACAAACAATAAAAAAGTACCCACAAATCTACTTCTAATAATATTCTGCTATACTTAGATTAGTGTCTTGTTCTCTACCATCTCTTTAGAGATACTTCCTCTTGCACCAGTTGTGAACTAATATAGAGGCCCTTGGCCAGACACTATGCCAAGAGTGAGAGACCTCAGAACATTCAGCCCTTAATAAGAGATCTCCATCAAATCCCTCCCATTAGGAAATCACAAGGAAGAAGAGTCAAAAAAGAAGTAAGAGCCAGAAGGAATAGAGGACACCAAGAAAACAAGGCCCTCTAAATCAACATGAGCAAAGCTAAAGATTAAAGCAGCAAGAACAGGGCCTACATGGGTCTGCACTGGGTCTTCAGAGTACATATCATAGTTTCCACTTTAGTGTTTTTATGGCATTCTTGAATGTGAAAACGAGTAGGTCTCTGATTCATGTGCCTTCTCTTTGGCACTTTTCCTTCTGCTTATCCAACTTTAATGTAATGGTTTTTGTTCTGTTTTATTATATTTTATTTGTTATATTTTAATACTATCTCTAAGAAGCATTTTCCTTTTTTATGAATAAAGAAGTCACACTTTCTATCCTTGTATATGCTTAGTCAAGGTCCCTTCCCTCTCCCACCACATCAGGTCATTCTCTTTTCTCCACATCTCCCCATCCCTGCCATGGGCAGGCAGGCCATCCCAAGGTCCCAAGGTCCCAATATTGCTTAGTTCAGCCTCCACTCCTGGCAAATCCAGTTTTCTCCCCCAACATCAAGACTGAGTCAGGTGTTCCTCTAGGAGGAGTGGGATCCAAGGTGTAAGTCCAAGGTGTTTTCTTTTCTAATGAGAGAAAGAAGAGTTGGAAAAGGAAGACAGGAGAAACTGCGAGAAGTAGAGGGAGGGGAAACTGTAATCAGAACATGTTATGTGAAAAATAATCTATTTTCATCTAAAGGGGAGTAGATGGAAGAAAAAAAGAACCCTAACCCTAACTCTTGTTCTTTTATGAATGTGTTTGTTCTCACAGTAATTACACTAGATGATTAACAGAAGAATGGGATATTAGAGGTGAGCTGGGAAATGTATACAAGGGAAAGTATAGAGCACTCAGCTAGAAACATCTTGTATATTACATTTCTTCCACTTACCATAGTAATTCTGTAATCCCTATTTTACAATGAGGAATAGAGACTGGGAAGTTATGTTCAGTGCTCAAGGTCACTTAGATAACAAATCAGACAGTATGGTCACTATGAAAAAGAATAATATTGTCAGCTATGGACTGTAGGAAAATCAATATGCTGCTCTCTTTCTCACTCCCTAAACTATTGTTAACATGCCGACATTTATATATAAATTTTTTTCAAACATAATTTGAAGACATAGGGTAGAAAGGTTTAAATACTAATATTTAGTCTCTGACAACTGAAAATAATAGAAAGGTCTTTTAAACAACTGGAGATGGAGCAATCTTTTCTGCCTTGGTCAATACTGACGTTGGCAGGTGTGAGGTACATGAGACACTCACAATATTAGCATTGTGATGTAGCTAGTCCATTATCAATAAAATGAAGAAGACACTAAGATTTGCATTAAATAAATAAGTCTCATGAAGGTACTGCAAAGCACAATTTTGCTCGTATATTTTTATTTGTGAAAAGAGAAAACTATTTTCTGAATACAAAAGTAAGCCAGAAATACAGCTTGTTTGGTTACTTGTCATCACTAAGTGACAAGAATTTTATTTCTATCCTTTAGCCCTTGATAAATTTGGGGCCTTTTGTCATTATTTATCACAATAAGGATATTATCTTTTTTATGTTAACATGCTTTACAAAATATAATATATATGTTCATATGTTTATGTAAATCTAAACGTGTTTAGCAATTTATACAATATATTAAATAATTGTAACATAGTCAAATCCATTCAAAACACTAATGAAAGTAATTTCTAATATAATTTTAGGAGATATTTACTATAAAATTTAAACACCTAAGAGTTTCTTCAGGTAATTGTTGATAATTTTGGAAGACCCAAACAACCTCTAACTATGGAAGAATTAAGGACTCCTCTAAGATCTAAAACATGATTATTTAATTCTAGGATAGCATGCATATGAAATCAGCTGAAAGGAATTTAAACTTCTGCAGAAGATACTAACTCCCCCAATTACGTTATTTTTATCCACAATAGTACTTGCTCCCACATAAAAAGCTAACTACAGTAAAAGTAAGGGTAACATAAATTCAAAGGACTAAATGTCACACCCTCACTACATCCAGGATTGGCCGCAGAACACTCTATTTTCATAAGACAAAAGCTATATGCCTCAGTATATAGCCTTGCAGCTGAGAAAGTTTAACAATATCACAAAGAGTTCAGTTAGAAAAACAAATCATCGTGTGAGTGAAGCTTTCTGTTTTGTACTGTTCCAAGATATTCAAAAGAAGATGCTCCAGGAAGGTAATGCACACAAAGTTCAGAAAAGTTTAAACACATTGGCTACTTATGGCAAAACTTATAAAATGTCACTATCTTGATAGTTCATAGAGAATTATTTTTGAACTTTTACTTTGACTAGGTAAGAAGTTTGATAACAAATTTGTGTTTAAAATTCGATAGGAAAAACTTTGTCGACAAAGCCTTAGATATACAAAATTTGTAATTAATAAGATCACCAAAAATATATATGTGCACATTTTGATGTTTAATTGTTTTTAAAATAAAAATAAAGATAAAAATAATTTGAAGGCAACTACAATTATCAGTCTCAAAACTATACATGCTTGCTTTCTCTCTGAAGGCATTCTAAGTACTGGAACCTTGATCTATGTGATCTATTACTATTTTTGTTATTGGCTCAGTTTAAACAGCCTAAATTACACAGAACAAAATTTTCTTTTCTTCTCTGATTCATCTTCAAGATCAAACCCAGAAGTGCCAAGTACCCAAAACACTAACTCAGGGAGAGAAATAAGCAAAACACTATGCATTTGTTATGACACTTGTTTCTTATTCAGGAGTACCAGTCACCCATGAGGGAGAGCATTGTTCTATTTATAGTTTGCCTCTGCTGACATTTCTTTTTTTTTTCCATTTCACTTTTTTTATTTTATTTTTTATTATGAATAAAGTAAAATTTTTTATCGGTGTATATCCTTGCTCAAGGTTCCTTCCCCCTCCCACACCTTCCAGTCACTCTCTCTTCTCCAAATTGCTTTATCTCCTCCCCAGCAATGGCAGTAGGTCCCAAGGTCCCAATATGGTTTAGTTCAGCACCCATGCTGACATTTCTAACCTTAAGATGAAAGGGCAGCTCACACAGGGAACTGGATGTGTGAGAACATTCAATCAGAAAACAGTTAAGTAAAATATCCATCCTTTTAAAAGATGTTTTTAATCTTCTTCCAGAAAGTGGTAGGATAACATAACATATTTAAACCATTAAATGTCATAAGTGTAAAAAATGTTGTCATATATTTCTCATAGAAAAATTGTATAAATACTAGTTTATTCTTACCTCCTCTAACAAAAAAACAAAGTTTAAATTAATACAAAATGCTCTCATGCTGCAGGCTCTTTTCACTGAATTAGAAACCTACAAAGCATGATAATGTTTACCTGGGGGTCCATTATTTACGATCCTGCTTAGATTTTGTGAAGTTTACCCAAAGATAGGGGCATTTATGAGAACCTTCTCTGGGGTGGTTAACTGGGCACCCCCTGATATTTTATTTAAGGGAGTCTGGTTTGAGAACTTGTGCTCCATTGCTCTTCTCTTCTTTTGTCCCAGTAAAAGCTCCTGGTCCAGTATTCTGCTACACGAGCTACCCTATCCCACCACAGGAGTAAAAGCAAGCACTGAAGCCACTCTTGGCACTGTTTCCAACCAGCATGTAAAATAAGCCATGGCCAGATCTCTTTATACATTCAACAGTAACTTTCAATTCTTCTGTATTACTGTATATTAGAAGGCTACAGAAAAATTCAGGGCTAAGAGTTGCTGTTACTGGTCATGTACTGTTTATTCTAAGATTGTTAAGGAAACAATTCACATCATTAGTACCTATTTTAAGATCTATTTCAGGTCTGTTAAACTCATAATGTTTTCATTAAAATACCCCTGGAAGTAATTTGCATAGCCAACTGGTGAATATCAATTTTAGTGGCGGCAAATGCAAGTAAAATAAGAAATAAATAAACGTAGACTTTTCTTTCTTAATCAAACTGCTTACCTCTAGACATAGTAAGGTAGTCTTGCCTTCCTTGGCCATTTACTCTACTGTGAAATTTTAAAATATATCTTGCTATTAGAGCAATAGGAGAAAGTTAATTATCTAAGATGGGTGACTTTTAATGAAGAAAAGTCATAGGCAATTTTTGAACAAATAAGTTAACAGAGGAAAAAGAAAAATATATAGATTTCTATCTCAAATACAATAATAAGAATTTATTGAATTTTTACCATGTATAAGGCTCTAGACTAAGCCTATTACTTGTGTTATGTCTTCAGCACTCATAAGTATTATACAAAGTATACTACTAGTAGTATCTTTATTTTATAGATGAAGATATTACAGATTAAAGGGGTTAAGCAATTTGTTCAAAGTCACATAGCTATAAAAACAGCAATTCAGACAGTATTTTCAAGCTTAAACAATTCATTCAGTCATACCATACATCAACCAGAGAACACATAGAGTTCACCTATACTTTACAAGCCTTCTCTGATTCACTTTATTGGACACTATACGCTTTGTAGTGTAGGATCATCATGGCAATCACAAATGTAGTTATTGTTTACTCCAATTTACAAGAAAGCTCTCTTTGAATCCTGCCAGGCCTGAAGCTTCTGGTACAGGTCACCTCAACCTGCTAGAAGCTCACAGACTTCTTCCCAAATACCTGAAGTCAGATGCTCAAGAAATGTTTACTTAGTAGACTTTTGTTAACTGTTATCAGTAAAACACATATCATTGAAAACAATTTCAAAAGTTAATACCATAGATAAACCACATATAGATTTATTTACTAGAATAACAATTTCAAGACCAGATCAAAAATTATGCCCCAGAATGTAAAATGCAGATGAGTTAAAACATACATTTCTAGTAAGTGCACAAGGCATGGTCAAGAGTAACATAGACTCTAATAAACTTGAGTTGAATAAATTATTCAGTAGAGAATTCTTCACAAGAGAAGCAGAAAGAAATATCTAATACAGAATACAATATGGGAAGAGACTTAATCCAATTATGGGTATAATGATGGTATAAGAAATAAAACATATCAATTTGCTTTTAGTTGTGGTAAAACACCTACCAATGGCAATTTAAGGAATAATAGTTTTTTATTTAAAAAGGTATTTTTTCCCATACCCACCACTATTCCTCTTTACTCCCCTTCTTCCAGTCCTCCCTCAGCCTCCCCTCACCCCATCCCAACATCCATTCCCCAGGGAGGGCAAGAAACCCTAAGGTGAGTCAGTTCTGTCTGCCACATCCAGTTGAGCTAAGTCCAAGTCCCCTCCATCTCCAAGTATCAAGGCTAAGTAAGGTATTCCTCTGTAGGGAATGGGTTCCAAAAAGTCAGTTCATTCACCAGAAATAAACTCTGGTCCTACTGCAAGAGCTCTACAAACTGTCCATACAGGTCAACTGTCATCTACATTCAGAGAGTTTAATTTCTTTCCATGAAGGTTCCTCAGCTATCAATTGAGAGTCAGCTATCTCTATGGGTCTCCTCCTCATGAACCTGATCCCTTTGCTCATATACTCTTTCCTGTCTCTTCAGGTGAACCCTGCTTCTGCCTCTATCAGCTGCTAGATGAAGGTTCTATAATGACAATTAGGGTTGATTATTTATGTGATTGCATGGCAAGTTCTGCTTAGGTACTCTCTCTGCTATTGCTTGGAGTCCTACTCAGGGACATCTTGTGGGTTGGGAAGGAAATTTTTATATTACTTATACTTGAAGCCATGATCCCTCACTGATGGATGGCAGGGTAGGGTCAAGCAGGAACCTATGCAGACAGGGCCTGAAGCATAGGCTATAGAGGAACCCTGATTACTAGGGCTTGCTCCAAATTTCTTCTTCTTTTCTTCTTGGTTTTTAAGTGTCTGGGTCATGCTGAGTTACTGGTCCTATCTGTTTATTCTGGTTTTTTTTTTTTTTTTTAAGATAAAGTTACTTTAGTTTTGGAAGGTTTAAGATGTTTATTTAACAATGGAATTTTTATTTAAATTTTTAGTTTCATTTTACATATCAACCACAGTTTCCCCAAATAGTCAAAGCCTACCAGCCTAAGGATGGTATCGTTCACAGAGGGCAGGGACTCCTGCATCAACTAGCAATCAAAAAAAATTTACCCAGAAGTGGAGACTGATCTAAGCATTATTGGGTCAATGGGACCATAGGACTGTGTGCTCCCTGCCCACGGAGGGGATGGGCAGTTGCAGAGAAGAAAAATGACCAGATGTGTTGGGAGGGGGAAGAGACCTTGAATAAGGATATATAGGGAAAGCTGAACACAAAGAAAATATATGTGTAGCAATCTTATTTGTATTTCTACCCTTGATAAGCCGTGCTTATGATTCTTATCCTCTGTATAGTTATTGTTAACTCTTCTGCATTTTAAATTCTTTTTACTGTTTTTTTTTGATAAATACAAAATAAAGAAGGAAGAAAAAAAATTTACCACAGATATGACCACAGGACTTTCTCTAGAGGTAATTTCTCAAATAAGATTCCCTCTTCCCAGATATGCTATCTAGTTTTCTGTCAACTTAACACAACTAAAGTCATCTGAGAGGGGAAAAAAAAAAAAAAAAAAAAAAACTTCAGTTGAGAAAATATCTCCATAAAATCAGGCTCAAAGCAAGCTTGAAGGACAGTTCCTTAATTAGTGATTGACATGGGAGGATCTAACCCATTGTTAGTGGTAAGTGGTACCAACCAAGACTACTAGTCCTGGGTTCTTGTCGAGTCCAGCCTGACTATCGAATTGTCCTTGGTAGGAGGAAAGTGTGGATTCAGAAATTACAAAGATAGGAAGAATTTGACCAGAGACAGAAAACTTAGTATCGGAAGGGCTGTTGATAAATACCAAAGACAAAGCCTCAATTTCAATACTGAAGCCTTGAAAGCTTATTCTACAAGTTTGGTTAATATTCAAAATAGGGAGGGGAACAAGATCTCTCCCTCTCAAGGATACCATGGTTCAAAGTACAGACAATAATAAACAACTTCCTTAATTCTCAAAACATTTTATAACCAAACTTTACAGAAAAGCATCCCATTATACAGCCTTGAAAAGCAAAGCATCTAGTGACTAAGCCTTTGGTTATCCTGCCATTAGGCCTCAAAGAGTAAGACACATGGTAGTCATACCTTTGACTAAATATTCCACTATGCAGACTTGCAAGGAAAAACAAGCTCAGACTCCGTGAACTTTAATCAATGTGGCAACAAACCACTAGCTGGAATCTTTATGGGCTCCCACAAGCTCTAAGGAAAGATTGTGTCTGGAATGCAGAAGATACTTTAGGGATTGATGTTACCATGTCCTGTGCTTAAAATCAATGGAAAACTACAAGGACCCAACTAGGAATGCAGGCTGAGCAAGCCAGTAAACAGCACTCCTCCATGGCCTCTGCATCAGCTACTACCTCCAATTTGCTGGCAGAGTTAATTTTTGCTTTAGCTTTACTCAGTGGACAATGATCCAGGACGTGTAAGTCAAATAACCACTTTTATCTTCAAATTACTTTTAATAGTGATGTATTCATCACAATAGTAACCTAACTAAGATACCAGGTAATCTGAGTTTATGTCAACTTGACAAAAACTTGCTATCTGGAGAACGAGAAAGAGAGAGAGAGAGAGAGAGAGAGAGAGAGAGAGAGAGAGAGAGAGAGTCTAATGAGAAGAGACCTTAAACAGCCCCAGGATTACTAATTATATGTATGGGTTGTAATTTCCTCAAAATCTTATGGAAAATGACTCACTGAGTATTATGTGATTCTTCTTATCATTCATCCATGTCTGAAGAGAATTACTCATGACTACATTTAAGCAGTGATGGACTGTGCAGCAAGTTTATGCCTTTAAGCTAATTATTCAGTGTTTAATTCCTGTCCACAAAGAATAGTCATTCAACAGTTATAATTTTTCCATGCAGATAAGATTACAGGTCTATATGACCACAGCTACTGTAGAATTCTGTATTCAAATGGTCAGACTGATGACAGACAAAAGTTGTTATCTGAAATGAGTTCAACTACTTCTGCTTTGATTTCATTCTCTCCTCTATTTGTACACACTCACAGCACACACTCATACCTAAATCAAAACCTGGCTCTTGAAGACGTCTATTTTTTTGGTTGTTCTTTTTGTTCTTCTTCTTGTTGTTTTTCCCTATTTATAATGCTTGAGAATTCTGCATGGCTCCAGTCCAAGAACCTTTCTCAGGTTGTCACTGAGTGAGATGTTAATTATCTAGTTAGCTCTTTCTTTCTTTCCAAGCTCTCAGTATTAACTGCTCTTCATTTCTTTGCCAACTTATTTCTTGGTCTGTTATCCAAAACTCTAAAGACCTTTTGTTATCCTTCTGACTCACAGCTGTAGATTATTATGTTCAAAATACAAAAGAAGGAAACTGCATAAGCAGTAAGTACACACAGTCTCTAGTATGAGTTCGTGAAACAGATGAATGACAAGGGTTTCTCTGTTACTTTGAAAGTTTTAATTCATCTGCTAGTAATTTTCCTCTTAAACTGTGAAGTCACAGTTCTTGGGTTGCTTTTCTTAAAAATATAAGCAGAACTGCTACTCATGGAATATTTTGCCTGGTGATCGAGTGCCATTCTTAGTGCCATTCCCAAATGCCTAATAAGCCACTGACTTTTGCCATTCCCAAGGGAACTTAAAATAAAATGGCAATAAGGAAAAAGAATAATAGTCTGTACTTATTTGATGGGTTTTATATTTTTTTTTGTTTTTATGTTTTGAAATGAGGCCATGTTACATGTCCTAAGGTGGTCTGGAACTCAGCATGCAGCCTAAGATGGCCTACAGTTTTGCATCTTCTTGCCTTATCTCTCTGAATTCTCAGATTAAATGCGTATGTCACCAGCCCTGTAGTTTTCAATACAATTAAGATTTAATCATCAATGCTTAAAAGTGGTGCTTAAGAAAAATGTTGATTAATAAAAAAATAATACAAATGAAATGAAAAGCCATTAATTTTCTCCATACCCCTAAGCATTCAAGAGGATGCCATGAGATCACAGTTAAGAGACTGCATGAATTTCAGAAAAGACTTTAAACTTTAGAATTTTAAGTAAGTTTGAGACTGATATATAAGATAATGGAGACTTTTAAAGTTAGATAGAATGTATTTTTGCATTATGATATGGACATATCTTTGGAGGCCAGTTTGTGAAATAAGGTGGCTTGAAAGAAAATGGTCCACAGAGGGAGTGGCACTATTGGGAGGTGTGGCTTTGTTGGAGTGGGTCTGGACTTATTGGAGGAAGTATGTCATTGTGGAGATAGGCTTTGAGGTCTCAGACCTGCTTAAGCAATGTCCACTGTGTCAGAACACTTTCTGTTGTCTGTAAATCTGTAAGAACTCTCACTTCCTCCTCTAGTATCATGTCTGCTCACATGTTGCCTTGCTTCATGCCATGGCCATAATGGATTATATTTCTAAACTGTAAGCATGCCACCATTATTAAATATTTTTTTTGAAAAAAGTTTTCCCCATAAGGCTTTTTCTTAGAATTCCATTTAGCAGTTTTTAAGAACTAAACCCAAAGAGAGGGGCACTCAGCAGTTAAGAGAACTTACTGCTGTTTTAGATGACTCAAGTTCCATTACCAACACCCATTTCACAACCTCTAATAAAACTAGTTACAGAGGACCAGATACCTCTGTCCTGTGCAGGCTCCTGTACTCAGGTGCAGAGATCTACACACAGACACACACACACAACTAAAACTAAAAACAAATTATTTTTCAATTTTTCAAAAAAAAAAAAAACTAAGTTACTATTATGTTGGATAGGTCAAATTTAATTCCTTGCACAGAGGAATGAAGGAAATGGGAATCAAAACTGGAAAGGAGGAAGTCAGAAGAGAAAAGAAGAGAAGAACAGAAGGAAAGAAATGGAAAAAAAGAAAGACAGACAAGATTAATTGCTGTCAATTGTCTCCCAATATCCAATCCAGTGTTTCTTCATTTCCCAGCTCAGTGCTCTTCCAGCTTCTTGGCCTGTGCTTCTTCACTGAAGCATTAATTCACTCACTATTAGTCTTTTAAATTTCTTTCAAATTGTTAATCTCTGATGCCAGTCTTCAGATATCTTAACTATATCACTGTATTTGCATTGATTGGGGAGGGGTTTTTAGAACTATCAGATTTTTATTTATGCTTAGTTGTTTATTAAAACAGACATCTAAAAAATCTTGCAATCTCCTTAAATAATTTCATTTATGACCTCAATATAGTTTTCCTTGTGGTTTATCAAAGTTTCCATGAGTCTTTTAAACAGTGAATGAGAAATAGCCTACAGAGATTTTTCTTTAATTTTATAATATTAGGTAGATTTTTTTAAATGCTAAAAGCCTTCAGCATTTAAAATGTAGACAAAATGCATGCTTATTTTTGTTCTTTTTACTTAATATTACAAACATAACTACCATTAGCAGAATTGTATTTCTCTAATTCTGATGTGCTTGGTAGTAAAAATAAATGAATGTGTTAACAAATCAAAGTTGTGTGGAAAATTCTGATAACATTGTTAGTTGTGGTTTATATGAAAAAAAATCACTGAATTTTTGTTTATAGATGATAACTATGGACTATTGTATAAACACAGATCATGGTTATAGAGTATGGTAAGAAAAACAGCTGCCTTTTAAATTAGAACTAAGAAAAGTAATTCCAACTTTATCTTAGTAAAGTTGTCTCTGAGAAAACCAGATCACTCCATGGACTTCTCAATAGCATAGAAAAAAATAACCACATTTTAGCTGTGAATCAGTCGTACTCATTGGAGGAAGAAGAAAGTGAGTGAATGAATGAAATATGAAGTGAAAAACAGCTTGACCAAGGACAGAATAACCCAGCGATGGAGTGAGTCAAATGATCTATTCACCTAAATGAGTCATTTAATCCAAATTTCAATATTCATTGAGAATGTTCAGATACAAAATATTGTCACAATCCAAACCTGGTAATTGTTACTCCAAGTTCAAATATACCAGAAAGCCAAAGAATGTTCTACAGCAACAAATACAAAGGAAGCATAGAATTGTGCTGGTTCAGTGATTCACTCAGCAAATATGGCCTGACCACTAGAAGAACTCTAGACAGTAAGTCCACAGAAGAGGTATGAACAACCTCAGCCCAATTATTCGTCAATCAGATATGTTCATGGAGAAAAGTAACAATAAAGGAGCAAAATATATAATTACTAAAGCAGAATTGTTTAAAGACTGTGGAATTTCAGAAAATTAGAGCAATGAACATGGAAGCTGCATTATCTGGCTCTTCTTAAATATTACAAAAAGTGTTGCATGAACAAGAATGTCATAAAATAGGTATCTTCTCTAGGCTTATTTTTAGTCAATATGCCTCAGTTCATCCATATAAAATGTTAAATGACACTGTGATACTTGCACCTATACCAGGCAGTAATTGGCTTCTGCCACAATGTCCCACAGGATGACCCGCTATTGCAGCTGTGGAAGCCTCTTTCATAGGGCCTGCCACAATAAAGGAGCCAAAATTTTGATGCCTACTTTCCTAAGACTCTGATTGAGGATATTTGTGTGGCAAGATACAGACCATAAGCATTAAATTTTACCACTAAACTGAGTATTTTAAGAAAAAAATAGCATGCCATTGTCTACACAGAAGGAAACTACTGGAAACAGGTCCTGAAATTTGATTATGTAGTACTTGACATGCCAACCTGTGGATTCTGAATTTGATTTAGTGATTACAGGTTGGAGGCTGATAAGATACAAAATGCAAGGATCATGTACATAGGAGCAAAATACCTGTTTAAGAGAACCAGTTTGTCATTACACACAATAGATTACAGAAAGGAAACAAAAGAATCAAATATGAATCACATTTCTTGATTGTCTAGAATGTTCTGATATTGTGAGCTATTGTATTCTTCATTTTATAGATCAGAGACTTGTTCAAGGTCACACGGTTAGCAAATGGCAGAAGGGACGCTCTCTCAAGAAAGCAAGCACCATACACAACCTTAGTGAGTAAAGAAAAAAAACAAGAAAAACTAGACTTAGGAATTGTAACACTGTAGGAAAGGTTTGTAATTCACAGTGAGGCAGCCCTAAAAGGACCCAGAGACAGCAGAGCATGGAAAAATCAAAGTGCTTCCAGCTTTCAAGTCTGGAAGAAGGGAGAATGCAAGAGCAAGAACAAACACTGAAGTTCAGAGGATAAGCTAGTCTGGGAATGATCATGACCTCAAAGCCAAGGAAACAGCCATTTATACATTCTTCTAATCCTAGAGAAAGTTCAAATAACCAGCAGACAGAGCGAGTGTCTTCAAGAATAATCAGAAGGATGTGGTGCCAAAGTGCTGGTTATACAGAGAGCACAGCTGACAATCCTGGAATCATTTAGCTAAATTTCTACAGAAGGACTGAACAAGGCAAGTGAAGAAGTAGAACAGAAAAAGTATAAGAGGCAGAAGCTGTGGATGACTACTAGAAAACAGTGTCTTCTGGACACAGCGAAACACTGCACATATGAATTCACAACAGTTATGACATTTTGCACAAGACCTGTGCAAGCTCATGTCAGACTAATACCTAACATAGAGGAGAGGTTGACATGAATTCTTGCCATCTAGCCAAAGAGCTATGCCAACTAATAGCTTCAGGAAGAGGAAGAGTCAAATTTCATTAAGAGTATAGCCCCTGGTATGTCAACTAGATGTCAATGGAAGAACACATATTCATCTCTGAGTATGTGGGAAGCACAAAGTGAATTGGTGTGTGTGTGTGTGTGTGTGTGTGTGTGTGTGTGTGTGTGTGTTCCTGTCTCACTGTCCATAGGTGTGTGGATTTATGCCTGTGTCTTTAATTCAATCCCATTGATCACTGTGTCTGTTTTATGCCAAACCATGCTGCTTTAATTACTATAGCTTTGTAGTGTGGCTGAAAACTGGGGATGTTGTCACCTCCAGCAGCTCTTTAATTATTCAGGATTGTTTTTAGCTATTCTTGTGTGTGTGTGTGTGTGTGTGTGTGTGTGTGTGTGTGTGTCCATGTGAAGCTAAAAATTGTCCTTTCAAGATCTGTTAGGAATTGTGTTAGAATTATAATGAATACACACACACACACACACACACACACACAAAGGGTAGGAAAGTGGTAAGGATCTGGAAAGAGGTGATGGGTTTGAGGTGAATATTATCAAAACATATTGCATGAAATTCTCGAAAATCTAATAAAAACATTTGAATTGGCACACCAAAGAACTGCACAATATTAATATAATTAAGTTTTCTAGTCTTAATTGCACTTAACATTTCTACTAATTTTTTTCTTTGTCCCATAAGGTTGGATAGAGTAAGATCTGCAATGCTCTGTTTTGCTATTGAAGACTAACTTCCCATTTCTTCTCAAAAGTGGTGACCACAGCTTTCTCAGGAGAAAGCAAGCTGCCACTATGCTCCTTTTTGTGCTTCTAGACATTTCCCCTCCCTCAGTTCCCTGCTGTCCAGATTTGGTAAAACTTTGCATAGGAAGAGATCTACACTGTCCAAAATGTAAGAGCTTTAATGAATAGTTTATTAAAAATGAAAAAGCCGCCCCAGTTTATAAGAAATAACCATTGTACCCATAGGTTTGTGATCTTTTCTACAAAATGTGGATAATGAGCTGTATATGTCAGAATTGGTTCAATTCCCTTTGGCCCTAGCTCACCTCTGCTCCTACCGGAATGAATCTCAGCTGAATGTGACCAAAATAAAAGGTGTTTCCTCTCTGAGAGCACAGTGTCTTTAGGCTGCACCAAATCACTCCACAGCCACTGACCCGCTATTATTTTTCCCAATGCCCTGTACCTCAACATTCCTCTTCCTCCTCTTCTGACCCCTGTTAATATGGAAAAAGATTATTGGCTTAAGTAAGTAAGTTTTGATCAATAAAGGGCCCCAGCAATATTTGCATTTCTATTTTCTTTCTTTTTGCATATATTCACTTATGCTTGTAATTACATATATTTCTCAGACATACATATATATATAACACATATATGTATATGCATAATATGCATAGAATATATATTAAACCACATGTGTACATAAGAATGATCATACTAATGATTTTCTTTCTACTTTTTTCTTTTTTTTTCACGCTTCCCTTTGTTTGTTCCTGACATCTGTATTCTCTACGTCTATGTCCTTTTCCCTTCAAGCATCCATGTTAACTGTCAATGGGGTTGTTATTCATGTCTAGATAATCTTTTATAGATCTATATTTACTATTACCTAGACATAAAACCCCATAGCACACATTATACATAAGAAGGGAATTTGAACAAGGGAATACATGGATAAAAAAATGAGACTTCATTCTATATATTAAAAAACACATAAAACACAGGGTGTTTTTTTTTTCTTTTCTTTTTTTTATTTTATTATTATGAACAAAGAAGTCACACTTTCTATCCTTGTATATCCTTATCCAAGGTCCCTTCCCTCTCCCACCACATCAGGTCATTCTCTCTTCTCCACAACTCCCCATCCCCTCCCTGGGCAGGCGGCAGGTGTTCCCAAGGTCCCAAGGTCCCAATATTGCTTAGTTCAGCCTCGACTCCTGGCAGATCCAGTTTTCTCCCCCCAACCTCAAGACTGAGTCAGGTGTTCACAGGGTGGTTTTATAACTGTTGAAAAAAAAATTGAAAAAGATTGTATTATTTATATTTCACTTTCCACTTATTTAATGGACAATTGCTATTGAAAATTTTTCCAACCCATTTGGTGTAATTCTAATATTTTTATTTTAATTCTATATTTTGTGAATTTATCATAATTTATTCTTTGTATATCTTCTTAATAAAATTTATTTTGCCACATCAAACATGGAAAAAAAAACATGCATTTATTTCCATCTTCTCAGATAGTATTTCTATTTCTATGACATCAGATGTACTAATTATATTGCTTATGTGCCTATAATTAATTTTGATAGATACTGCCAGATCGCTTATATTACTTCATATTTCATGATATATGAAACCACTCTTTCCTCAAACTCTGAAGACAGCAATGGATGTGATAGCTCTCTTCCATTTTAGTCAGGCAAATGAGTGTGAAATGATGTGTTGCCTGTTTCCATTCGCCTTTCCCTGACTGTTACAAAACTCTACAGATCTTTTCTTATGCACATTGACCAAGTGCTATAAAAAATGAAGAAAATTCAATTTTTTCTATATTTAGAGAATGCCCTCCTAAGCTTTATTCTTTTTTCCCTTTTCTTGATGACATTAGTAACAACTTTTAACTCACTGTTTATCTTCTAGTCAAATTCTTAATTAAGTAACACTAGAACATTGTTAACTTTGACTGTAGTATTATACTGTAGATCTGTAGAACTAAATCATCCAGCAAGAGGGTATGGCTGTTTAGCTGAAACTATTTGTTTTCATTCTTCAAGTCTTTAGAAACCACCAAGCTATTCTCTGATTTATGAGTTGGACTCTTTCAGAATTCTTATGTAAATATAATTATGCAGCATATGCCCCATTATTTATCATAATTTTCTCAAGATCCACTCATGATGTCACATTTAATAAAGATGTCCACTTTTTGAGATTATAACTTAAATACATTTCTTCCTTCCTTTTACTTCCTCCAAACTCTACTACATACTCTTCCCTACTCTCCTTCAACTTCATGGCCTCTTTTTTATTAATTGTTATTGCATACATATATGTGTATACATATATATTTCTAAATATGACTCATTCACTCTATATAATGCTACTTGCATTTACGTTCTCCAGCTTGACTTTTTGGCACTAGGCAACCAATTCCTGTACTCTTCTCTGAGAAAGCATACCTTTTTCAGCTTTCCTAGTTGTTTACAGCTCTTTATGTATTGAAACATATATTAAAGAGCACAATACCTCAGCAATGAGAAGACTGCACCATGCACTTCATTCCTGTAGACCCCCCCTTGTTGGATCTTTCTTTTATCAGGGGCACTAAACCCAACACTAACTTCTGGGCTGTGAAGAAGCAGTATTAGCATCTAATCTATACTGAACAAATTATCAAGTGAAGAAAGTGCTAGAATAAAATCCCTTCTGAATTCTTGTCATATGCCAAACAAGTGGAGTTTATTGGTTCAGAAGATAGCAGCAGTTGAGTACCTAGACCAACAATATGATAAAGTCTGACCAAGCCTTATTTCAGTACACTTAATTCTTGTGTTCTTAGATATGGACTTAGTTTCCCTTTATTATTCCAGCATGTCCTCAGTGTGAACAGAGTACCTATGGAAATATAATGAGGGTCCAGAAAGAAAGAATAAACAAATAGTCTGTATTTGATATCACTAATTCCTGAGCACTTTATTTTATGCAAAAGCTGGAATAAATGCATAGACAAGACTAGAGAAGTGTGGCTATGTGGCTAGAGAAAGTTATTGAATTACTGGGTCTGGCACTTACAGGAGTTGAAGACAGAGGTGATTCACTTACCTTCCTGCATCCTTAGCGTTCTCATTCTCTAAGTTGGCCAAAAAAAAAAATCGGTCACTTAGAGTGTTGGATGAAATAATATTTTAAATCTCCTTCACAGAATCTGGCATATAAGACACTTGTGAAAGCACAACTATTGCTGTCATTAAATTTATCATTAGTATTATTATGTTGATACCGGGCTACTCTCTAGAAACCAGATATGATGTTTGTTCTTCTATGTGTTTTCTGCATTTAAGAAGTAAACCATATCTGTAAAAATCCCATATTGGTTTGAAAATTATTTTAAATGACCTTGCTGTCTATACTAAGTGAGATATTCTTGCTACTGTAGACAGCATTAACTCTAAGTACAAAATCTAGAGAATCTCACAACCAAAAAGTAGTAAAATGCAACTAAGTTCATCTAAAATCTTTTGAAATGAAAAGAGCACAACACAGTATTAAAAGTCTAAACCAACTTCCAAGACCTCAATATCTGGGAAATTTAGCGAAAGTTACTTCTCCTTTTTAATTTCTATTTCCTTGGATATAAAAGGACAGTAACAGCAACTACTTTGCACAATTATGATAGAGAAAATAAATACTGTATGTTCAACAATATAAATATTATTGAATTATACAGTAAGGTAGTATATGAGGTAATTCCACTATTCTATTGTCCCACTAATCCATGTAACTAACCTTATCTGTGTGTTGACTTAGAGTTTAAAATATGGTCACTGTAGCTGCCTCAGCCATGCTTGTATGTGATCAGATTGTCTAGGTATTCTCCCTGGCATCTTCACTAGCTTTTATGTCATGGTTAAATTAATCTACTGCCTTTGCAAAGATGTAAAGAACAACACTGACAAAGGATAAGGATGAGCATAAATAGGTGAGAAGCAGGTTGATGAAAGGTGAAGGGATGCTAGGAAGAGATGCAGATAGGTCAGGTGCCTACTTTGAGAAAGAAGAAAAGCAAGGCAGCATATGTCCACCACAATGAATAAGAAAAGGCAAGTCAAGAAGAAACAGTAAAACACATGATTTCATACTTTTTGTCTTAGATATGGCTAGCTAATATTCACCTCTCTTCCTAAAGTCTAGGGGAGTCATCTGGGCCTTATAATGTTAAAATAAACAAACAACATTCTTTATAAGTTCTGGAAAGAGTTTTAAGTCTCAACACATCACTCAGACACTCTTACTTGTGGCTCTCAACTAAAGAAAGAAAAATGCAAAGTATCATAAGCTGAGAGAATCAGTTTCTTTTGATTTCACAAATATCATTTTACAGAGGCTTCTAAGAAAAGTGTTTTTTCACTCCACTGTTGAGCATAGACTTTTGTTATGTGACTTTAGGTAAATAGGGACAAACAGATTGACTGATGAAACAAATTGATCCTTCGCCTGTACTATTATCAACCTCAAAGAAAGTTCAACCATCCCAAAGAAACCCTTGGATACATCAAGTAGGCAGATACCATCATGGTCAAACCCAAAGGCAGAATCTAAGAAAGAAGACAATGATTTGCAAAGCATAGAGCCTTGGGATACTACAAAGTAATGTTTTTTTATCATGAAATTATTAAATCTATGACTTTGCAAATGTCAGTGGAAAATGCAGTCTTCATTCCATCCCTCCATGTACAATCTAGTAGCATAAAACTGTTGTTATACTCTGTACATACCAGTTTGTATAAATGGATCATTTTATCTACAATAATAGCATCTCTGCATATCTGTGGAGATTCTTGTGTTAGGATGATAATAGACAAACATGTTGTAAAATATTGTCTATTAACTCCGGAATCACTACAGCAATACCCCAGCCAAGTAGTACAGAAAATTCCTAACATACTATGCAATTCAGCTGCAGCTCATCACTGCCCCTATAATTACAGATGCCTAACTGCCTTCATCCTTTCAGACCTGTGAATAAAAGCCCAAGGCTGAATTTGTATCTCAGCTTCACAGAAGCTGACGCTAGTAGTCAATAATCACAGAGAACAAAACCTGACAGGCAGCCTCTTGCAGAATACAGAGGCACTTACTGTTCAAAGCTCCTGCAACCCAAAAATTTCCAGGAAGGCAAAAAAAGGGATGGGTTGGATTTAAAAAAACAAAAACAAACCAGACTTTATTTCATATAATCCTAAAATAAACACACAAGCCAGAAGTGATTAATCTTATTTCTTAGGAAAGAACTGAAGCTCAAGGTTAGAGTAACTTTTCTCAGAAGAAGTCTTAGAATAAAAAATTTTTATCCATATTTTCCACAGCTCTTCGAACAGGCTAATAACTTCTGACAAAAGTAGATTATTAAGAATTATGGTTTTTACAATGTGACATTGTTTCTGAACAGCTAATACATAAAAATAGTCAAAGGAGAATTTTGAGGGTTTTTTATTTTAAAAAAATTCCTATACCCACCACTGCTCCCTCTCCTGCCCTTCTCCCAGTCCTCCCCAAACTATCCCCTCATCTCTTCTCTTCACTCCCCAGAGAGGGCAAGGAATCCCAAGGTGAGTCAGTTCAGTCTGACATATCCAGTTGAGGTTGGGCCAAGATCCTCCCCTAAGCATTAAGGCTGAGAAAAGTGTCCCCCCATGCCCACCGGGCTAGGCATGGACTCTGAGAAGCTAGTTCATGCACCCTGGATAGACTCTGATCTGAAGGCAAGAGACTCCAGAAACTGCCCATTCCTTTTGACTGTCATCTACATTCAGAGAGTCCAAAGCTGACCCATGAAGATTTTCCATTGTCATTTCAAAGTCTACAAGCTCCCAACAGCACAGGACAACGTAATCCATGAGTCTCATCATTATCCCAATCCTACTGTTCATACAGTCTCTCCTCCCTCTACAGTTGGACCAGTAGCTCAACTGGTATTTAGTGCTGGATCTCTGAATCTGCTCCCATCAGCTGCTGGATGAAGGTTCTATAATGGCAACTGGGGTGGTCTTTCACATGATAATAGGGAGAGGCCAGTTAAGGCACCCTTTCCACTATTGCTTGGAGTCCTAGTTTGGCTCCTCTGGGGGGGGTTCTTGAGTGTTCCCTAGCACCAGGTTTCTCTCTAATCCCAAAATGGCTTTCTCAATCAGGGTATCCACTTCTTTGCTCTCCCTCTCTATTGCTCCCCATTCCATTCTCTCATGTTCTCTTCTCACTGCCCCTTGCTTCCACTCCCCATATGATCGCAATTTTCTCAGAAGATCCTCTCTATTTCTCTTTCCCAGTAGGATCTATGGATGTCTGTCTTAACTTTCCTCTGTTATGTAACTGCTGCTGGGGTGAGGTAGGGGAGGGGTGCAGACAGGGGGTAGTGGATTGTAGCCTGGTTATTCTGTGCTTTACATCTAAAATCCTCTTAAGAATGAGTAAAGATGCCTGTTTTTCTGGGTGTGTGTCAGAATGGCTAAGTTCAAAAATACCAGAGGACACCTATGCTGATAACAACTCCTTCATTGCTGGTGGGAGTGTAAACTTGTACAGCCACTTTGGATATTAGTATGGCGGTTTCTCAGAAAACTGGAAATCTATCTAGTCAAAGATGCTTGCAATATCACTAGTGGATGCATTCTTACATCAAAGTCATTAGCTCAACTATGTTCATAGCAGCATTATAAGTAATAGCCAGAACCTGGAAAAAACCTAGATGTACCTCAACTGAAGAATGGATTAAAAAATTGTGGCACATTTACACAATGAAGTAGTACTCAGCAGAAACCAAAATGACATCCTGAAATTTGCAGGCAAATCAGAGTTCCTGGGAGTATCATCCTGAGTGAGGTAACACATACTCAGAAATAATTTTGTAGTTCAATGATTAAAAGGAAGACACAGTGTTCAAATTAACTATATCTGTGTGCAAGCAAATCAAGAAATACTAAGCTTGAGAGAAAACTGAAAAGTTTAAGAAGAATTCCTAATTTAAAAAAGAAGGACCAGTTAGAAGGGCACAGTGTATGTGTGTGGCAACATATAGAATCTCTAGAAATTCTGGATTACTGAAATGGGAAGAAAAGTATTTGTGCTGAGATTGATTCTATGGGAGCCACATTGAAAGCCATCTTCTTACACATGAGCAGGTCACCCTCAGGCAGCTCTACTCTATTAACACTGAACCCACTTCTCTGACTAAACTGAAAATACAGTGTAGTTACAGTCTTCTCCCAAATAATGGACATAAGACAATCAACTTCAATTCCCTATTTACAATAGATAGTACTTACTGGTCTATATCTAAAGTTCTAGCCATACATTTTATAGCATTTTACTAGAGACCTATGAAGTTTAATTCCCTGTGAAGTATTAAATTCAACTTTTAAAAATATAATCTCAAGATAATTGATCAAATAAATCCCCTATTAAAAAGAATTCCTTAAGGAGAGAGAGAAAAAAAAAAAAAAAAAGAACTGAGTAAATTCCCCTAGTAAGACACTCCAAGGAATTACCCATTTCAAAATGTTAATTGTTGTGTGGAAGTTGCTTTTGCAGTTCAATTTAATCTTCTGAAAGCCTCATACAAGTCTATTCCCTATAGAAAATAATTAAGCATCAAGGATAATAGTGTGATTAGCAAGTGAGACACAGAAGCATCCTGATCACAGCACTACGGCACTTCCTCTCCCATCACGTGAGAACCAACACTGAGCAACCATGGACAAGGAGGTTGTACATTCCAAAGGGCCAACCTAGCAAATACTTAGTAATTAGAGAAATTGTTCTTTGAGCCTCAAAAAAAAAGGAATCCTATCTCTCCTTCAATGGTGGAGAGACTCAGATATCTACATGTCACTCTTTATGCCCTCAATGGAATAAAACCTTGTCCCTTGATATGTGAGATGACCCCATGGTTCACTAGTCTAGGGTTTGATTACCACCAAATAAACTTCCGAAATGTTGCTGTGTCAACAAATCTAGTATAATCAATGGATTAATCTCGTGGTAGATTCATGACATTGTGGTATTACTGGGAAGTTGTGATAACGTTAAGCTGGAAGGTCTTTGTGATCTCTCTGTCCTCTGTCTCTCTCTCTCTTACAAGAGAAAGAGTTTACTGTTAGCTCAAGTTCCATGTTACATTTCATCACAATGGGGAACTAACTGTGGCAGGAGCTTGAGTGACATAAAAACATCAGATTCACAGTGAGCAAGAGAGACCAATGAATAGGTGAGTGCAGTACAGCTCCCCTTCTCTACTTACATCAACTATGATGTCAGCTAGGGGATGACAAGTCCTTCCCCCTTAATTAATGTAATCAAGATAATTCCACACAGGCATGCTCACAGACCCATTCCTTAAGTGATTCCAAGTTTCCTCAAGTTGACAGTTATGCTATCCATCACAGATGATAAGCTCTGTGCTCACAAAGTTTCTGATAGGAATAAGGATTATAGGGTATTGTAACAGAGACCATGTATGTTATAATCTGTCAAATAAGCAGTCTATACTTTGTCCATCTCCTAAGACTTAGTGAGTGAGTAAACTAGAAAGTAATTGATTAATTAATTTGACAAAGAAAATTTCATGGAAGTCCGTCATTCAGGTTGTTACGTAGTTATTACAAGCTGCTTTTATCAGGCTAACAATGAGAACAGAGAGCCAAAAGCATATCAGAAAGATAAAATCTTGTGGTGTGATTAAAATACCCAGTGTAATATTGTGACAAAGGACAATACCATTAATCAAGAAATAGAGCAATTGCAAAAAGCCATGCAATGGAATACTTTGCTGTGGGAAAAACAGTAAAGATGGTTTAATGACACCCCAGGAATCAATGATCAACCAATCACAATACCAATGATGTAAGAGTGCAGTAATATTTGAAAAACTTTTAGGAGAAATTACTGGAATAACTTCCCACTTACATTGGTTTCCTGTGAGTTGTTCCTCCAGAATAAACTCACCATGCTCACCTGGCCAGTAATCCAGTGATTACTATAGTTATTTTTCCAATGGGGACAGACATCTCATGAGCTAGCAGTGAAAACTGTTATCATTTATGTAATACTGACTTGAAGACTTTATCATCTATGTAATATTGGCTTTAGAAACCTATCAAGTGTAAGAGTTAACTGGATCATGAAGGCTTCCATTCAGACTGCAAAGAAAAGCCCTGGGGGCCAGGCAATACATAGCAGGGTCAGTCTAAAAAATACAAGCGTTCTAGGAGAGCAAAGAGTAGAGGACAGAGATATTGGAGTAAAGCTGAATATGTAATGGAAAGCTCTAGATATAAGAGATGCTGGAGACACCAAACTTTTGTCAAGGGGAGTTCAAGGGGCAGAAGGTTTAAGGGAATGCAAAGGCTATGCTACAAGTATGGGGCTGCCCCAGTGTGATGTCTAGCACTGCATAATTAGCCAAATGTTTTTAAGTAAATAATTGAAAAATTAAAACAATAAAAACTAAGAATATTGATTGTTTGAATAAACTCACACATGAAATCATAGGTATCTGTATCTAATTGTATAATTTCCAAATATTAAAAAATAAGAATCTCCAAATAAAATATGTATTGTTAAACTACACTAAACCAAAAGTAAAAAAGTTAGCAAAAGTAAAAAGTAAAAATGACTGAGTGAGGTATCACAAACTCAGAAAGATAAGCAGGGGATGTACTCACTCATTAGTGGACTCTAAACAAACAAACAAACAAGAAAAAAGCAAAGCATGCCCAAGCTGCAAACCACAACCACTGAACAGCTTGGGATCAGAAACACTCTGGACTGACACCTTGGATCCCACTCCCCTTAGAGGAACACCCAACTCACTCTTGAGGGAGGGGGGAGAAAACTGCCAGGAGTGGAGACTGAATTAAGCAATATTGGGGCAGTGGAACCATGGGATTGCCTGCAGCCAGCCAGGGATGGGATGGGGATGTGTGGAGAAGAAAGAATGATCTGATGTGGTGGGAAGGGGAAGGGACCTTGAATAAGGATATACAAGGTTAGAAAGTGTAACTTCTTTGTTAATAATAATAATAAAGGGAAAAACTAAAAAAAAAATGGTGAAAGTTAGCAAGTAGTTATTACAAGCTTCTTTAGTTAAAAAAAATGAGAAAAAAAGGGTGTTACAACCATAATATCATCTTAGACAATATTTATAAAACAACACCTGTTTAAGATTCCTTTTAGGGTATGGTGTTAGTATGTATGAATATTCCAAGTATTCTAGTTTAAAGAATGAATCATCTCTTCAGAGGCCTGCTGATAGCACAACACTTTCTTCTATGACGGATATAATTCCTAATTTCCAGTCATTATCTACCAAATTTACTCATTATTTTGCATAATTTAGACATAACTATTACCTGTCAATCCAAATCCTATCCATTATAAATGCAGCATAAGCAAGTTAAACATTATAAAACCCAGGAACATCTATTTCAGAAAATTACTCTCAACCTACCTGGAGAGTCTTATTTTGTTCTGTTAAGCACTATTTCTTAGGGGAAGCAAGGAGATAAAGAAAGAAGGGCCTACACCATAAAACTATAAAATTTTCACAAGATACTGAGGAATAAATTTAACCATAATATAAAGAATATTAACACTGCAAAACTATAAAATACTGTTTAAAAAAATAAAGAAAAAATAGAAAAATATTGCAAGTCCATGAAAAAATAAATAATCTTCAACCACAGAATCTTCATATTTGGGAGTTTGGAATTTAAATTATTTAAAGCCTCTTTACTTCTAATGTTGAAAAAAAAAAGCTTGAGAATTTTTCAGTCAAAGAAATTTTCTAATCAATGCTTGAGTTTATGTGGTAGAACACTTTTTAAAAAAAATTTACCTTTTGAAGAAATACAATATGGAGGTTTCTCAGAAAATTGAGAATCAATCTACCCAAGGACCCAGCAATACCACTTCTGGGTGTATACCCTAAAGAGGCACATTCACACTCCAAAGGTATTAGCTCAACTATGTTCATAGCAGCATTATTTGC
>PVIH01001402.1:118145-237885 GCA_004025045.1 Sigmodon hispidus
CTGTGGTACATCTACACAATGGAATACTACTCAGCAGTAAGAAAAAATGATATCCTAAAATTCACAGGCAAATGGATGGATTTGGAGAATATCCTCCTGAGCGAAGTATCACAAACTCAGAGAGATAAGCAGGGGATGTACTCACTCACTAGTGGTCTCTAAACAAACAAACAAGAAAAAAAGCCAAGCATGCCCAAGCGGCAAACCACAACCACTGAATAGCTTGGGATCAGAAACACCCTGGACTGACCCTTCAAACCCCAGTCCATCTATAGGAACACCTGACTCACTCTTGAGGGAGGGGGGACAAAACTGGATTTGGCCGGGAATGAAGACTGATCCAAGCATTGTTGGGCCAGTGTGACCATAGGACTGTGTGCTCCCTGCCAAGGGAGGGGATGGGGAGTTGCAGAGAAGAAAAATGATCAGATGGGGTGGGAGGGGGAAGAGACCTTCAATAAGGATATACAGGGATGGAAAAAAAAAATTCAGAGGGAAAGCTGAACACAAAGAAAATATATGTGTAGTAATCTTATTTGCATTTCCACCCTTGATAAGCCATGCTTATGATTCTTATCCTCTGTATAGTTATTGTTAACTCTTCGGCATTTTTTTTTAAATTCTTTTTACTTTTTTTTTTTTGATAAATACAAAATGAAGAAAAAAAAAAGAAAGAAAAAAGAAATAATAATAATAAAAAAAAAAAGAGATGGACTCAGACATTGTCCTGGTTAGGAGATGTTTCTGTATTAGCATATTTGTTACAATGCCATCATTTCCATTTCTCACCATAATTCTATATTAATAATTCATGTGGAATATATTATTTAAATATTTATTTCTACTTTCCAAAACTCTGTTCTCACAGCTCGGTGAAGTTGAAATAACATCCCGAATAGGACCAAGGGTCTGCTAGTCTTGGCAGCTGCCAACCTAGCTCTCGTACTTTGGCTTTTTTTCTGTTGGCCTTTGAAACAGTGGCCATGTTTCTCTGTCTCATTCACTGTACTTGTTCGTCTTAAAAGCAATAATAATCATGACATGTAAAAAAAAAAAAAAAAAAACTTATTCTCTTGCTGGCAAAAAAGAAAAAGAAAAAGAAAACAAAACAGCTCAAATCTGTAAATGAAGTTGATATGCGGAACTAAAGGAAGAGAAAAATGTAGAAGATTCAAAGATTAATGAACTTCAGAAGAAAACATACAAAATTAAACATATTTTATAATACTAAGTTTTAGTCTATTTCTCTTTTGCTTAAAAAAAAATCTCAAGACTGCCTTTGACACTTTTGCAAACTAATTATTAAAAAAAAACCAACACTCAATGTCTGCTGTGTTGTGACAGTATATGCCTTTAATCTCATCACTTGGAATTCAGAGACTGATAGAGTTAGTGGCCAACCTGGTCCAGGTCAGTCAGTACTTCTTAGTGAGATCCTATCTGAAAAAAAGGAAGAAACAAAAGAAACCCACAAACAAACACAAAATAAATAAATTAATAAATAATATCTCAGTATTCTCATATTCTCAACAGCCAGAAAATTTTTCTAATCAAAATCATGTTATAAATGCTTAAAATAAAAATAAAAATTTTTATATATACTATCATAAGTAGTTCATTTTATTTTCCAGATGGTCTCTTGATTTTTGTTGTGGTAACATTTGTGGAGAGGACTGGGGTTGTTCATCACTCATTTCTCTTGACCCACTTTTATTCTCATTACTCAACTCTGGATTAGATCTTTAAGAAAATAGTAATAAAATAGTGTCTAGGAATAATTCTGGGGAAACAACAGTGAGGCAAGTAGTGCAGGGTAGCATCACAGTCTGTTCAAAATGTTTTCTAGGACAGCTTCTTACTGAAGCCAGTGTAACCAAAGAACAGATCCTGCTGTACATCTCAAAATATTTTAGCATATCAGACGATGTGAAATTTTACAGAATTATCATAAATAGCCCAAATACAGTCACTAGCACACTTTTGAGTACTAAATAAAACTACTTTGTTATGTACCAGGGAAGAAAGTACAGCATGGGGTAAAGCAAAAAATGGTTTTGCTCTTGCAATGAAATAGAAAGCCTAAAACTACCCAAGTTAACACAGTCTTTTTGATTATTAGTTTCTTTTGCTTCATTCTTACTTTCTGAATATTTGGAAAGAGCAGTTAGAGTGCTGATATGAAAAAAAAAATGAAACAGAAGCTATAGACTAATCAACCAGAGAGATTTTTTTTTTCTGTTACTCAAGAAAGTATTTTCTGGTTGTTTGTAATAGATTCTGTTGTGTTCAAAGAAGGATTATCAAGATTAATTTTGAAAATTACATTACCTTAAAGGTTTAGTCACACTTTTAAGAAAAACTTTGAGCAAAATGTTTATGAGTAATAGCAAACAGTACTTTATTCCACATAAATATATACTAAATCACAATATAATTTCAATGAAAACAAAACTTTTACAAACAAGAAATGTGAGGCTCTATGCATTGTCCTGTAGATTCCTACAGCATTTAAATTTAACAGGTTGAAAGTAATAAGCTTCTCCAGAAAGATTTAATTAATCTTCCTAATTTATGGCTACCATAATAGTAAAACTTAGATCACTATACTCATAGTTCAAGTTCTTGAGTTCATGTATGATTATATTCATAATCTATTTCACTGAAATATTTTAACTGTTAGATTTTTTTGGCCTAAAATATTTGTGAATTAGCACAAATCATGCATATTAATATGTATATACTTATTAATTACATATATAGATATAAGTTGAATGTTCCAAGTACTAGAGCTATCTTAGAAAAAGGAACACTCATCCATTGTGGGTGGGAGTATAAGCTTGTTCAGCCACTCTGGAATGCAGCATGGTGGTTTCTCAGAAAGCTAGGAATCAATCTCCCCAAAGACCCAGCAATACCACTTCTGGGTGTATACCCTAAAGATGCACATTTGCCCTCCAAAGGCATTATTAGCTCAACTATGTTCATAGCAGCATTATTCATAATAGCAAGAACCTGGAAGCAACCTAGATGCCCCTCAACTGAGGAATGGATTAACAAGCTGTGGTCCATCTACACAATGGAGTACTACTCAGCAGTAAGAAAAAATGATATCCTAAAATTTGCAGGCAAATGGATGGATTTGGAGAATATCCTCCTGAGCGAGGTGTCTCAAACCCAGAAAGATAAGCAGGGGATGTATTCATTCATTAGTAGACTCTAAACAAAAAAAAAGCAAAAAGCAAAGCATGACCAAGCTGCAAACCACAACCCCTGAACAGCTTTGGATCTGAAACACCTGGGAGTGGCACCTTGGATCCCACTCCCTCCAGAGGAAAACATGACTCAGTCTTGATGTTGGGGTGAGGAAACTGGATCTTTGGGGAATGGATGCTGAACTGAGCAATATTGGAACCTTGGGACCTCCTGCCCATGCTGGGGAGGAGATGCGGAGATGTGGAGGAGAGTGACTGGAGGGGGTAGGAGGGGGAAGGGACCTTGAATAAGGATATATAAGGATAGAAAATGTGACTTTATTCATAACAAAAAAAGAAAAAAGAAAAAGGCATAAAATATTTACTGAAATTCTCTGAAGACAATTTATTATATCCTTCAAAGAAGCAAATAATTCTTTTAAATTGTTCTCCAATGCACTTTCCTTCAGATTCACTGCCATACTTCCTCACTATACCACCTGCTAATCAAACAGCACTTACTTCTTTTTGTGACAGCTTATTTTATGTCCCAGTTTGATTGGACTATAGCTTACCAGGCTTTTGCTCAAACATTCTGGGTATTACTCTGTAGCTGCCTCTTGATAAGGTTTATGTATGAATAGTAGGGAAAGCAGACCACCCTCTCTAAGTGGCTCCTGTTTATCTAGAAATCATTGCTAATGCAATCTGCAGTTTCAGATCACCAACTTTTTCTTCCAGTACTGGAGTTTAATTTCCTTGCATATGCTAGGTAAACACTCTACCACTGAGACATAGTCCAATCAAGTAGTTTCTTAAAGCTTCCAACAATAGAGAACAAGAGTCAGTCCTTGCATTTACTTCAGCCATATAGAAAAAGGAGACCTACTAGGTTTTTTTGTTTGCTTGGTTTTTTTTTGGTTTTTTTTTTTTTTTTTTTGTGT
The DNA here is from genome assembly GCA_004025045.1 of Sigmodon hispidus. Classification (NCBI taxonomy): domain Eukaryota; kingdom Metazoa; phylum Chordata; class Mammalia; order Rodentia; family Cricetidae; genus Sigmodon; species Sigmodon hispidus. Next base: position 122,281 of record PVIH01001402.1, read on the forward strand.
GTGTGTGTGTGTGTGTGTGTGTGTATCTCATCTAGGAACAGGCGTAAAGACAAAAGGAATTATTTGGCAGCTTGATGCCTCAGTCTTAGTGCTTTTCCAGAACCTATACAAGGTGTTCAAACCCTATAATGCAGATACTAAATCTCCACACAATCAGGATCATATTTATGTCACCAAAAAGCCTGTCTATTAACTCTCATAAAGCTTACTTTTTAATTCATAGCTAAAGTCTTTCTCTCATGAAAATTCTCCCTCACTTTCTCCATTCTCTTTCCTGTATATGTTTGTTAAGCCACAAAAAAATTTTCAACTACTATAAAAACTCAAGTGCATAAAAATAATTATGAGATTCTAATATATTTATTGTGTTCCTAATATGTAATATGCATATACCTTTTCTCTTTAATTGTGACAAGTTCTTGAAGTTAGAACCCCAGTCTTCAAATACTATGTTATTTTTCTTTATTAAAATTTTTACTTAAATTGCTTCCACTTCCCTGTCTTCCTTTCAATGACTCATATTTCCTGCACATTTGTTTTATTAATCTATTGTTTACTTTTTCTTTGAGAAATCTTTTTATTCATTTTACATACCAACCACAAATTTCCTTCTCATCTCTCCCCCCACTCTTCTCCCAGCCTCTTCCCACCTTCTTCTCCTCTAAAAATGTAAATCATATTTCTTAATCTCCAGACACTATTTTTGGAATGAATAGATGTAACACAAGCTTTAAGGTCTGGGAAAAGGAGAGTAAAACCATGTAAGGAAAGAGCTACAAAAGTTAATAATCTATTAAAATGTTCTGTGAAGGAAAGGTGGGCAACAAAGGTACACAAATATCTAAGGAATTAATGCAATCCACTAATTTTCCTTAAACTGATGCAAAGCAGAGGAAGAAAGAGATTACACTGAGAAAATGGTAGAATTCTGGGAAAGCATCACTAGCCTGCTTACAACCATGACAGATCATGAGAATGCTACTTAACTGTCCCTGTGAATTCATCTCTAAACTTGGAACACTAGATTTTATCTCTGAAGTCCACTTGCTTCAGGTAGTTTATGGCCTACAGCTTTCATTTATCTTGAGAGCTCCCGTTTCATTTTCTCACTCAAGGAAAAGGGGGCTTGTACATATGAGAAGCTGCTACATCATTTATACAGGTGCAGATACTCTTACAACTAAAATGAAAGATCAAAAGAACCAACATCTTGGAGAACAAACATCTATGAATATGCTTTAACTTCAAAAGTGGAAGTTTTCTTTAACATCTGCTCTGTTTTTTATCATTTAAAACAAGCATTGTCCCTAGAGAATTAAAAAAAAAAAAAAGTGAGCTCAAGTTATAAATGAAAACTAGAGGCAATACCTTCCAAATGCTCACTTAATTCAATGATGAAAACTAAAGTGGCTGATTTTCTTTTAAGGTTGGAAAAAATATGTCTATATAATATAATTGACATTTTGCTTAAAATAATCACATATACTCAAAGATTTGGACTAAAAAAAAAACCATAAATTTGCAAAACTCTGAGGTATGTGGCAGTGAATACAGAAATCACATCATTTAGCTGCTGTCCTTTTTCAGCTTCCAACTCCTATCAATGCTAATCACTCTGCACTCCCCTAGGCACACAGGATTCTTTGTGTCTGAGCATCTCTGTCATACAGTGGATTATTTGATCTAATAAACTCATCCTAACTCCACAGTCTTGGGACTATGTATCTTCTTTTCCAGAATACACTCCTGTTAAAATGAGGCCATAGGATAAAACAAATGCTTAGACACAAAGAAGGACTAATAAAATTACATGCATCAGGAGGGAAAATAAAGGCAAAACCTCCAGGTTTTCACACATGAACCTGTCTCTCTACAAAATGTAGGAGAGACTACTCGGGTTTTAATTAGAGAATAAGTGATTTAAACCAATCAATAAAAATAAGCCTAAGAACAAAATTAAATGTGAACACTATCATCATTGAACAAAATCTTCAATGCTCAAATATAAAACTAAAATAAAATTTGAAAAGTAAAATGTGGAAGGAAGGTTTAATGGGTCTTCTCTAACCACCTACTCACATAACTAAGATTAATTTTTATCAGAGTAGCTAATTGTTTGGAATTATATATGTGAGCCAAAAGGCAGACACAATTTTCTATTTATATATCAATGAGAAATAAGGTGAGCCTTAGAGAACCTGGATAATATTGGATAGGCTGGGGAACAAAAGCAAGTGACTTTGGGGACCTATCCTACCTGTTACGTGGTTTGGATTTGTCCAACATAGATTTTCAAAACAATTGCAAATGTATGTACAATTAAAATTTTGAATCCTTACACATGAAAATTTAAATTTTTACATTTCTCTGCAAATATCAAAGGTATTTGCAATCTCAAGTAGGCAATTTCAGGTAACATGAAACAAGTGGAATAAATAAGCCCACAAGAGGCCAAAGACAGAATCTTAATCTTTATCTTGGGACTGAACAGACCTAAGATTTTTCAATGAAAAGCAAAAAATTTTTCTTTTGGAAGTGGAGTAGTGGAAAGAATATGAGGGCACTAAATTTTAGTGACTAAAGTGTTAAACAGATTGCAAATGCTTTCTTAAGACAAATGTCAGTAATTCAAAGACAAAACACAAGGGACCAATATCTGTTACTGTCATTGGTATGAAACTACAGAAAGAAAAACTTCCTTTGCTATCTCTAGCTTCCCTATGACAAGCAGGCCTTGTTTCTAAGGGAAAAATGAACCGCATCAAAACTCTCGAAGAGAAATCACACTTGTTTGCTTGCTTTGTTTTGTTTTACAGTTACAACAAAAAAAAAGATTTATCCTGGAAACTTACCCTTTACATGCTTTCTATACTCAAAAAATTAAAATGTTCTTGACTTTTGAGATGAGACTTTGTAATTTTATTTATTAAGTTGTTTTAAAAAATATTTCTTTATTGAAACTTTTGAAACCTAGGTTCACAGTACATGATGAAGGTCTAAGGAAGACTTATCTAACCTACATTAAATCTTGACAATGCATTAGTGAGTCTTTTAAAGGGATAATTTTAATTCCTCAAAACTATAGAGTGTTAATCTGCCTTGCCCTTTCAATTAAACTTGTTAAGGGCTTTCTATTTAGTCAGCACCCTGAATGGGCCATTAAAATTCTTGTTCAGTAAGAGTTGTGTTCAGTGCTCTGTTGTTTTAAATTCCATTAAATCCAAATGGTCTTTATCGCCCCATGACCACTGTGACTTCAATCAGCCAATTTAATTACCTTACACAATTGTCAGCAGAAGCAGCAGAGAAAAACAGGAAGTCATATGACATTATCAGATGGAAGTCTACCTCTCCAGTGTTTAATCTAGAGTCATCAATAATGAAAATGTGCACCTACTTCCTTCCTTTCAGGGGGCTGTAGACTTTCCCTTTAATTCTAAGATTTAGAATACCGATTCATTCAGATCACTTTTAATACTTTGATAAGTGGACCACAAATGAAAGCTGTTAGAAGATAAATCTTCACCACTCAAGTACTAAGCATGCAGCAGATAATAAATTAAGTCTACATTTGAAAGACTGTAGACTATGTTTGACTCTGTGTAGCAATGAGTGTTAAAATTTTCAAGAAATAAATAGAACTGAGGTTATATAGCTGAGTAAAATCCTAAACACAGGAATTTATTTTGTATAATTGAGAAAAATGTTTTTTATTAGAAGTTATAATAACCAAATACTATCAAAGATTATGGGATCTTATTACAGACAACACTTTATAATCTGGGGGATAGATGTGAAAATTTCTGATGATCAATACTGCATTAGCATGTGTATATAGGAGTGATTCTCAACCTGTGGGTCACGATCCCTTTGGAAACTCTACCTCCAAAAATATTATTTTATAGCAGTAGCAAAATTGCAGTAGCAAAGTAGCAACAAAAATAATTTCATGGCTGAGATAATCACAGCCTGCATTAAAAAAAAAAAAAAAAAAAAAAAAAAAAAAATCTGTATTAAAGGATCCAAACACTAGGAAGACTGAGAACCACTAATCTATAGTATTTTCCCCTTTTGTGTAAAAGAAATTTGCATTAACTTTCTTTGCAAAGTAAGTGTTGGAACAGTATCATTATAGATCTGGGAATAAACACAGTTTGCTGATCACTTAGATTGAATCAAAAACCAAATTTTTCTGAAGAAATGTCCATTGATAACAAGTTCATTTCTGAAAGACAGCCTTAAAAAGCCAGAAAACATTGTCGAGTTCCATGTGACTGGATGGATAGCTATTTCTAGAGAACAGAACGATCGTTTTTCAAAGTCATTTTCTGAAATGATTGTGCCTCTCTTGATGAATCACATCAAGTTATTCTTTGAAGCTTTAAAACTAAGCTAGAACTTACCAGAAAAGCAGATAGAAACGGGCCCTCTTTGGAGATTCTAGAAGATATCCTTCTCCTGCCATCCAGAGCTCAGGTGAGAAAGTTTTATCTTTTTCAGAGAACTCTCAAGAGTCAGTTTTCAGGCTCCAAGACATAAGGCCACTCCTCCTTCCCTCCCACTTTACCTCACAAAGGAAGAAAAATCTCTTTCAAAGAACTAGTGGAGAGAGGCAGCTTCCACTATACTCAGTGCTGGATGGTGCACTACATCTGCCAGGAAGCTTGTCTCTGAAAGTACGGAAGTTTTCCATAAGAACAGGCTTTATTACTTCCAAGGTGTGGGTTTTATCTAGTGGGTTGCTCTTGGCTGTGCCTTCACCTAGGGTTTGTGCACTAGATATGAAGGCTAGGGGCAGTGAATGGCAGATGCCAAGAAAAATCATAGCGCATCTGAGAAGGAAGATCTAAACTCGAAAACATTTGAACAAAAACACTCCGGGGGATTGGCTTAGGAAAGAAAAAAAGTTAGGCAAAAACGTCACGTACTATGAATTGACAGAGCATTTGCTCAGCTTATTGGAAAGCGCTGTTTTAGAGGAACAGTTTCAAAGTTTTGGTTGATGTGGGTGCTTCCAGCGTCCTAAATGGCAATTTCTTTTAAGACTCTGAATAATCGGACCTCAAGATCAAAGAGAGTAGCAGTTTGGGGTGTGGTAACAGTATAGAGGATGCACAAACAAGCCAAAGCCCGGAGACTTCAACTAGGGCAGAAATGAAGCCTGTTCACAGCTGCTTCTTTGGGGACCAGGAACAGACCAGATCAGAAGCAGCCTAAATAATCTTAAGTAATAGAACAAATGTCTTAGGCAGGACTGTGGCTCCAACACCTCACTCCGAGGGTTCTACCCTCTTGGGCATCCCATTGACCCACTCTCAGATGCAGCTGCACAAGAACAAAGGTAACTCATTTCCATATGGCTGGGTACTGCAGTGTGTCACATGGTGCTCAACCAAGCAGGCTGCAGATATCTGACCTGACCTGGACTGGGGGAACTGACTTTCTACAGCACAGTTAATCCTGGAAAACATGCCCTTCCCCTTCCCTGACGGGCAAACTCTGAAGAAACCAAATTGTATCTCAGGTTCCGATGTAATGAAACAGCCAGGACCCAAGATCAGAGACTCCTATGCCCAGGCCTCTCAACCCCACCAGCCCATAGTTAACACCTAGCCAACACTTGGATGCCCTCCCTCACTATCCCATCTGTTCCTACAGCTTTGGGAAACTGCGCAGGTGTCAGTGATGCAGAATGATTTGCCTAGCAGCTACTAACACAGTGCACAGCACCCAGAGTCCAGGCCTCCAAGCAGAAAAGGAATGCTCCTAGGTGTAGCTGCAAAGTTTTCTTTGGTACTTGAAAGTCAGAAAGTCGTTGTGGCCAAGGAACAGATAGAAATAGTGCAACCTCCACTGAGAGTCCCTTCCAGGCAATTGCAGTTCTATGGTTTGGGGGCTGAAAGAAAAAAGTCTGGGGAAGGCAGTAGGTAAGGAAAGAAGATACTCCAGTGTGGAGATACCCTGAGCTGTGGGGAAGCCTGGCTTTCCAGGAGGTGATAGGAATAGAAAGGGTCATGTCTATTTGGAGCAAGGAGAAGAACATCCAGAACTTGCAAGGGTAAATTTTTATCATTAGTTTGGGGAAAGAGGAGTTAGAGTGTCCTTAAGTCAGCTTCATGGTTGCCATACTGCCAAGCCAAACAGAAGACACAGAAGCCTTTCTCCTGGACAGACTCTCAATTTAAGCTGCTGCCTGCAAGAGACCTGAGGCAAAGCTGCGGCTTTCTCCCACACCTAGCTGTGGTGAAATCTACCCAACCAGGATTTCAACCCTTTCTTCCCAGGGCAGGAGGACAGGGAAAGGTAAATTTTAAAGCCAAAGTTTACAATAAGCATTTTCAGGAAGTGCCTATAGTAACTTAACTAGCCATCCAGTCCACTCAGTGCCTTCTTACTCCAGAAGAAAATAAAACTCCCACCACTCCATCAAAATAGTCTCAACAGGGAACTATTGCAGTTATTACAACTGTACACATTCCTTCCTGGTGGTCAGATTGAGACAACATGGATCTCAAGGTGGAAGACATTTGATGCTAATATAGAAAAAAATAGATCATCTACAAAGTAAAAGTAGAATGTTTTCTAGGGTGTGAAGGAACTGGTTTGGAAATCTTCAACCAGTGCCCTGTTTCTTAAGGATATTTTTAGAGTTTGTCTAGGAAAATGTTTATGTGTGTGTGTGTGTGTGTGTGTGTCTGTGTCTGTGTGTGCATGTGTTACATTTTAGAAGGATTTATAGCTTTCCCAAGAATCTAGGATTTTGTGTGTATGTGCTCTTTTGGAAAGCTGTTAAACTGCCACAGACACCAAGATTTTTAATATGAAGATATGAAATAATCAGCAAATGTAACAATCTAATGATTCAGCAAATATCATACTGCAAGACCAGAGCAGCAATTACTAAATATTGAGAGTTTTAGTGGCAGTTTTCCTGATTCAGTCTTCCCTCAATCACATACATTCTTACCAATGCATACTCTTTTACAAACACACATAAGAAGGTATACAAGATCCTTTAAGTACTTTGAATTGAAAACTATAGGGGGGGGGTGGTTTCCATAGTATAGGAGCACTTCCCATACCAAATTTCTGCGGCAAACTTACCATACATATCTTCACACACAGTTCCCAGGAATATAGGGACTTCTTTAATCCTATCTAAAGAAGCAAGCATTCCTGTGAATGCTTGTTGCTAAGAGCAACATGCTTAAGTACCATCTAAAGACTGAAGAAAGCAGGAAAATATTCAAGTCAGAATCTAGCTATACTCTATTGTCTCATGTTATTACTAGTCTTCTTAACTCTAGATGACATATGGGGAGCTACCTTTTCAAACATATGTAAAAGCATTTCTACTTGATTTCCAGAAAGCTTGGTGGAAGCCTTAGCACTAGAGATTGATCACATGGGAAAAATAAGATATGCTGCTAGTGTTACAATAGGAATTAGGCAACCTTTGCTTTATATCAGACAGAAAATTTAATGTGTCTACTTTTATTTCAAAGACATAATCTGTGTTTATGATCCCTACCCTCTCTGGCTTCAATCCCCTTTGAGCTGACAGGGAAGGCACCTAGAGTGGCCACTCAAGACAGTTGACTGTCTCCTTTTTTACAATGGCCTTTTGAAGGGAACTTTCCTTGATGAGTTCTGAGCTCACCACAAACATCCCCTTTGATCATCTAGAGCATCTGAGCATTTCCTACACTGCATTTCCTTCAAACAGACCACCTGACCAAAGACTATATCAGAAGCCCACATTAGATTTTCCTTCAAGAGAGAAAGAAGCCTATATTCTTGGGAAATCTTTAAATCCTTCTCAAAGGTAACTATCTAGGATCTTTTATCCATGTCAGAGTGGAACAAAGATGCACTCAGATAGACATACTCAACTTCTCTCCTCCCTCTGCCCTTGGGTACTACCATTCCTTATTTATTAGGTTGGGATTCTGTGCGAGAGGAGGGAGAGGAAAGCTGTGAAAGAACTCGGCAATTTAAAAAGCAAACAAGAAGCCTCTCATAATCGCTATTTCACTGCACTGAGTGACATCTTCTCACTATTAAATAAAGCCTTATATTATACAGCACTAGTTCTTAAAGCTCTGCATATGAGAAAGAACATCAAGGAAAGAAAAAAAAAAGATTAAGCTTTTCTTACAGAAAAAAAATTAGAAGGGCTGGTACCTTAGGTTTGCAAGTGAGGACTTAGGCAGGTCTGAGCAGAAGGGGACAGATGCAACTCATGGAAGAGTTACCAGATATTAACTTATCTGTAGCACAAACTGCAGGTTTCCCAGCCCTAGAGCTCACTTTGGCTCAGACCTCTCCATCTAGACTGCTGAAAGGTTCTCAGGGAGACCAAAGCATCCTAGGCTGGTGGTCCCCTGTCACTGTTGTCGCCTTGGCGGGCTACGGTGAGGTGATGTACCAAGAACTCGCACCTCCTTCACCCTCTGGGGGCCAAAATAAAATGAAGACAAACAGAGAGGATAAATGAAAGCATGGGCCTTCTTTAAAATCAGGGAGGGAGCAGGTCGGGAAACCCACACCAAGCAGAGCGACAGCCTGTTTACATCAGGCGCCTCCGAGCCCACACAGGCGGTGGTGAGACGCCGGGAATCTTACCGAATCTTAACACATGTGTAGTCCCTTGCGAATATCCGATCCACAGTAAGCAGAGCAGGACTTTAATAGAGCGACTGAAGACTAGATTACTTAGAAACGGGGAAATAATCTTCATGATGTTTCCGTGCCTGCGCGCGCGGCACCCACTTCCCCGATCTAGCGTTAGGCTCGGGCTTGGACGAGAAAGAGGATGCGTGGAGTAGTGGCCGCAGACACAATCACGGCATGGTCACAGAAAGAGGAAGGAGTCTCCGTTTCCCAAACCCATTAGCAGTCGCTGCATGTTCTTCACTCACTGCGCCAAGGAGCAAGCTTCCACTGCAAGGGATGGTGGGACATCCATGTTAGTCAGGGAGCATCCGGGAGAAATCCAGCAAACACTATGTCCAGCCACGCAAGCCTGGGAGAGCACAAGAAGGGGAAAATCAATAGGAAGTCCAGCCCTGCAACGAGTAGGTGTTGAAAGCCAGCCACAGTCCCAACACAAAGGGCTCTTTGCTGGCAAGTGTTTCACCAGGCCCTTATTCCACTGCACTGCTGCACAGCCTCTGACGTTAAGCCAAGATAAAGTGAGAAAAATTGAGATAGCTGCTTCCTGCCACCAAGCTTCCCAATATATATTATGCAACCGTTCTGATGGCTCACCCTGAGTACCAAAAAGGAAAGATTTATTGACGTGATGCGAAGAAAATTGCTTTGATTTTCTGTAAGACCCTGCAGAAAGTGCCTGGCGTATGCAAACACATTTCTTACAAAACAGCTGATGAATTTTAATAATTGACTAGCTAAGTCAAAGTCACTTTGTCTAGGAGTTGTATTTTTTAAAAAATGAAATGTTCTAAAACGGAACAGTGCTGTCAGTCGAACTTGCTGTTAAACTGAAGGAGTCTTACACTTCTAAAATCTGAGTAGAAAAGCATAAATACACGGTGCAGTGCAACTGGAGAGCCTACTGTGTTCTTTAAAAACTTAAGAGACATATCCCTTGATTAGTAAAGAGATACTGCTGCAGGTGGACTGTCAGGGGAAAATGAGAAAATCATTTTTCTAACTCATTTATCACACCTGAAATAATCTCATACAAAGATAATTCAGCAGCAGATTCTAGAGGATTTGTCCCACATTTTATCTTTAAAATATTATTTATCTTTTTAAATGGCATAGTTTTGTCTAAAAAAAATACCTTGTTATCAGCTACTTTCTGATGGGAATACTTAAACTTATCTTTCCTAGGAACTTTCACAAGTAGAAATTTATTCAAGTTAAAAGCACAGAAACGTACTTTTAATATGAAAATTTTGTTGAATTAGGCAATATACTTCACAAGGATTACAGTTATCCCCAAATCCATTACTATTATTTATATTAGTAGGAAGAGATAATGAGAAAAGTAAGAACGACACTACAGATGACATTTTAACCTTATTAAAAAGTACAAAGGGCAAATTATGGAACTTGTATTTTACTATTAGTCTCTGTTAATTCTCAACAAATAGGACATGAGTTAGAACTAATAAAATTTATATGGTTGTATCATATTGAGGACTACATATTTTAAAGGAGTGGTATGAGTACTATTTCAGTTCTTATATTACTATGGTTGTGTTGTTTCTAAATAGCAAGAAGGTAATACTTATTTCATCATAGTGATTTTTACTATATATTTTAAGATATTATTATAAAATGATGACTGAAAAAATCTACATTTTCAAATGCACTAGAGATATTGATTTTTTTTTTTAAAGATGGAGGCATAACTGCAGTGTCAAAAATAAGTATCATGAATAGCTAGTTCGGCAACCTAGCAGGCAATCCTATCAAACAATTCCACTATTTGGGCACTTTAAAAGGAACACCTAGTGCTGAAACCAAGGGTATCTAGCGACTCCTTCAGTCCATGTTTGAAATAGCACTTGTAAAATATGTTGAAAGCATGTCCTGTCTTGTATTTGCTGTCTCATTTATTCTATCCTATTTGTTCATTTTCTCTTTTCACCTTAGTAGAGATGGTAATAACAGCCAAGGAAAGTACATATTCTTGATTGTTTCCATTTCCCAATATAATTGGTATTGACTACCTGAAGATAACATGTTCTGTTGTGACTAATCAAATTTCTGCAATTTTTGCAATGCAGCTGGCATTTCATGGAACCCGAGTAAACACTCTGTACCACAATTTCTTGTTCATGAATTCTTTAAAAATTAAAGTATTTGTCATAGAATTTGTCATCTTTCTACTTACACCTAGCAATCTCAGCTATTTGTGTAGCATCTTTGTTGGATGTCTAGTGGAAAAGTGAAAGAAAAGCTTTGGTTTCATGAAATTTACACAAAATAAAGTGTAAAAGAAAGGTCTATCAAATTTTCTTAACTACTAAGTGGTCTCCAAAGAAATACCTTTGTACATTTTTTTGTACAATAGATTTCATTTACATCTAACAAGTAAGTTGAAAATCTATAACATTACAGCAATTCTACCCATCCAACTGGACTTCTACAATACCAGAGACAAACCTTTCTTCAGGACCTCGGACAGCGCTTTGGACATGTATTTAGTTTGATATTGAAAAATGGTAAAATTAATAGATAATGTACCATTAGTATTCGTATTTCTAATACAGAGTCAAGTATTTTGAATCATTAAAGAACATATAGTCAAGAAATTAATTTTGTAAATTGTGTTCTTTATTTTTCAATGTGAATAATGGGTTGTTTAACATACCTGAGATAAACAAATAGTGATTGCTTTCCTGTGCACACTACTACAAAAACCACTAACATTCACTGTAAGGCTCCTCATGAGAACTAAATAACTTTTTTTTTTTTCAAAAAATATAGCATGGAAGAATTTTGAATGCTGAAACATGTTGTCAATATTCAGTGGCTTAAGACATTTCTGAAATGTACAATTAGTTATCACGTTTAATTGCCCACCTCCAGAATTCCATCTGTTAGAAGAAAAAAACAGATTAATTTCATTCTTTCTTATTAAGCTTCACTCTTTTAACCAATAGCAACAATTCAGTAATTTATCTTTTAAACACAACACAATGATGTGGTTATTTAGGAGATGCCTTATTTGTTATATGGATATTTTGAAGTTATTGTAAGAATTTCAATAGTGACATTATAATCACAGTTCTGAATATTAATGGCTATTATATATTTTGCTGATAATATTTAATTACCTTAAATTGTGCTGCTTCTGTATTTGCTTATTTCTTAATGGAAAATGAAAAAACTTTATTTAGGTTTTCAGTGATTATTTATATTTTAAAATAGTAAAAATTGTGTGCTTTGTCTTACAGATTCATTTGCTGTGTAGTTATTTCAATCACATGGCAATCTTCTTTGCTAGGAACTAAAGCTGTGAGAGTTCCAAGGTCAACGCAGAGATGAAAAACTGTAAGCACACACATATATGCTCACACAGAGAGAAGCTGTGTCTAGAAGAAAGCTGTAAAATATGAAAAAAAAAGGCTGTTCTGAAAAACTCCCAACCCTATGGTGAATAATAAAGGAAGAAAATGTATATCACACTCATGCAAAGCTTGTTCCTACAACAACACTGAGAACAAGAAAAAGCATTAGCTCCATCTTTCACTGCATTTTGTATTACCTGGCACTAATGACCTCTTATTCTTGGTCACTATTACTTGAGAAGCAATTTTAGTTTTCTTGTCTCCTGGTGAAAATGAATCATATTCTAGTTAGCTGCCACCTGCTGGGGCATGAGCAAATATGTAATAATCCTTATAGCAGAACCTTTAGAAGACAGTTTCTATACCTTTGGCTAGAGATAGCAAATGTATATTCTAGAACAATCTGAATTTCAAAGCTGTCTTAAAGGGTTTCCCATGTCATATGTTTCCACTTGACCTCATGTTGCTTTTCTATTTTTATAGGACATTTCAGAAACCTCATCTTATAGCAACACCTGAGGCATTATTCTATGCAAGCAACCTATTGTGTTGAGGTTTAACTAAAATAAACAGCTTGTTCAATCAGGGCATTAAAAGGACCATAGAATAAAATCTGAGACAGAGATCACTTGAAACCACATGGTTGCATACTTGCAATGCACCCTAACTATGTCATTTATTTTAGGATTCTAAACACATTATCAATTGTTCTACTAATACTCTGCTCTCTGAGTGGCTAATAATATCTATACTTTTAATTATTTAAATATATGTTTTAACTGTTTATATGCTAAGACTGTATCTCAATTAAGAAAATGAATCAAATCAATTCATGACTCTTGAGGTTTTTTGTTTTGTTTTGTTTTTAGTTCACCATGTACAATCTCCAGTAGATTTGAATTTAAAAGAAAAGACATAGCTGTCTTAGCCTTTAGTCATTTCTGTTTTACTTTTCCCTATATATTTCAACTTCTTTAACATGTAAATTTCTAAGGTCACTGGGATTTGATTAGCTGACTTGATTGCTGCAGGAATATGTTCTACGAAGTTATAAAGTAAGAAGCTAAAATGACTACAAATTGAAATATAATACCAAATCTTTTAGCAACTAAACTGTAGACTTATTTAAATTAACTAATCATATCTTGTAAGATAAAAAAATCAATCTATAAGTAATTTTGATGACAGAATACTTACAGTATGAAGATGAAGAAATGATAAAAGGGTAATCTGTTCCTTTCCTTACCAGAAAAGCACTTTAATACTCTCCAACCTCTAAATCCAAATTATTAGCTTAGTAGCTCCAGTTCTGTTTGATACTCTCTCTCTCTCTCTCTCTCTCTCTCTGCCTCCCTCCCTATCCACCTGAAGATAAAAATACTAGGGAATGTGGTTGGTTAAAAGTTCTGAACATTTATGATTCGCCTCCGTGATTCAGCCAGTCCCAACCCCAACCCAATGCATCGCTTAACAGTTTGTCTTTCTTTTTTCTTTCTCTCTTTCTCTTTCTTCGTTTTTTCTTTCCTTCTTCCCTCCCTCCCTAACTTTCTCCCTCCCTCCCTCTCTTTCTTCCTTCCTTTTTTGTTTTTTTTTCAGAAGCTTTAATATTGTCCTCAGTTAAAATAATCTCTACTTTTAGAGCCCAGAGCTATGGATCAGAGCATCCAAGGGTTGGTGGACAAAAGCGAGATGAGGAGTTATTACAACACAGAGATACACAGCTTCTTGTTTGTGCTTCTCTTTGCCTTGTGCATGAGTCCCAGTAGTTGAGGCCACTTCCTGACACATACACTTATTAAAATATTTTATGTGGAGAACAGATGCATGCCTGCGGTCAAATGAGCCCCTTGCATCCTTGCCAGGGACTGGCTGCAGCTTGTGGGACAAAGCCCTACTGCATCCAGCAGGTGCCTGGAGTGCAGGACTCAGCCTTGCAGCCTTTCTCTTCTTCCTTTCCTCCAGGCTGATAATGTTCCACCGCGGTCGGTGTGTCTTCCATACCAAGAGCGAAACCTTGGGAATGAGTGCTTACCTGGAGCTGAGGTGAAGAGGGCGGGGAGGTAGTCCCCTTGGAGCCACGGCGGGAGGAAGTCCAGTGGGAAGTTCCCGGCTCCCAGCCTCAGCCACGCAGCCGCCAGTGCGAGCGCGAGTGACGGCGGCGGAGGAGATGCAACCGTGGAGCCGCAGCGGTGGCGCTGGAGACAGACACGCCTCCTGGCGGGGGTTCCTCTCCTCCTGCTTTAAAGGAGACGTGCTTCTTTCCCGCTGCTGGTACTGGCTCCTGGGTTCTCAGGCCCACCCTGGAACAGTGCACAACCCTTATTTCAACACCCACTATGGAAAAATTCTGCGTGCTGACCATCTAGTGCTTTCCAAACACTCGGCCCTGATTTCATCCCCTGCGAGCACACCCACATCCAGGGATAGGGAAACTGGGACCGATATGCTCTGAATGATAGCGGGTAAGGCAAAGGGGCCAAGGAAACTGCCTGGCTCTTAGAAGCTACATCGAGTACAAGGAATCTTAACCTATCTGCTTCTAGGTGGCAGCTTTTATGCTGCTCCAACACCATGGCAACGAGACTTCTCTGTTGCCAACATATGGAGAACAGCTGATTGCTTCTAAAAGTGACCCTTTTGGTTCAACTACTGCATTTCTCTTTGAAGTTTGTGGGGATCCTCTTGATCTGTGCTCCTAATTCTATTCCAGTTCTCAGAGTAAATGAGTTTCTGTAGCTTCTGGTCGCTGTTAGCATGGAAAGGGAGTTATAGTTTAAAGCAGATGGCAGGGCGTCTCTGCACAGGCTAGCCACTAATTACCTGCTGCTGCTCTCCCCCAATAGATCCCTGAATGTTAAGGGAATTTGAGATTTGGCAGACATAAAACCTGGGGTCCTCTTCTTCACGATTGGGGAAATGAGCATATGTAAGTATTTACGTACAAGATATTGAGAAAGGTTTTTAAAAGGCAAAGGCCTGAGTACTAGGTTCTTTCCTATGCTTGCTTCCAGGAATCAGGGGTGGGGGAAAGAGGCAAGGAGCACACCAGTTTCCTGCTGCTTCTCTGGGTGAGCGATTAGCTTTTGCAAACAATCCTGGATTTGCACTCCTCTGGGTCAGAAAAGTCAACATTTATTCAATACCATTGGTACTTTATCCTCAGCCCTACAATATTAACTAAAGTGGAGACTTAGTTGTTCCCCCAAGAGTACATTGGTGACCAACTATTCTCCAGGAGGTTTAAGAGAGGCCAAGCTTGAATAGGCTCTGCATACTTGATTTAGGAGATGAATTTCAAAGGAATTGTACTAGGAAGGAAGCCAGGTGGAATTCCTAGGCTCTTGCAGCTCAGAGGCAGCTATGGCACTCCACTCTAATTCTGAAGGTCTGGAAGCAGAGAAGCTCGGATTGACCCCACAGCAGCCCAACAGGCTTCAGAGGAGTTTGTCCTTTTTGCTGTGTTTTTTAACCTGCAACTCCTAAAAAATTAAACTGAGTAAAATCTTTTCCTGATCTGTTTTCTTCTGTATTGTCACCCCTCACACTCTCAGCTAGCATCTGACTCAGTACTACCAAAATTCTCAGTTTCCATTACCTACTTTTCTCACCATCCCAGGCTTTCTCTGCTCATCACATCCACCTCCACCCCACCCCGCGCGCACGCATACACACACATACACACATGCACGCACGCGGGCACGCACATACACATGCTCAAACTCACACCACACGCCTATTGTGCTTAGCTGCCTCTGGGACACTAGGACTTAAGTTAGGCAGAGATGAGTTAGTGGCATCGAGAGTCCGAGAGTCCATTTGTGGTTTAAAGATCTCAGGGATGGCTAGAAGGTTCCTGTAATTAAGGCAACAGCAGCCTTGTTGTATGAGAAAATAAATAGTGAATGACTCCATTGTGCATCCTGGACTGGACAGCACAGACGCGTGACTGGCTCCAGGCGCCTGGGCTCCAGCTGCTGTGACCTGCAGGCTAATAGGCCCTCCAAGCACAGCAGAGTTCAAGACAGACAGACACACACACACACACACACACATACAAAACCTCTAACTCCATTTAGACTTATTGCCCAATGAGAGTAATGAAGACAACTTGTCTGCTAGCCAAAGACATTCTCCATGCCATCTTAATATCCATACACACCATTTCAGGGAAGCATGCAAAACACCTGTCAGGAGATCCAATGGAAATCTCTGGGTGAAAGGCATCCAACCAATGGAGCAGAAACTGTGTCTTATTTTGCTTTAAGTGTTTGACAGACAGGCTGGTAAGATGCAAGGATTAACCTTTCCCACTAATGTTTTCTGGCCCATAATTGCATTGGGAGAGGGGAAACTTATGGAGTAATCTCTTTTAGTGTGTATGTAAACTTAGAATCTAGTTATGGATTTCTTCTTCAGGACAAACAACTCACACTTATAAAGAACTATACAACAGGCCCTACCAAGGAAGGAAGAAGGAAGAAAGAGCTAAGAGAAGAATGGAAGAAATCAAAGTTATGCACATGACATTTATTTTCTCAAGAACAAAATGTTGTGTAGATTCTAAAAAAACAAAATGGGAGTGGCAAAAAGCGCTATAGTGTACACATTCATTTAATCCTTCCAAATCATCTCTAATGCTACAGAGATATTTCTTATAATTTACTTAAAAATCTATGAGCATAGTTGGTTTTAAATTTTTTTTTTTTCTCTTTAGCAGCCAACCATACAGCTCTCAAATAAATACATGGAGATTTATTCTTATTTGAGAATGACTGGTCTTAGTTTAGCTTATTTCTTAGCCATCTTTTCTTAACTTAAATTATCATGTTTATCTTTTGCTTATAGGCCTTTACCTTTCCTTAAAATCTTTTCTGCTTCCCTTTCCATGTCTGACTGTGTGGCTAGGTGGCTGGCCTCCACATTCTCCTCCCTTCCCGTCTTGTTCTCCTCTCTTCTCTCTCCTATCTATGCTTTCTGCAGGCCAGTCCTGCCCATTGCTCTCTCCTGCCTAACTATTGACCATTCAGCTCTTTATTAGACCACTCAGTTGTTTCAGATAAGCAAAGTAACACAGCTTCACAGAGTTAAAAAATGCAACAAAGAAGAATGCAACACATCTCTGTATCATTAACAAATATTCCACAGCATAAAAAATGGAACACATCTTTAACTAATATTTCACAATATATGAATTAAACATCTAAGGATCTAGAGTCTACTTCCATTCTGAAAAATCATAAAAATATACACTTTTGGTCACCCTACGGGCATCTTCCACATTTGAAATGTCATCCAGTCTCTGAGTGGGCTGTGCCCCCATACCCTTTTAGACTACTCAAGGAGCTCACTGTTGGAATTTATTTTGTTGTTTTCTACTTTGTTTTGTTTCGGCTTGGCTTAATTACCTTGGAGGCAGAAATGGAAAGTGGTATTTTGAAAAATCTTATCCATTGCTATCATTTTTACAGATATTAAAATCCAAAGTGACAGGAAAAAGAGGGGCTTGTTTGGAATGTAGCAGAAACAAGACTGCTTTCTAGCAACAGACAGAGGCTTCGGTGCATCAATATCAGAGTTTAAAATTCAACAAATATGAAGTTAAGATTAAAAGAAACTTCGAAGCAGGATATAATTTAGTGGACAAGGGCTTACCTAGCTCTCACAAGACAATGGGATGATCTCTTGTACCAACACCCACAACCAAAAATTTCTTCAAAGATAGTTTCCATTTCACAGAACTTCTCTACATTTCAGCATAAAATAAATAAATGAATATATTTCTATATGGCTCTAAACTATTGCATACAATAAATAACATTTACTCTGAAGCCCATAGGCTCATGTGTTGTCAGTAAACCATAGTAAGAGAATTGCTAGTCTAGTGAAATAATGTCACTTGACAAATGAGAAAATACAACAAAAATATATGTTTAGAATCAGAATTGGTTAATAATAGTTGCAAGACTAGAGACTAGTTATTCTCATTCCCACCTAACTCTACTACTTTGATCCTCCCCTGCCCCGTGTGTGTGTGTGTGTGTATGTGTGTGATATGATTGAACACAAATTACATGTATTCATGTAAATATTAATGACTTATAAAGGATTAGTTAAATATTTCCTTGGTGAATGGATTTTTACTCATTACTGAATGCTGTTAGATATATCAGCTCAGTACATACTATTTGTTATGTTACAAAATTTTGATAAAAAAAAATAGTGAACTTTAAAAAAAAAATGGTTCTCATAAGGAGTTTCTGCTAGATGGTAAAAGAGACAAGAAAATAAGTAATATGCCAGAAAATAAGAAGTGCTGCAGAAAAATTAAATAACAAAAATGGGTTGAGGTGGGAAGGCAAGAGTGATGAGTGTAATATTTTGTGAAACATAGACATTGTCTTCCTGGGTAGTTGGCATTACAGTGATCACCTGAAAAGTGAGAAATATATATAGCTGGAAGAAAGGAGATATGGATAAAAAAATTTTACAAAGATTTGGAAGTCAAGTCAAACCATATTCAAAGCCTTCAATGAAGAGAAAAAAAAAAAGTAAATTTTCAAAGATGAGGCATGAAATATTCTGAGTTGTCTGTGGTTTTTCCTTGGTGGCAATATGGAAAGGTACACTGTGACACATGAAATGAGGTACTTTTTCTATTTTACTGAGACAGTTATAATAAAGTTTAGAGTAGAAGCAAACAAACCAGGAGAACATTAGTTTAATAAGCAGATGTGACCCCACTGTGAATGAAACCAAGATAGTGATATGGAAATAAAAAGTGACTGATGTAAAGTATATTTTAAATATAAATGGGGAATTTTACAGCTGGATCAAATAAAGAATAACTCCAATTACTAATCTAAAGCTTGTTAATAATTTTTGAGGTAAATCAGTAGAATAGTTTTGTCAGAAATCCATTGCAGAATGAGTGAAACTTTGTACATATTCTTGACTGGCTTTGAACAAAGATATACTAAAAAGGGAAATCTATATCATGGAGTGGGAACTCAGAGGTAAAGTATATATTTTGCTAGCTATCAGACTGAAGAGATGGTATTATAGAGGGTATTGTAAAAAGAAAACTAAAGAAGTTTCAAAACTGGGAACAAAATTTGAAGCATATGTAGGGAAGAAACAAATAGAAATAATATAAATGTTCGAAATAGCAGCAACTGTAGTAGAATAGCTAATGTGTTGGTGTATCCCCACAAAGGAATCATTGTCCAGGTGAGCTAAATGTTGCTGAGACTGAATACTAAGAACTGGTATTCTCATGTGGTGTACTGGGGACCTTATGAAGAACAGACTTGGAGTTTAGCAACTATTAAAGCATATCTGAAATTAGTTAAAGAAAGGTAAGAGAATGACTAAAAGAGGATAAAACTTTAACTTTCAAGGGACTGTGCACTTAAAAAGAGTATAAAAGAGTACATCTAGGAGATAATGTAGGATCAAGGGCTTTACTTTTGAAAAAAGAAGACACAGCATGATAGTTTACGAGGAATAGCAAGAGGTGGTTGTACTTAAGTACTAAGAAAAGGTGAACATTAGTACAAGTAGAGAAGGGTCAGTTTAGCCAAATAGCTAAAAGATAGAAGCATATCACACAAATGCCAACACTGTGGTATTGAGAGTTCCCTCTCCCTGTGTGAGCACTAGAGCTCCATGCTGGACTACTTTGCTCCAAGGCCACCTGTTGGTTTCGCACATGAGAACCTCCCCCCCAAAAACACACACACACGAACACACACTACCAGGGCCACACGAGAGTTTATTCTGGAGACTTGCCAGTCAAGTACAGGAGCAGAGAAGTAGAAGACAGAAGAGACAACTGCAACATGGCGTCTCCTTTTAAGAGAACGGGTGGGCACCGATTTACTTTGTCACACTTAGTGGTGTCCCTTCCATATGCAGCATATCCTGCTGGCACCATGTTGGCTTCACCACATGGCTGCTACATGCCAGGAATTCTTATTTTATCCAGAGCCATGTTGGGTTCACCATGTGGTGTGCCAGGAATTCTTACACTACCTTTACCCACATTCTTATCTTCATTCTTACACAGATGCTGCTTCCTTTGTCCTACATAATCAGTTCAATAGTGAACTCTGCAGGAAGTAAAGGTTAAAATTAAAAGAACAGGAAGAGGATACTTTTTGATGATCTTTGTGTTTTTGTTTTAAAGTTAAAAAACAAAAGCAAACTACAAGCCTTAAAGAAAGAAGATATTACATCTTTTAGGAGAATAAAGTGTGGCACTTTTATCTAGAAGCATAGAAGTCTGAAAGGACAATGAAATCTAGCTAGATTCTCTGCCAACACTCAGGACCACACTATTTTTATGATTTTCATAAGATGAGATGTTCCAACATCTCATTCATCCTTTCTGTAAGTGTAATAGCTAGATTCTGAATGTTTTCATTCTTTGTGCTCTCTTCATTTAATTGTTACTGCTTCTACTTTTACTTACTCACAAACTACCACACCCTATTTCAACTGCTTCCACAATGTGTTTATTTATTCTCTTTGTATAACTTTTATCAAGTACTTATAGTGTTTCAGGAAAATGAAGACAATGTAGAAAAATGTGAGCAATATACTTTGGAAGATTTTTAAAAGACATATAGTAAATTTTTTTACTAAATTTATACACTTCCTGCTCTTCCTTCTTCAGAAAGCACGAAGAAAAAAACCACAACGCACTGGCATCACAGACAGAAATGGTATCTGTTAGAGAGGTATCCTATACTGGAAAATATTTTGTCCTGGATTCTTCATTTTCTTTGCTTTTAAAATTATAAGGAATATGGAATCATGAAAAGAACCTCTCACTTGAGGTAAGGTAGGTAGACAGACATGTCAGGAGTATAAATTTCCCCAAAGCTAAGGACCTTATTTTCAAGGTCCTCCAAATACAAATCCTTGAGATCCTTTACACACTCATGCTGACTCTCTTCCATTTTCTGAAAAAAGTTCTTAGAAAAGTATTATTTATTTAAAATCTCTATCCTATGCATATTTTCATACAAAATGCCTCATATAATTCTCTGAATAGTGTTGTCAAAAAATTATCTTGAAAAGTAACAACAGAGAGATTATATAATTTGCTGATCAAAACATTGTTAATGAATTAAAGCTAGCATTCAAATCTTTGTATATCATAAACGAGCTGGTAGAGGAAAGAGGTACTTTCCCAGATTTCAGTCTCTTCTAGTAAAGTATGTGAGATGTTTCTAGGAATGTGAAGAATAAATCTGATTAGAATAGCTATGACTATTAAGGAAAGGAGAATGTATAACAGTTTGTGTAGTAGCATGAATTTTGGTTGTAAGAAAAGAAGACTCTGAGTCAAATATTGGGGGAAGGCTAAAATATTAGAAAGAGGAAATATTATAGTCAATTATTATTAAATTGTTTTGTAACGTTTTTATTTTTATATTTTTTGTTTGTTGTTTTTGTTAGTCGTTTTTTGTTTTTATTTTGTTTTCTGTGAGCCTTTGTCTTATCTTATTTAGGTTAGGATTAAAGGCATATAGCCTTGAACTCATAGAAACAGAAGTTTTGTCTTTGGAGTTATGGCATTAAGGGTGTTTGTCTCTACTTTTGGCTTTTTTTGTGTTGGTATTAAAGGTGTGGGTGATTGACTTTTAGTTGTTTAGTTTTGTATTTATGGATCAAGAATTTTTTGAGTTGTCTGTCTAGGATTTGATTATGTGCTGTCTTTGATATTCTAGGGTTTATTAAATAACTAACAAATATCTTCAGGTTTGGGTTGAATAAATCTGTTCCCTCCACTATAATTGTAGTAAAGTCAACAAACAAACAACAGATGTAAAGGAGGATGGCTTAACAGGAAATATAGGTCTTCCTTTCAGCCTTTGTAGAATCCATGGAAAATTCCAAATTGTGAGCTGAACCTCTAAGAGCTTTCTCAACAAAACCTAAAGGACAAGCTCTGTTAATAGCATTTTTGCAATAAGTAAGAAGTTACTATAAACCTACTTTTGGTGGTAATTCTTTGACTATAAAAATAGTGCTTTTATATTTTTATTTTTAAATGTTTATTTATAAAAAATAGCTATTGATAAATATATGATACATGCCTCACATTGTTTTTTTACCAAGTATAATTGCAAAATTACCTTCTTCCAAAGGTTTATACATTAATAAAGATACATGTGGACTTTTCTATTAGGTTTATAGTAAGTATAACTTTTTATTAAAATTACAAGAGAATTAAATTACAATGTGACAAACTAAAAACAACATATTAAAGATAAATATCTTTAAATGTGTGAAATAAGGGGTTTTTCTTATAAAATAAATAAGTATTTCCTCTCAAAATAAAAAAGTGGGAAAGATATGGGAATATGTCACCTACGAAAGAATCTATACCTCACAGTATTAATATATTTTACTACCTAGCTCTCCAAAATAAGACGTGGAGATGGTTTCTAATAACATTGTGCTGATAGATAGTTTTATTGATAGTATAGAACTCATTTGCTTATACCACAGGATTTGAGCAAAGAAAACTGGCTGTGAATATTGAATATAATCTATATATTTCCATTCGAAAAAATTTAAGACACAGTAAATGCTACTTTGATTTATATGCACAGGGTGAAATGAAAGCCAACCACAACTACACTTGCATAGTTAACTTTTCTTTGTAGTTATGAAACCACTTAACATCCACTCTCTTAATGATTTACAGAGTTCATCACAAATCAAATTGTTTCAGTGAATATTGCAGGAATAGGTTTTTCTGAAGAGGTCATCCATGCTTTAGAAAGCAGTTGTGATAGGATTTATAAGCTAACTGATGAGAATGTTGACTTTTTTTCCTATGATTTTAAAAAAAGTGATTTCAATTGGGCAAGGTTTCAAATTTCTTATTATAGGCAAGGTCTTCTTTAAAGGATGATTTTCATTAAAAGATGATTACACTGGTGACCACCTACATTCTACATATTCTTTCTGCTGAAGAATCACACAGGATGCTGGATCTGAGTAGCCATGGCCTGGCACAAGCACACACTGTTGGAAAGTACACAGCAGAGGTAATAGAATTCAGTTACGGTTCTTAATTCTGTAAATTAGTGGATGAGAGAACAAGTTTAAAATGACAGGGAAACAAACAGAGAAGAAGTATTATATTGGGAAATATGAGTGAGAAAATAAACTTTTATTTTGCAATCTGTTGTCCCAAACAAACTTCTAATATCTAATCATTTCAACCCACTGGTGGTCAGCATCCCTCTGTAAAAATGTAAAAATCTGCAGAAAGATAAGGCAACAGCGATGCATCATTTAACTGTATCAATATTTTATGTAGTTGATCATGGAAAACTCAAAAGCAGATTTACCCTTTTTGTGTGGACTGTCGGGACTACAATTTTGTTCACTCATTTTCTTAAATTATTATTATTATGAATAAAGTCGTATTTTTTTTATCCATGTATACCTTTGTTCAAACTCCCTTCCCTCTCCTACCCCTCCCAGTCACTCTCTCATCTCCCCATGACTTTATCTCCTCCCCAGCAAGGGCAGCAGGTTCCAAGGTCCAAATGTGGCTTAGTTAAGCATCCACTCCAAGCTGATCTACTTTCCTCACCCCTACATCAACACTGGGTAAGGTTCCTCTGGAGGAAATGGGCTCCAAGGTTCCAGTCCAAGGTGTTTCAGATCTGTTTGCAGGCAAATGAATAGATCTGGAGAATATCCTCCTAAGCGAAGCATCACAAACACAGAAAGATAAGCAGGAGGTGTACTCCCTCATTAGTAGACTTTAAACAAAAAGCAAAGCATGTCCAAGCTGTTGACTGCTTTCTTACTTCATGAATAAAACTACCCATCCATGCCTTGTTTGCAAACTAGAAATGTTTAAACCCATTGTTTTTATGTTATTCTAAACTGAAAAAGTTATGCTTTTACCATTTTTTCTCAGAAATATATGCATATATATTAAAACAAAAATGATATGCAATATTAAAATCAATAATGTCTAATTAATAGAAATTGCTATTTGGTAGTTAAATAAGTAACTTGTTAATTACTTACTCTCTTTTGATAGTCATTCATTTGCAACAAAGTATGTTTTATACTGATATGCACTAATTTTGTTAATGATACAATAAAAAATTAGGAATGAAGATACAAATGCAAAGACCAGGCTTACAGACATTGACCTTACCTGTAAGTGAGTAGAATCTAGCAGTTATAAATATTTTTTGTTTATTTCTAATTTCTATTTAACAATCCCTAAATAATTTTATGAGATATATCATCCTCATTTGTAAATTAGAGGAAAAGTCTGAGACCAATTTCATAGCAAGAATAGTAAGAAGGACTGAGGGTCCTGCTAATTGGATCTCTATTCAAATATGCTGCTTTTGTAAGTCAGTCAGACTCTGTTGTGTTTCTGTTCTATCAGTTCCACAGTCAGGAAAAGAATTGTTTTTTCAATTCTGTGATATTCCTGAAGGTCTTTTGTGTTAGTTGCCCCCCCCACATTCCCTCCATTGTCTTGCTCACTCACTCCTAATATTTTTTAATCCTCCTGTTCTAATTTCCCCACTATGTCTTTATAACAATATATTATGTTATGCCGATTAGACAAGCTACCAAGTATCAGGAGTGGTCTGCATAGTTTTAGTTATTGACTGAAGGGTTTCCTTCAAATGTAACAAGTTATTACAAAAGCTCTTGGTTACCTGCCACAGCCTGATGGTAAGACACTATTTCTGGTATAGACACACTTCTCTACATTAACATTGGATAACACTTATATATATATATATATATATATATGTATATATATATATACATATATATATATATATATATTCCACAAGCAAACTCCTTTAGTGGAGTATGGTGTTATTTCTAATTTCTTACCTCACCTTCTTGAAGAAAAGTCACACTGAGTTGAACTCAAGTCATGTGATTTGGCAGCAAGTACTTCATCTCATGGACCGTCTCATCACTCCTCATGAACATTTCTTATATCCTAAAAACTTTGCTTTCTGGTAAAGTTGTTATTACTAATATTTTAACACCACATTTTATGTCTTTCTTTTTCAATTTTTTTTGTGAGTAATTTCTTGGTTTTTTGGTAGAAACATCTTGGAATTATCTAGTTTCAGAACTTCTCTTAAACTGCTAAGGGAAATAGACTAAGGTCATGACTTTTATCTATATACCACAGATGGGTACTTAACTCAAAAGGATTAATATATTCTTTGCAATAATGGAGGCAATCTTGGAGAAGGTAACTGAATTATGGTAAATTGGAGAAGGTAACTGAACTAAGGCTGCAAAGTAAGGCTAACTCATTCACAGAAAGATTTAGGATGTCTATTAGGACTATGTCACAGAGCCTTAAATCTACCACAAATGAATTTCAAATACTTTTTTTCATATACGTAAGTGGCAGTAAATTTGCAGCAGTATTTTATGCAACTAATTTTGATATATGCAAAACATATCCAAATTCTGGCCAAATCTTCATGTTTATTGTTCTATTAATTCTTTGAGGACTTAATAAATTATATTTAGGTGATATTCTCCTTGAACTCACATATCCAATCTCACTTTCCTGTCCCACTCAATTTCATGTCCTCTTTTTAATATTTATTATTTATATGTATGGGTGTTTAGCCTGCATGTGCGTCTGTGTAATACATGCATACAGTACTTATAGAGGGAAGCCAGAGAATGCATATGATCCCCTAAAACTGAAGTTATAGCCAGTTGTTAGCTACCATCTGGGTGACTGGAAATAAATTCTGGTCCTCTGGAAAAGCAGTCAGTGCTCTTAACAGCTGAACCATCTCTCCATCCTCATGTCTTCTTGTTTTCTGTTTTGCTTTTTTTTTTAATTCGTCAAATCTAATTTACAATATCCAAATATTTTAGGGTGGAGGTTCATTCCATAAAGCATGGTTAATCTGCCTACCAGAGGTTTGTCTTTCAAAGAAAACTGACTTTTCCTCTTCCGGGTGTTGTCAGTTACCAATAGCTCCTCATGTAGGCATGAGACTTTTTGCTACCCACCTTATTCTTGCTTGGATTTGCTCTTATTTGACCTTGCATACTGTTAGAGAGTTCACATGTACATTTGAGATGTTGTGTTTTGAAAAATGCTATTTTTGGTAGTCATCTCTCACCTCTGGCTCTTACAATCTGTCTACCTCCTTCTTCAGTGAGTTCTGAAACTTGGAAGGAGGCTGTATGCAACAGATCTTCCAATTTGGAATAAGTACTTTGTGGTCTCTTATTTGTATCAACCTGAGCTGCTTGAGTCTGTGACTCAAGCTCGGGCTTGTGGATTGAAAAGGACACAGACATTCATTCATTCAAAGATCATTCATTCAAGGAGAATGCCACTTTATTGAATCACCATCTCAGCTTAAATATGGGCTACCTTTGGCAAAAAGCACAGTGGGAGTACCAAGGTGGCTGGAGATTACTGACTTTAGAAAAAAAAAAAAAAACCCACTTCCTGAACCATCCCCAACAGGGATGAAAGCCAAAACATACGGGAAAATAGGAGACACAGGATATGCAACTAGCTATGGGCAAGCTATATGCTTCAAGGCTCAGAGTATAGCTGAAGGTCACAACAGGGGCCTACATTATTTTTTTCATTTTAACCAGTTGTAGGTACTCTGTTAATCACCATGTAGTAAGAAGCTTCTCTGATGAGGGTTGAGGGATATATTAATATATGGGTATAGAAATAAGTCAAGAAGAGTCCATTTAATAAACATCCTTTAGCAAGATAATAGTAGCAAGTTCTCCCTTAGGGCCTATGACCTATTTAGCCTAAGGTTTTGAGCAAGTTTAATCTTGTGGAGCAGGCCTTCAATTCAATAAGAAAGTATTTGGTTACTTCCAGCAAGTTTGTGCCACCAATCCACTAGGGAGCATATCTTGTCAGACTAGTCCTCATTGTAGCCTACAGAACTGGCTACATGACTAGATAAGACTGCAAAAGACTTTTAACCTCTAGTAGTGTGTACATGGTACCTTCAAGTACTACAAAACCCAGCCAGTAAGGGTAAAGGTTCCAGCTTAGTACCAATTGGATTTTTCCACATTTTGTTTTTCAAGCATGTGGTGTCTTAGGCAACAAAGCCTTATAGTCAGATTCTAGGAGATAACCAAGCCAATTGGCAATAGCCTGTAATATTTTAGAGTCTGAAGGACCTCATTGGCAAACAACTCCTATGCCTGGCACTGGGGTATTTATTTATTATTGTATAGCATCTAGTTAGTAGTATTGCTGATTATTAAAAGGTAATCCATTTAAACTTTCAAATACATATGTGTATATATTTTAGCTAGCCTTTGCAGTAGTATGTTTCCCTTTGACTTTTTCTATTATTATATTTATTGCTCTATTTTAACCTCCTAGCTCACACCCCACTTTTTTCTCTCTGAACCATTATTCTGATTTAAATATTTATACCACTGTATTTTATCTTCCCTCCATTGAGAGTATCCCAATGACACCTTTCTAACTTCCTGCTCTCTCTGAGTATTCCAAGTGAAATATAGACATGTAAAAATTCAAAGATTAAAGATTCAATCATTAAAGATTCAAAACTTCTACACATGAGAGAAAACATACATTTTTTTTTCTGTGTCTGCCTACCTGGTTATTTCTAGTTACATCTATTTGTCTGCTAATAAATACATCAGAAGAAAAAGAATTACAAAATGAAAACTTTAAGACTCTTAAATAAGAAATTAAAACAAGATAAAAGATGGGAAGATTTTTTTTTATGATCATAGACTGACATGATTAATGTGGTAAAACTTGCCATCCTACAAAACAAACCATAAATGTGACTCAATCCGCATCAAAATTGAAGTGCAATTCTTCACAAATTAAAATAATATTCTTAAGTTTCATATGGAAACACAAAAGACCCAGGACAGTTGAAACAGTCACGAACAACACAACAAAAATGTGCTGGAAGTATTGCCATACCAAATTTTAAGTTATATTACAGTTATATTACTGTAATTAAGTTATATATTATATTGTAACAAAATAACATTGTAACAAAAAGTATATAAAAAATAAAATCACCAATCAATGGAATAGAACTAAGGATCCACATACACAGCAACATTATTGATTACAAAGAGTCAAAATATACACTGGAAAACAGACAGAATCTATAACAAATGGTGTTGGCCAAGCTACATGTAGATGACCAGGATCCTTATATCGTATTAGACAGAAAACCCAACTCCAAATGTAGCAAAAAACTCAACATACAATACATTTAAACTTACAGGCATAGAAAAGAGCTGTCTTAACTGAACCCTGATAGCACATGAACTAAGATGATAAATAAAATTTTATGAAATGAATAAATTCTGGAGAGCAACTTGACAGCATCATATGAGTTAAGAGGCAGGCTGCTGATTGGGTAAAAAAAAAAATTTACTAGCTTTACATGATAGCTATCTCACCTGTTGAGTTCTTGATGTTCAATTTGTGGTGCTATTTTGTGACGTTCTAATCACCTAGGAAATGACACCTAGTGGTGATAGCTGGTCACTTAGATGTGTCTTTGAATATTACACATATTCCTCAATCCCTTCCTCACTCTGTATCTTGTCCTACATGTTGTGAAGAACTTGTTTTTCCTCAGACTCCCGAGGCAATAATTTTCTTTTTAAGCATATGAAGCCAATAAGCTATGAACTAAGATTTCTGAATTCATGAATAAAATCAATCATTAATTCCTTATGTTATTAGTGTCAGATATTTTATCACAATGATGCAAAACTAACTAACACAGTTATCAAGAATTTACCCAAGTCACAGCCTCTTATCTTGTAGGCTACTACCACAACATATTACATTATATCCTTGCCTCTTCTCCTAGTCCTTAGATCCATACTCCACATTACATTAAAATGTGCACATTATTACATTTTCCTGCTTAAAACCCTCTGTACCTGCTTCTATTTAATGGATTCATGGAATTCTTCATTTCTTTAAGTAGCTCTGCAAAGCATATTCATACTTAAACTTAACTTCATACCAATGGTCCAACAAAAATAAAATTCATTCCTTTTCTGGAACATACTATGATTCTTCTTCTGGAACATACTTTATGATTATTGTTCTCTGTGTCATATTTTCTTTCTTTCCTCTGCCTGAAGTTTACTTGCTCTAGTTCTTCATGCAGTTGAGCTATTTTTACTTCAAAGATCTTTTTTGTTACTTTATCCAAGATTGATTTCCCTGCCATGCAACTCCGGTTATATTACTCTATCTTGTTATTTTTGTGTATCTTCTTTTGAATACTTAACATACTAGAAAATAAACCCCTTCATTTATTATTTTTTTATCCAAAGAGACTGTCAGAAGGCTGGTAAAAATGAGGCTAGCAAGATCTTATACTGGAAAAGGGTGTTTGAAACCAAGCCTGAACAAAGACCAAAGTTTGATCCCTGAAGGCCATATTGTAAAAGGAAAGAATAGATTTCTATAGGTTTTTCCTCTGACTTTCATATGAATACAATGGCATATAATACCACCCAACATGGCAAAATATATATTAAAGAATAGGTAGAAAACAAATATCCACTGATGGAGACATTATCCTGTAAGTACTATATAAACTATAAGTTGATCACAACGATGTTATTATTTTTAATGGAATACATTGTATGTATCATGTTTTGTGTACATTTATGGTTTTCAGTTAAGATATAATTGTGTTTAGTATCAATTTAAGAAAACACTACTCTTCTAACCTCTAATCTCCAAATCTGTTTTTTTTTTATTCCAAGCATATACTTTAATTAGCTAAAACGAATAAAGTGACCACCAGTGCACATATCTAAGTTTTAGACATAGGTCTGCTTTATGGTCCTTGAAAAAAATTTAAAAGATTGAAATTCTATGTGCTTGTGCTCAGAAAGACTAGGACTTCTAGCTAAGCACACACTAGTAGTTCATTGATGTCTTTACTGGTACCAAATCAAAATTACTACTACATTTATTATTAATCATTATTAATATTCATTTACTTGAAATTATTAGGAATGAATGTTTAGGTCTAATGCAAATAATTCACATTTATCCTTCTCTTATCATTCTGATATAAGTTAATAAAGAAGAAAAGAGGTAACTTATAATACCAATTTTAATGCAGGCTTGCATCTTTATTTTCATATACTTTATTTTCAGATAAAAAGAAGGAATGGGTTTTTAAAGAATAACTCTTGCATAAAAAGGCTGTTAGTTTTTTTTTTCACATTTCATTTTGACCAATCTTCCTTCTACTCTCTCAAACAAGACATTAAAGTGCCTCTCCGGAACTGCAGATTCTCAGTCTATTCATTTATTGTTGTGTATAGCTTTGTTTACTTCAAATACTTATATTTTTCTTTTTAAAAATTTATTTTGTTTTTATTTTATTTTATTTTGAGACAATATTTTTCTGAGTAGCCCCAGAAATCCTGGAACTCACTCCATAGACCAGGTTGGCCAGAAACTCAAAGATCCTCTGCCTCTGCCTCCCAAGTACTGAAATTAAAGGCATGAAAACCACTGCCCAACTACAAAGCTTATATTTGTTTATAGCATTTGCTGAGAATAGCTTTTATATCAAAGGAATATCATTTAAAAAATAAATTTTAAGCTAGATAAAAACATTCTGACTAGATGTACATTTGATAAAATACTTGGATTCAGAATAATGACAAGGAATCTTCAAAGTCATATTTTTCTATTTTCTATAGAACTGGTTTTATTCCAGAACTCACAAACTATGTGAGAATAAACTATTTCTAGGGGTTTATTTATGTATATTGTTAAAATATGTTTCTATACCACTTTTCTTGGCTTTTGAGAGACAACAGAATCGTTGGCTAATTTTTGAAATAACTTTAGTAGAAAAGAATTTTAACTTTCAACTCTCCTGACCCTATATAAGCTCTTCAAATTCAAAACTGACTGTAAGTTTTACAGCTTCAGTTTTTATTGTCTGCAATATAGAGAGGAAGGGAATGTAAGGTTAGACCTCCAAGTACAAGAAAGACACAGTGATAGACTTTAGAAGGTATGCTTGTCAGCTCACTCCTGCAAAACCTACTTTAAATAAAGATATTTTTGAAGATTGAAGATTTGATGAGAAACTACAACTGTGATTCAGTTACTTTTTAATGTAATAATTAACATATTTTTGTATACTCCATGAAGAATTCAAACTAAATTTGGATACAGGATAAAGTAATTGAAATCTGATTCTTCTCCAAATTTTAAAATTATTTTAACAAAAATTCATGTTTCTTCTAATAAAAAACAAGAATATTGAATAGAATGTTGCCTGTTACAAGAACATAATGCTTTCTGTATCTAATCCTTAAGCTTCCTTGTCTGTTTAGACAGGACACACACATACAATGATTTATTTTGTTAGCAAAAGTCCTACAATTTGTAAGGCTGCCCATTGAGTGGCTTTGAGCTCCAGCCAAGAGCTATTTCAAAATGAGGACAGATTTTTCTCCCCCAGGGGACAGATAGCATAACGCTTACCCAACCCTGCATGTTGAGGCTTTCTCTCTCAAAGTTTGCCCAATAGGTGGGATTACTTCTATTTTTATTTATTGCATGTTAAGTTAAATTATTAATGGTTTTATAATTCTTAATTTCATTATTCCATTACAGTAAAACAAGAGATTAAACAACTTGATTGTAATGGAAAAAAATCATCAAATTATTCTCAGAGGTGGGTTGACAACAGGTTAATAGAGTTGAACTTAATCGTAATATGCATTCATAATCTTGGCATTGTCTGCATTCTCATTAAAGTGCATTCAAAGAGAGTACTGTGATTGTCAAAGGTTACAACTGTCTTGTTTTCTGATGCATCTCTCTTAGTCAATCCTATTCTTTTCTTTCATTTATAATTGGTACAATAAAACAGCAGAGGAAGTTAACACTGTTGTAAAGTTTTCCAAACACAGATAAGAATTTCTATATCTTCGTAGTGAACATACACAGAACAAAACACAAAATACAGATATTTTATTTATATCACTAAAGAGAAACCAACAAACACCCCAGTGCTTTTATCAGATTTTTTGGCATAATAATATATTATTTCTTTGAAAGAAAAATACTGCCACATGTAAAAAATATGAAATAAATCAGCAATAAAAGTATTGTATTTATAATGCCAGAAAGTCTTGAATGTCTGTTTCTCCCTAACTTGCTTTATTTTGAGCACCAAGGAAGCTACTGGCATACATCTTCTCTTAACCTCAGTTGCAAGAGAACAGAAAAGAGCATGAGGGAGGGTAATACATTCTGAATGTGAATTATTTTCTCTCAAACAAAAACAGATGTTAATAGAGAAGTTGTAAATGTCCCTAAACCTAAGACCAGAAAAACTAATCTATATTACAATTTTTTTTGTAATTTTGCACATTTGTTTTTACATGTGCCTGCATATGTGTGACTTTTAAAAGGTTTATTTTTATTCTTATATGCATGTCCATTTGTATAAGTATGAGAGCATAGGCTAGAAGAGAAAAACATCAGATCCCCTAAAACTAGAAAAAGCTGCACAGTGTGAATGCTGGGAACTGAATTCTTTTCCTCTAAGCACTTGACAAAAACTGCTTTTAATTAATGAGCCATCTTTCCAGCTTCTGATTTTTAAATAGTATTTATATTACCTACTGCAGAGGAATTAACTTATGATGGCAGTAATCTTCAGTTTAACAAAGAGCAGAGAGTTTCTCTAAGACAATCCCTATACTAGCTCAGGTAAGAATGGAATATCACACAAAAGAAGTCCAAATGAATGCATGGGTTAAGCACAAACTGTGAATCTACAAAAAGCATAGTTGTTAGTGAGATGCCAACATATATAGAATAAATGACCATGGACCTAAGAGGAATCCAAGAAAAAAAGAAGAGAGAGTATGGATTCCAGAAAGTAAGAATCAAAATCTGAGCTGCATAGGAAGAGATTCAAATTTGTTAAAAGGGATATGGAATCAAATCAATGTACCAAGACATGACTTCAGACAGCTAAAGATATCATTGTGTTCAGCTCACAAAAGCAATGAGCTAATAAAGCTATGACAAACTTTTGTCTAATTCTAAGTGACAAAAAAAATCTGAAAATTTACCTACTATAAAATTAACTAGATGACATTATGGAATAAGCAAAATAATATGGAAAGTAAAATGATTAATATTTTCCAAGGATTTATGATAGAGGGATGAATAAACAGAGTACTAGAGTACTAAGGTACTAAGATGATGAGCATATATTATATTTGTCAAAACTCATAAAACACATCAAAAGCAAACTCTAACAACAAATACTCTCCTTAGAGAATAAAAATGTTGTTAATACAAGTTCATTAGAGTGAACTTATGCCCCACGTTGGGTGAATTTGGATGGCAAGAAAAGAGACTCAGAGCCAAATATTTGAGAAAGACTGAAATATTAGAGAGAGGAAATACCACAGTCAATTCTCACCCAGCTGTCTTGCAACTTCCTCAGCCTCGCTCCTGATTGCTTCTGTTCTGCTGGAATCCTAAGAGTCCTTAAATACCCACCCAGGTTAGTATTAAAGGTATGAGCTACTCTATTTTGTAGGTAGCCTTGAAATCACAGAAACAGAGGAAGTTCTGTCTCTGGAGTTATGGGATTAATGACATAGGTCACCACTCCCAGCTTTCCCTGTGCTGGGATTAAACATGTGTGTTATTGAATCCCAGCTATTTGTTCTTGTACTCAAGGATCAAGAAATTTCTGAGCTGTCTGCTAAGTTTTGACTGTGTGTTAATCTCTTGAATATTTCAGGTTTTATTAAATATGTAACATATCACCACAAGACTGTTTAAATGCACTGGTGTCATGAAGGTCAGAACAGAGACAGCAGCAAGTTACCTTCACCATACTAAGGATGCCTTGTTGTCCTAAGCCAAGACCCACCTTAGAAATAAATAAGCAAGATATGATGATAATGCACTAAGTGGTGTTTGCCATTTAAATTTTTGTGTAAAAGTTTGTCCCTGTTATAATGGTATTTAGAAGTGTGGCCTTGAGAGATAATGAGAATCAAGTAAAGCCATAGAGGTAGATCAAGATGAGATCGACATCTTGTGGTATATCATAGAGTACATTTGTTTTTTCTCTTGAGCTGATGAGTAAAATCCCTAGAAAAAAAGTCATCTGAAGACCAAGAATAAAACTTTTACCCTACTGGTTTCTTTTCTGACTTCTGGCTCTCGGAACTAAAAAGAAATAAGTTAAGTCATTTGATTAGGACGCTTAGTCTGTGATATGTTTAAAAGCAGCTTAAACAAACCAAAACATACAATATCTACAAGGTTTCACTTGTCATAAAGCAAGATCCCCAAAGTTCAATGGAAAATTTGAGTTTGGCAGACATTTACTGTATTATTTTATCTTTAAAAAATTCTAGGCCTTTTTATCTTTTATTAGCAGTCAGGAAAATTTAAATCTACTAGCTATAGTAAAAATTACTAAAGGCTTAAATAAGTTTTAAATATCTACAACATATATTTCTTTAAAAATGAGTGCTATACTACACTGATTGAATATTTATTATTTGGGATGAAAGATACAGAAATCTTTAAAAACATAAAATTAACTGTTTAACTAGTGGCTAGCACTAACCTCTAATCTTCAGGCAACCTTTATTTGTCAGTAAATACAAAAAAAAATCACACAATGGGAGTGAATATAGCTATAAACTATACTGGGCCCTTCTGTGGTAGATGCAAATGCAAAGGAGAATAAAGAAAATATGGATATGTATGATGGATTTTTTGTCATTATTAAAATCACTTCAAGAAAGACTTGCCTTCTAGTGTTTCTTTTCCTAGTCTTGCTGAGTAGTGGTTTATTTAAAAGACCTTTTTTTTTTTTTAAACCTAATCTAGCTCTCATTTCTAGAATAACTTAATAGTTGCTCTCATAGTTGTTCTTTTATTGTTTACTCAAGGAATAAATAAAATGGGGTTATAGTTCAGGGTATGCAAAAGGCTTTTGAAAATCTGTATGCAGTTTCCCCAAATTCTGCCTCAGTAATGACAGATGTCCACATGCATAGGAGAATGTAGTCGTAACTTATGTTTTTGTTAGCCTCAGAAAGAAAATAAAACAAAAAAAATTCTTTTTTTGACTTAATTCTTAAGGTGACAACCCTAATAAGCATGAAAATGAATTTAATTATAATTAAAGGAAAATCATAATTTTCACATCCACTAAAAAAATAGAAATCTGAGATGTCAAGTAGGAATGGAAAATGAAGGACTGTTTCAGGGCAGAAGTGAAGAATTACATTAACCCCTTTATAACCTACTGTGACACTAAAGTGAACCTAGAATTTGGCTGTCACATTTCCCTAGTTTGACATTAGTTCACATTGTCTCCAGAGGTAATTTCCCTGCCTCATATGATCTCAGTATGAAGAAACTCCAGCAGTAAAACTCACTAATGTTTGTATATATCAGCAACTTCTTATAACATCATTAATGATTGTCTCATAAGTTCTGTACACTGTCGACCATTTACTACTTAAAGATCACTTCTCCACTTTCTGTATACAGTGCAGACTAGCTGAGTGTACTGGAACAAACCTTTACTCCTTGCCCACAGTGTCTTCTAGAGGCATACATATTTCTCTGAGTTTAAGGCTAGCCTTGCCTACATAGCAAGTTCTAGGATAGTCAGGACTACATACAAAGACCCTGTTTGAAATGAACAAAACAAAGAAATTGTTAACTAATTAGACAAAGATCTCAAAACAAGTAGAAAATGAAATTTTGTGATTCTAAAGCTACAGGTTGTAGTCTGAAGTTTCTGGCCTATCTGGCACAGCCTAGCTAGTTCAAGGTTCAAACCCACAGTCCTGTTGTCTCTCAGGCCCAAATAATTACATAAATGGTACTATGAATTACAACCTATTCAGCCTCAGGCTCAGATTTATTGATAGCCAGCTCTTTTACCTTAACTCAACCTATTTCTACTAATTTATGTTTTGCTACATGGTTTGTGACTTACCCCTACTTTTACATCCTATGGTTATTCAGAGTATACAGACATTCCACATCACTTCCCCTTCTTAATCTAATTGAAAAGAAAGATTTCAATTTCAATATAGAAAAATTACATGTAACAAAGAAACTATTAAGCAAGAATTACATTTACAATACCAAACATATTTTTACTGGCAAAATTAAACAAATATCTTTCATCTACTTTATCCTTGTATGTCCAAAGTTTTATATCTAATTTACATTTTATTATAACTAAAGATAGTCGTAATTGTAACTATCTAATTCTCAGCTACATCAAAGATCACAGAAAGATATAGTACCTGAGTAAACAGAAATTATATTGCAAGCAACCTCCAAATTCTAGAAATGGCAGAGATATCAGGCTACCTGGATAGTCACCCAAAGTACCTTTGCAATGTTGAGGCATGCTTCTTTAGCCTACAGGTCTAGAGTCTTTGGCAGACATTTTAGTGAAGCAAGAAATTTGAAGGACTATTTCATTTATTCTGGCAAAGTTTGTCAGTTCTCCCTGTGTTCTGCAGAATGTCTGGCAATCTCTGTGAAGCAGAAACTTGGAGGATCATCTCTTCTTATCCTGGCAAAGTTCAAAAGTCACTTTCCTATGGGTCCTGCATGTCTCTTGCTCGCTGGCTAACTTTTGCCACAAAAAGTAAATTAATTCCATATGGAGTTTCTTTGATGCTCATCATCATCTTGAAGTAGATTTGTGATGCTACGATTTGTAATTTCTCACTGTCCAGAAAAGTTTAAATTATTAAAATATTTTAAATGCCACTCTGTAGGTCTTTGAAGTGTTTGAAGATTACCTATCTAACTAAAATATCTTTTTATATCTAAAAACTTAACTAACATGACTGTAAGTTGACTATCATAGGTGATTAATCTACATTAATCTACATAGGTGATTAATCTACATTAATAGATTAATCTACTATTAATCTACTATTAATCTACATTTCTTAATTATATATTGTAATTATAAATGAATTACATAAACATAACACCTTAAACAAGAGTAGATATATACATATAGAATAACAAAATTACCCTTAAATTACTATCAATAAACTAAAATTCATACTAATATTTTGAGATTAACAGTTGTTTTTTGAATCAAAATAGATTTAATAATCTATCTTTAATATTATTTCTATATCATATTCTCTTTTTTGCTAGAAAAAAATTAACTGTTACCATTAACCATCTATAATGAAAATAAACATTTATAAACAATAATTTGAAAATTTGGGCATAGATTTTCATAAACTACTTCTTGCTAATGAGGGTGCTAGAAATCTTATGGGAATTCTGAGGAGATATCATCTTGGTTGGCAGCCTTGTAGTTGATGTGGTTATCCCTTCCCATTACAGACTTTTCACGAGTCATCATTGATCAAACCACATTTGCCTGGAAGCAATCCTCAGGTTCTCATCTTTTATGGAAACAAAAGCATAATCTTTTTTCTAAAGCAACATATCCTTAGGCTCAAATTTCAAAGTCAAAATACCATATATATGTATATACATATATACAATATATGTGTGTGTGTGTTTGTGTGTATGTGTGTGTGTTTTGGTTTAACATGGCTTTTAAAATCAAATGTTTTTCTGCAACTATTAAGTTAAAAATTAAAAGAAAATACAATAATAGACATATCCAGATTCTTTGTGTATATTTCCATCGTTACATGGCATAATATGCTTTATTTCTCTTTCTTTAGAATTTTCTCTACTTTTTTTTCTTCTAATCCTGCATAAGTTTTTTACACAAATTGTAACCTGTTTAAAGGTCTTCTCCATCTGAGTCTGTTTTATTGCATATCTTTAATTATTTTCTGGCCCAGAGAGTTTTAGCTAATCTGTGAAGCACTGCTTTGCCTGCTGACTCCTCCCTACTCAGATTTTCAACATGACAGAGGTAGCAGAGTCACACTTACCCTCACAATTCTGGAAAGCAGTATTAAGTATCATGGAGCTGTGTTTTTAAGCCCATAGTTGTGCTCCCAAACTCAAAAGCAGTGCCTGAAAGAAGCTTCTTTATACCACAGCCTGTGAAAGAGTTTGCAGAAATTGGCCATGTTGCTCGGCTCATGGCAGCTATATGTCACAGGCAGCTGTTAGTAGACAAGTCTCTGAGCTGATTCTGGCATGAGAGTGTGAGACTAGGAAGCCCAGTGTAACTCCATTTCTGTACATTCACAATCATTTTAAAGCTTTTACACTGTCCAACAATGGGTATCATTTGTAGTCTAAAGTTTCTGGCCTATCTG
Organism: Sigmodon hispidus; assembly: GCA_004025045.1. NCBI lineage: Eukaryota > Metazoa > Chordata > Mammalia > Rodentia > Cricetidae > Sigmodon > Sigmodon hispidus. Next base: position 160,704 of record PVIH01001402.1, read on the forward strand.
GCCCAGCTCAGCCCCATAGTTTAGATCTACAGCCCTGCTGCCTGTTAGCGCCAAATAATCACACAAATGCTTATATTAAATACAAACTGTTCAGCTTATGGCCCAGGCTTATTGTTAGCTAGCTCTTTTATTTTAACTCAACCCATTTCTAATATATATGTATGTGTATATATATAAAATACAAAAGATAAGATGCAGACCAACATAGGCCCTATGATTGCTGTTTTAATCTCTGTAAGTTCATATGAGTCTCACTCATTTGATTCAGAAGGCCTGTTTCTTCTGTTGTTCTCCATTCCCTTTTATACTCTTTCTGCTTCCTCTTCTATTGGATTCCTTGAGCTCTGAAGAGAGGTATGATGGTGGTATCCCATTTACAGCTGTATGTCTCCTTAAGTCTATTTGTCTCTACCTCTGCCTTTTATCTCTGTCTTCATTTTCTCTCGTGTGTGTGTGTGTGTGTGTGTGTGTGTGTGTATGTGTATGTGTGTGTGTGTGTGCGTGTGTGTGTGTGTGTGCGTGTGTGTATTTAAGGTCTCTCAGTGAGTTTCTGTATTTGTTTTCATATGCTAAAAGGGAGATGACTAAGTTAGGTACTGGTCTATGAATAGAGCAGACTATCAATTAGAAGTTATTTCATCACCCTTTTCTTGTTTAGATAAGTAGCATTAACCTTAAGTCTCTGAGAAATACAGTCTCTACTTTTTCATCACCCAAACAGTGTCAAATTTGAGTTTTATATCAGGAAGTGGACTGCCTTATGCTAAATTAGGAATTGGTAAGTTTCTCACACAAGCTTTGTTCTACCATTTATCTAGCATATTTTGCAGGCAGGACAGCATTGTAAATTAAAGGTTTTGCGGCTGGGTTGGTAGTCTGCATAGTACCTTCTTATAACAAAGACAGTAGGACATAAGTGAAGTCTCTATGTAGTCATCAGCTCAACCTCTCATGTTCAGTGAGGGTGTTGTCTTCAGCAATGGGTTCTTACTGTCAGTTTGTGGAGAAAAACCCATTATCTTTGCCATAGTCTGAATTGTTTGGTGGGTGTCCATGGGACTCCTTTTGGCCAACAACTCAATTGGATATGACCTAGTCCCAATACCGGAAACTACATTTGGTAATAAGAGATATTCAGTTGGGATTCTGTCTTCCACGTTAGTGGGAGAATTCATTAAGATCCACCTTCACACGTCTTAGGGACAGTCCCTCTGCACTAGGTCTTTATACCAAACCTCAAATCCACTCGCAGTTTAGCTATCTTTCTTCACATTCAGATTTTTATTTTATAGGATCATATTTACAAGAATTATAAGAAACATCTAGATAAATATTTGTATATTTGACTACATATATATATTCCATGTCTTTGTTAAATTTCATTATATAGATGTCCTTGGAACTAAAAAGTAGAATTTTCTTGAAACCTCTAATATACTTCTCATGATTATGTTTATGAATAAAACTTCTTAAGAAATATAAAGTAGAAAAATAAAATCTAGAAACATTTCTGTTATTATTGGTATAAACCCACACATTTGCAATGTGAGCGCCAGGCATGAATGCCTAAAAATCCATATTTCTGGGCTGTTTCATGTTGTGGTAATCCTCTCCTGGAATACAAAGCCTTTCCATCTTTATTTATGCAAACCCTAAATACTACCTACACTTTAGTATTATATGACTTCTCTTACCAGTCTAAGTGAGCTTGAGAAGATGGTCTCTTGAGCATGCAAATGACACCTCTGTATTTTGCTTCATCTAAGAATATTTCTGTTCTGGTAAGACTATCCAGGCTGTGGCTATCAGTTGCTGTCAAAAATATTTTATTCAAGGTGTAAATTTTTAATCATTATACATTTGATTTTATTTGTTTATTATTTTTTAAAATATTTTATTTCTTGTGTACACAATGTTTTGTCTGCATGCAGGCTTGCACACCAGAAAAGGGTACCAGATGGAATTAGAGATGGTTGTGAGCCACAATGTGGTTGCTGAGAACTAAACTCAGGTCCTTGGGAAGAGCTGCTAGTGCTCTTAACTTTTGAGACATTTCTTCCACTTTGATTTTATACTATATTTCTAGAGTTTAACAGTAAACAGAATCTATTAAATGTACTAGACTTAGCATATAGAAAATAGAGACAATCATGGGATCTATTTCTAAGGTTTGATCTCCTTTTACCCCTTTTTACTTGCTCTCCTGTCCACCTTGCTTTCACCAAAATGTATAACTGCTGAAACAGATTCCAGAGGAATTTAAAATACCCAGTGAAGAAAATGTGAGACTAATGATTAGGACTTAATGATTCATATGAATCTCTATGGTTGGATAGGTGAAATTGCTGTGTACAGTGTGGAAGTATCAAAGTGTGTGCTGCTCTGATCCATTACCATTCTACAAGCCAATGCACCTGGCAACAAAATGCACGTAATCACTGGGCCTAACACTATCCACCTGCTGTCCTCACTACCAAAACCTGCTTTATTTTCCTCAATGGAGTGGTGAAAACATCTTTCAACATCATTCGGAAAGTATCCGAATATACTTCTTACCCTACATTTTTCTACTTTTGCTTTGCAGTAAATTCCGTAATGAAAATCTGGAAAGAAATAACTTCATTGTTTTTATCATTTTCAAAATGAATTTGTGAATCTTTTGGCTTGCCCTTCCATCAACAAGTTACCAGATTCGAAAGCCTGCAAAATATTTACCTTATTCTACTCCAATCACAAGTGCATAATACTTATTTGTTTTTGGTTTTGTTGTAGCAGAATATGGCTTTGGTCTGAAAGTTCTTTACTTAGCATTAGTTATTTGCTTAGCATTACTTATTAAACTTATCACTCTACTTATTAAACTATTCTGGATAGGTAAAAAGAAGGTGTATATAAAGATGAAGTGTTGAGTACATTCTTGCATCACTGCTACTGGAAGCACAGGACTGCGAAACAGTCACAGAAATGAAAGGAATCAAATGCTAGCAAAACACAGACAACAGCCTATGCTGGAAATGTTGTGGACCAAGGGGAACAATTCTCCATTGTTAGTGGGAGTGTAAGCTTGTTCAGCCACTCTGGAATGCAGTATGGCAGTTTCTCAGAAAACTAGGAATCAATCTCCACAAGGATCCAGCAATATCACTTATGGGCATATACCCTAAACTATGTTCATAGCAGCATTATTCATAATAGTGAGAAGCTAGAAACAAACTAGATGCCCCTCAACTGAAGAATGGATTAACAAACTGTGGTACATCTACACAATGGAGTACTACTCAGCAGTAAGAAAAGATGATATCCTAAAATTTGCAGACAAATGGATGGATTTGGAGAATATCCTCCTTAGCAAGATATCTCAAACCCTAAAAGATAAGCACTCACTCATTAGTGGACTCTAAACAAACAAACAAACAAACAAAAAGCAAAAAGCAAAGCATGTCCAAGTTGCAAACCACCAACACTGAATAGCTTGGGACCTGAAGCACCTTGGAACAGCACTTTGAAGCCCACTCCCTGCAGAGAAACACCTGACCCAGTCTTGATGTTGGGGTGAGGAAAGCAGATCTGCTGGGAGTGGATGCTAAATTAAACTAAGGACCTTGGGACCTCCAGCCCTTGCTGGAAAGGAGATAAAGTGATGGGGAGAAGAGAGAGTGACTGGAAGGGGTGAAAGGGGGAAGGGAGTTTGAAGAAGTGTATACATAGATAAAAAATATGACCTTATCCATAATAATAAAAAAGAATATATAACAGAAATATTGACTATCATTCAATAAACCTGATTACAAAACTAGAAAAAAATTCCAATCTTTTCCCTCTGTGTGGCCAACATTTTATGTAAGTTAAAATATTTGTTATACACAGCATAAGTTTTTTTTTTAAATCTCAAATAAAAATTACACTTAGAAGGCAGGAGAGCTGGCCCTACCCCTTTCTCATCCCTGCAAGGGATAAACTTGCCAGGTCAATGCATGAGAGCTCATCCTGGTGGTGAGGACCAGGGATAGCTGACAGGCTGACCAACCCTGCAACTGCCCAGGCCCAAAACCAGGCTTATATGTTGGCCCACCCCAACATCCACCCAGTCTGTGATCTGCCGGATTTAGAAACACCTCTATGATTAATTATGCTTTAATTAAATATTAACCACTGCATTTTATATTTATGCAGTGACTCTTTTCTTTTCGATATTGTCTGATTATATACAGTTATATTAAAAATTGGGCTGTAATCTGAAATATACAAAAGTGAAGTTGAAAAGAAAAAAAGAAGACTCACCAACGCTCCTCTTTCAGAGCACCTTTTTTTCTTAGAGATTGCTCAAAAGTGTTCATTCTTTCATATCTTTGACAACTGTCAGTGTTAAATTTCAATTAAATGCAAATTTAACCTTTTATGAAAGTATGTTTAAAGTTAATATCACAGTGCATCAATTAGAATTCTGTATGCACTTAGGCTGAGTAACTGCACTAATTTAGAAGTTACCTTGATATATATATATATATGTATATATATATATATAAAAGAAATGAGCCTCATCAAATTTGCTAATTACAATGAAAATTAAACTTCATCTCTGAATTGTAAGTAAAGCTGTTCCACTGTTAACTTCCTTGCTTGGTTCCTCATTACCCAGATTTCTGCTATTTGAAATCAACAGCACCTGACATTCAGTAACATTCTAGTTGCCAAGCATTAGCAATGTGTTATCATAAAAAAGAAAAAAATTTCAAGGTCTTTAAATTATTATGCTCAAAATTTAGAAATTTTAGTCATGGAAATGAACTTTTTTTTTATTTTATTATGAACAAAGAAGTCACACTTTCTATCCTTGTATATCCTTATTCAAGGTCCCTCCCCCCTCCCACCACATCAGGTCATTCTCTCTTCTCCACAACTCCCCATCCCCTCCCTGGGCAGGCAGCAGGCAGTCTCAAGGTCCCACTGTCCCAATATTGCTTAGTTCAGCCTCCACTCCTGGCAGACGCAGTTTTCTACCCCCACCCTCAAGACTGAGTCAGGAGTTACTCTAGGGGAAGTGGGATCCAAGGAGTCAGTCCAAGGTGTTTCTGATCCCAAGCTGTTCAGTGGTTGTGGGTTGCAGCTTGGGCATGCTTTGCTTTTTTCTTGTTTGTTTGTTGGTTTGTTTAGAGTCCACTAATGAGTGAGTACATCCCCTGCTTATCTTTCTGGGTTTGTGGAAATGAACTCTTATAAATAAGTTATTATATATTTTTATACATTTTAATCGTTTATGGAATGTACATTTTGAAATCTCATTTGATTGTCTCCATCACTCTGCAATTGGGGGGGGGAATGATATTTTTTCATTCAAAGCATGGAGAATTTGAATAAGTTTTCCAGAGATATTATTATATTATATTCTGTGAGGTAATATACAAGAATTCAAAGCATCAGACTCTACAAAATAACATTTTGTTATCAAATTTTTCTTCATAAATGTAAAAAGGCTTTTAAACTACTGACAAATGAAGTTTACAGCCATATACTGGTATTTTTATAGCATATTTTTTCCCTCCAAAGCCTGTAGGGATACCTGTAGGGTTACTGAGCTGTGTAGAATTCAATCTGTCATTTCACTCATGTTCCCAAGAGTCTCCTGTATACTAACAGGTTTGGGTCTTTTTTTTAATTTTCTTTTTAGCTCACTTATTATGACTATCAAGTTGTACCATCCCACTTTGGAGTTTCAGTGGTATTTCCAACCAGAGCCTTCTGGGGTTGTAACATTCCCTCTCTCAACCATCCTTATGTCCTCCCATTTACCATCTAAGGGCTAGAGTTTCCTCATTAATCTGGATGAAGTAAATACTTCATTTTCTATAACAGTTTTATTATTTTATTCATGATATTTGTAGGGCATGAATATTCATTTTGAGTATTGAAACTATAGTTAATCAAAATTGATTACAAATTTATAAACATTGTTGTTTTAAAGATAACATTTGTAAATGCGCACTACTCACTCGACAATAAGAGGAAAGAAAGCAAGTGGGGCCACTGAAGCAATGTCAAGGACAGATTTATTTATAATAACAATTGTACAGGGTTTTGAGTTTGTATGTGCTATTTAATGCACATATTTATTATGTAACAATCACATCAGAGCAGTTAGCATTTCCACCTCTTTAAGCTTTCTTTTAAAGAATGCTCTGGATCACTATGACTGGTAAAATGGCAGACAGAAAATAACTGTTGTAGTGTATAAAACAATAGAATGTTATGGAGCACAGAGCTCTGTGTAACCATAATGTTACAACTTTATTCAGAATCCACATATTCTATAACCCTAACCCTAACCCTAACCCTAACCCTAACCTTAACCCAACCCTAACCCTAACCCTAACCCTTTATAATAGCTGCAAATAGCTTTAAATAATTGCTATAACTCTAACCAGAGAAGTAGCAGGCCTCTTCAACAAAAAATTTTAAGTCTTTGAAAAAAAATTAAAGAAGATATCAGAAAATGGAAAGATCTCCCATGTTACTGGATAGGTAGGATCAACATAGTAAAAATGGCAATTTTACTAAAAGCAATCTACAGATTCAATGCAATAGCCATCAAAATCCTAAAAATTTTTCACAGAACTTGAGAAAACAATACTCAACTTCACATGGAATAACAGGAAATCCAGCATTGCCAAAACAATCCTGCTCAATAAAAGAACTTCAAGAGGCTTCACCATCCCAGACTTCAAGCCATACTATAGAGCTATAGTAATAAAAACAGCGTGTAGTATGTAAAAGAATGTGAATAGATCCAAACCTATCACCCAGCATAAAACTCAAAGCCAAATGGATAAAGACCTCAACATACATTCAGTTACACTAAACTTGATAGAAAAAAGTGGGAAATACCCTCCAACACATTGGCACAGACACTAAGAATAACAATCAATAAGTGGGATCTCCTGAAACTGAGAAGCTTCTGTAAGGCCAAGGACACAGTCAATAAGACATAATGACAGCCTACAGAATGGGAACCAACACTACAACTGACAAAGGACTGATTTCTAAAACATATAGAGAACTCAAGAAACTAGAATTCCAAACCCTAAATAACCCAATTAAGAAATGAAGTTCAGAACAAAAAAGGGACTTCTCGACAGAAGAAATACAAATGACTAAAAGGCCCTTGAAATATTGCCCAACATCTCAAGATTCCGGCACCTGGACTACTTGTCTTGATAGTCACTCTCTAGGACTAGGGACAATCCCTAGAGTCTAATCTCAGCTCTACATAGCAGACAGGGGCTAGGGTTTGGCTTTTAGAGGCTCCTCCAGCCACATCTAAAAGAGGGGACCTTGCACTGCTGGGCCCCACCTCCAGGGCAAACTGCATCATGACAGAAGGACTGAATATTTGAAATTCAGACTCCTGTCCAGAGAAGAGTCAGAGACTGAGCAGACCCCTTGCTCAGAGGAGACAGGATACACAGGAGTCCTCTTGCCAAAACTGGCTAGGAGCTGCCTGATCATGAACCACTGAAGCCATGGGCAGACGCCAGTGCAAAAATACATATAATAATATAAAGAACAACAAGGCAACACCAGAAGAAACTGGTTGTTCTACAACATCAAGATATGAGCAGATCAAAGAAGAGGAAACAGAAGGAAACAACACCAAAAACACCTTTATGAATATTATTGAAGCCTTCAAAGAAGATATAAAAATTTCATTTAAAGAAATAGAAAAAAATACAAAAATTGGAAGACATGAACATATCCTTGAAAGAAAACTAAGAAAAGATAAACCAAAAAATGAAAGAAACATTCGAGGAATTAAAAACTTAAATAGAAGCAATAAAGATGGCACAAAATGAGGCAAAGATAGTAATAAAAAATGTCAAGAAGAGAGATGGAACTACAGATACAAGCATAGCCACAGAATCCAAGAGATGGAAGAGAGAATTTACAAGAAACCGACAGCCAACATCAAACTTAACAGAGAAAAACTCAAAGCAATCTCATTAAAATCAGGAACTAGACAAGGATGTCCTCTCTCCCCTTATATATTCAATATAATTCTTAAAGTTTTAGCTAAAGCAATAAGAGAATGAAAGGAGATTAAGGGGATACAACTGGAAAAGAAGAAGTGAAACTATTTCTATTTGCAGATGATATGATTGTATACATCAGTGACACACAAAATTCTACCAGGGAACTCAATACAGCTGATAAAAACCTTCAGCAATGTAGCAGGATACAAGACTAACTCAAAGAAATCAGTAGCCCTCCTATACACTAAAGATGAAAGGGCTGAAAAAAAAAATACGGTAAACATCACCCTTTATAATAGGTGTAAATAGATTAAAAATACATTGGAGTGACTATAACCAAAGAAGTAACAGATCTATTTGACAAAAATTTTAAATCACTGAAGAAAGAAATTGAAGAGGATATCAGAAAATGGAAAGATCTCCCATGTTCCTGGATAGGAAGGACAAACATAGTAAAAATGACAATTCTACTAAAAGCAATCTGCAGATTCAATGCACTGTCCATCAAAATCCCTTCAAAATATTTTATGGATCTTGAAAGAACAATACTCAACTTTATTTGGAATAACAGGAAATCAAAGATTGCCAAAGAAATTTTGCTCAACGAAAGAACTTCAGGAGGCATTACCATCCCCGACTTTAAGTTATACTATAGAGCTACAGTAATAAAATCAGCCTGGTACTAGCATAAAAAAAAGAGTTGTGGGTCAATGGAATAAAATTTAAGATCCAGGCATTAACCTAAAAATCTATGAACACTTGATCTTTGAGAAATAGGCCCAAAATATTCAATGGAAAAAAGATTGTATCTTTAACAAATGGTGTTGGAATAGCTGGTTGGTAGTGTGTAGAAAAATGCAAATAGATCCAAGCCTGTCACCATGCACAAAACTCAATTCCAAGTGAATTAAAGACTTCAACATAAATCCAGCCACTCTGAACTTGATAGAAAAGAAAGTGGGAAATACCCTCCAACGAATTGGCACAGGTGACCACTTCCTAAATATAACACCAGTGGCACAGACACTAAGAACAACAATCAATAAGTGGGACCTCCAGAAACTGAGAAGCTTCGGTAAGGCCAAGGACACAGTCAATAAGACAAAATGACAGCATACAGAATGGGAAAAGATTTTCACCAACCCTACAACTGACAGAGAGTTGATCTCTAAAATATAGAGAGAACACATGAAACTAGAGCCCAAAACCTTGAATAACCCAATCAAAAAATGGGGTTCAGCACTAAAAAGGGAATTCTCAGCAGAAGAATTATGAATGGCTGAAAGGCACTTGAAAAAGTGTTTGACATCTTTAGCCATCAAAGAAATACAAATCAAAACAACTTTGAGATACCACCTTACACCTGTCAGATTGTTAAGATAAAAGACACAGATGACAGCCTATACTGGAGAGGTTGTGAAGCAAGGGGAACCCTCCTTCATTGTTGGTGGGAGTGTAAGCTTTTTCAGCCACTCTGGAATGCAGTATGGTGGTTTCTCAGAAAACTGGGAATCAATCTCCCCAAGGATCCATCAATACCACTTCTGGGCATATACCCTAAAGATGCACATTAGCACTCCACAGGCATTAGCTCAACCATGTTCATAGTAACATTATTAGTAATAGCAAGAACTTGGAAACAATCTAGATACCCCTCAACTGAAGAATGGATTAACAAACTGGCCCATCTACACAATGGAGTACTACTCAGCAGTAAGAAAAGATGATATCATAAAATTTGCAGACAAATGGATGGATTTGAAGAATATCCTCCTTAGCGAGGTATCTCAAACCCAGAAAGATAAGCAGGGGATATACTCAGTCATTAGTGGACTCTAAACTAAAAAGCAAAAAGCAAAGCCTGTCCAAACTGCAAACCACAACCATTGAATAGTTTGGGATCTGAAACACCTTGGACTGACATCTTGGTTCCCACTCCCTCTAGAGGAACACCTGACTCAGTCTTGATGTTGGGGGGAGGAAACTGGAACTGTCAGGAGTGGTGGCTGAACTGAGCAATATTGGGAACTTCGGACCTCCTGCCCATGCTGGGGAGGATATGGGGAGATTTGGAGAAGAGAGAGTGACTGGAGCGGGTGGGAGAGGGAAGGGAATGTGAATAAGGATGTACATGGATAGAAAATGTGACATTATTCATAATAAAAATTTTAAAAAAATAAAAAGAATAGTAAATATTTTGTTTAAGGTTTGTGGCCTGGACTTTTCAGCCTAGAGCTAAGGTTCAGCCCCATTCACAGTCCCATTGCCATTTAACACCAAAGAAACACACACATGCTTACAATAATTTTACTGATTGACCTAGGTCCCAGATATATAACTTGCTACCTCTTTACACTTAATTTAAACCATGAATCTTATCTTGTTCAGCCATGAGGCTCAGTACCTTTTCTCAGCAGCATTTTAACTTATTTCTTCTGTGTCTCCTGACATCTTTATGGTATCTCTGCTCTGCTTTACTCTGAGATGTTTCCAGAATTTCCTTAGTCTGGTAGCCCCCCTAAAATCTTCATGTCTGCCTGTGGCCCATCTGTTTTTTATTAAACCAGTAGGAGAGGCAAATATTTACAACATACCAACATAATCCTACTACATAAATACAGGTTAAAGAATATACTGATGCTTATTATCATTTGTACCTTGCAAACAAACAATCCTAGTTAGCATAAATGAGACATTTACTTTGTAAACTAGCAGCCCAGCCCTTTAAAACTATACCATGAGACAGCAGTTTAATTTGAACTGGTAAATAAGTATATTATTGTCTTATCTCTTTTCTAAATGCTCAATACTAAAATAGTGTATGTCTCTCTCTCTGTGTGTGTGTGTGTGTGTGTGTGTGTGTGTGTGTGTGTGTGTGTGTGTGACCATGCTCATGTGTTTGGGGGGTATATCTGCATTTTTGTAAAAATAAAACTTCTAGATATAGGGATATTTTAAACATTAAACAATCAAATTTCTATGAGAGAAGTTATGGTCCCTTTAATAGACTAAATAATAATTCTATTGTTTATGAAATAACTAATTTTTTCTCCATTATTTAAAATGCTACTTTTATTTTATTTGAAATGTTTATTTATTGAAGGCAAAGTCTTTAGGAAGACAAAGTAGCCAGTGTGGAGGCTGTAGTGAGCAGTTAGAATCAAGTGCTTGCTGCAGAGAAGTAAGCTGGTAGAAAAGAAGAGAAGGTGAGGCACTAGGGCAATGTCTGGAGCACTTATTCTGTGACCTGCCTAATCTCAGTTTCTCAACAATTGTACTAGTAACTGTACATTTATAATGGATCAGGAGTATTACAGAGCACATAAGGAGGTCAGGAAGCTTTGTGGTGTTGCTTCTCTTCTACGTTTATGTGGGCTAAGAGTAACCAACTCAGGTCACCAGGCTTATGAAGCAAGTACTCTCTCCCATGGAGCCATTTTGCTAGACATACTGCTTTCTTTATTATCTATTTTTTGCTTTTTTATTATAAATAAAGTCTCAATTTTTTATCCATGTATCCCCTTGTTCAACTCCCTTCCCTCTTCTGCCCTTCCCAGTCACACTCTCTTATCCCCATCTCCTTATCTCATCCCTAGCAAGGACAAGAAGTCCCAAGGTCCCAAGGTGGCTTAGTTCAGCATCCACTCCAGGCAAATCTGCTTTTTTCACTGCAACATCAAGGCTGGGTCAGGTGTTTCTCTGGAGGGAGTGGGCTCCAAAGTGCCAGTCTAAGGTGTTTCAGATCCCAAGCTGTTCAGTGGTTGTTGTTTGCAGCTTGAGAATGTTTTGCTTTTTATTTAAAGTCCAGAAATGAGTGAGTACATCCCCTGCTTATCTTTCTGAGTTTGTGATACTTCACTAAGGATATTCTCCAAATCCATCCATTTGCTTGCAAATTTTACGATATTATTTTTTCTTACTGCTGAGTAGTACTCCATTGTGTAGATGAACCACAGCTTATTAATCCATTCTTCAGTTGAGGGGTATCTAGGTTGTTTCCAGGTTCTTGCTATTACAAATAATGCTGCTACAAACATAGTTGAGCTAATGCCTTTGGAGTGCGAATGTGCATCTTTAGGGTATATGCCCAGAAGTGGTATTGATGGATCCTTGAGGAGATGATTTCCCAGTTTGCTGAGAAATTGCCATACTGCATTCCAGAGTGGGTGAACAAGCTTACACTCCCACCAACGATAGGGCAGTATTCCCCTTGCTCCACATCCTCTCCAGCATAGGCTGTCATTTATGTTTTTGATCTTAGCCATTCTGACAGGTATAAGGTGGTATCTCAATGTTGTTTTAATTTGCATTTCTCTGATGGCTCATGATGTCAAACACTTTTTCAAGTGTCTTTCAGCCATTTTTAATACTTGTACTGAGAATTCCCTTCATAGTTCTGAACGCCATTTTTTGATTGGGTATTTCAAGCATTTGGACTCTAGTTTTTTGAGATCTCTATATATTTTAGAGATCAGTCCTGTATCACTTGTAGGGTTAGTTGAAATGTTTTTCCATTCTGTAGGCAGTTGTTTTGTAATATTAACTGTGTCCTTGGCTTTACAGAAGCTTCTCAGTTTCAGGAGGTCCCGCTTATTAATTGTTATTCTTAGTGCCTGTGCTACTGGTGTTATATTTAGGAAGTGGTCACCTGTGCCAATTCGTTGGAGGGTATTTCCCACTTTCTTTTCTATCAAGTTCAGTGTGGCTGGATTTATGTTGAGGTCTTTGATCCCTTTGAGTTTATGCAGGTTGATAGGCTTGGATCTATTTGCATTTTTCTATACACTATTATCCAGCTATGACAACACCATTTGTTAAAGACACTGTCTTTTTCCATTGAATATTTTGGGTCTCTTTGTCAAAGATCAAGTGTTCATAAGTTTTTGGGTTAATGTCAGAATCTTCAATTCGATCCATTGATCCACAAGTCTGTTTTTATGCCAGTACCAGCCTGTTTTTATTACTCTTTCTTTCATCTTGCTTGTTATTAGCTAAAGATAGACACTGATTTTTAAAATATCTTTTAAATGCTTTTCTTTCATTTACTTATTAAATTGCCTTGACTTTTTAGATCTGATGTTTTTTTCTAGTCTCTAACAATTTATGTGAACTGACAGGAAACTCTTTTATCCATAGAATTAATCTAAAGTTACTATTCTACTCATTTATCTTACCAATGTAATCAATTTCATTCAAATTGTACAGGTGAGCATAAGTGAGATACAAGCTGTTCTCTAATCAGACAGGATGAGGATAGCTAGATTTGTGGATGATTACAAGCAAATGACAGCCAGCCACATGCAACTTCTGAGGTAAAAGTGGAGCAGGGAGAATGTTATTGTGAGGGAGGATCAACAAAGGTAGTGGGGAACCCCTGCTTTGCTCTAGCAGACTGTTGAAAGTCGTAGCTCACCACTGTGTTCAGTAAAGATAACAGTTGTCATAATTGTGGAATCAGGCCTCAAAGCACCACAAGGTCTGTGCTATGGATGTCATAGTTTATATCATAACCACAAATATTTTGTCCTATGTCTTTCAGTGCATATTTTTCTAGCAACATTTGCTGAACTACTTATTAAATGTTATAACCTGCCTAGATACAGACAATTTTAAAGCATGTTTTTAAAGGAATTTTTATTAGCAACCATGAGCTTCTGAAATCACAGTGATGGATAGTAAGAAACAAATGGCCTTGAAAGAAAAAAAGTAAGATTTGTATAACAAAATAGGACATTTCTCTTCTATTCAAACATGCCACGAGACTCTAGGGATTGTGATGCACAGGTGCTGAGTAACAAGCCTTGATTTGGCAGCAGAAAACCTCTTTAGAGTCCAATAATATGCTGTATTTTATTAATAAAATCATCTTTACCCCTCTCCTGTGTTTTATCCTTTATGACTCCCAAATAGTCTCTAAACTGAAGCTACTGTAAAAAAGATTTCATCATCACCCTGGGAAAAAAATCCTAGCAATATGTTTTAATATGAAAATAATTTGGTTAAAAGGAAAGAGAACAAAATTACACACAAGGAAATGTGGATGCAGTTCCTGTGTAGGCTTGTTCAGAGTCAATTTTGCCTCAAGAACTAAGGCTCAGCCTGCCTAAAGGTATAGCGGGGCCACTCTCTGGACAATATCTGAACAAAAAGATAAAATGACAGCACGACACTTCATGTAACTTTTTGGTCTGCCTGACCCCTGATTCTGAGATTAACTTTGATTCTCACACTCCCTCCTTATCTATAGACTTTTCCTTTCTTGTTTGCAATAGGAATAATATGGGTAAAGATTAGATACTTCTCAGTGTCCTCTTTCCATGGACATACTAGTAAGAGAAGACCTGAAACCCAATACTACAGTCTGGGTTTCTATCACACTCCCAAATATCCAGCATCTACTTCCTAGATAATTGACTCAGAGCCTTAATAGTAAATGCTGGGCCATTAATTAGCTCAAGCATATTGCTTACTGGATTTTACACTTAAATTAACTCGTATTTCTTTTCTACTTTGATACCTTTTCTCAGTCCAGCATTCTCATATTTCTTCCTTTACATCTGGTTGGTGTCAGCTCTTCTCCTTTTTCTCTTCCCAGAATCATCCTAGTCTGGTTGCTCCATTTTTACTTCCTGCCTGACTACTGACCAATCAGTGTTTTATTAAATCAATATTAGTGACAAATCTTTACAGTGTACAATAGCATTATCTGACAGTATACCACAAGAGCCCTGATATCATATCTCAAGACACTTATTCCAGTTTTTGATACCACAGTCAGGGCTCACTCCAGAACTAATGTTTGGAAGTTCACCAAAGGCTACATGGACTACTTCTAATGGCATCCCACATGAGTGAGAAGAGGTAGCTATGTCCACAGGGAAACCTACCCAGAAGTCAATGGCTGCAGGAAAGAAAAATAATCACAAGAAATGGGCCAGGCCTATGACTCTTTCTCAACAGTTTAACTGAGATCATTGACTTTATTATTATTATTATTATTATTATTATTATTAACAAAGAAGTCACACTTTCTATCCTTGTATATCCTTATTCAAGGTCCCTTCACCTTCCCACCACATCAGGTTATTTTCTCTTCTCCACAACTTCCCATCTACCCCCTGGGCAGGCAGCAAGTGATCCCAAGGTCCCTCTGATTGGACAAATAGTAACTATAGGACCAACTATGGGTCCCTGAGACACAGACACAGCCAAAGCAGATTGAACCAAGAACAACTCTCTGAGACACAGAGACTGCTTGTACCAATTGCAAGAAGAGAAGGGTAGATGTCAGTGCAAGAATACCTGCAACTTCTGTGTCTAGTTTGAACCCATGTGAATAAAATAGATGTTTCCTTTTTGCTTCTCATTCTCAAAAAGCTAACGAGAAGTAGTCAACTAATAATTCAGATTGTTAACAGTTGAATTATATCTAAAAGGGAAATTGGGGTTTCAATCCTCTACTTAGAGCTAAACTTAACATTAGAAGAAGATAAAATATGAGTGATGTCTTAGTCAGGTTACTATTGGTATTGTAAATTCCCTGACCAAAAACAATTTAGTGGAAAAGAATTTATTTCAACTTATAGATGTAGTCCATTATTGTCCTGAATAGTTTTCTTTTTGTTTGCTTGTTTTTATCAACAAAAGTTAAAATCATCTGCAAGGAGGGAGCTCAACTAAGAACTGAGGATGCAGACAAGTCAATAGAGTAGTTGTTCCCAACCTGATTAATGCTGTCATTCTTTAATACAGTCCTCAGGTTGTGGTGAGCCTTAACCATAAAATTATCTTACTGTCTTTTTATAACTGCAATTTTGATATTGTTATAAATCATAGTATAAATATCTGCTACACCAACATATTAAGAACCACAGCAGTAGGCCACTTTTTAACTTAATAATTGATGGGGCAGGCTGGTAATGCTACGAATTATAAGAATGCAGGCAGAGCAAGCAATGGGGAACAAGCCAGTAAGTAGCATTCCTCTGTGTCCTCTGTATCAGCTCCTGCCTCCAGGTCTCTGCCATGTTTGAGTTTCTGTCCTCATTTCTTTCAATAATGAAAGTGTAAGGAAATACACCCATTTTTTCCAACAAGCTTTTGGTTATGCTGTTTTGTTATTGCAATGGAGACCAAAACTAACACAAGTTGAAACTATGATAGTAGAATATTACTATAGCAGAGCTGACTATGGTGTTTGGGGAAGATTTGTGGAAGAATTTTGGGTCTTCAGACTAGAAAAGTGACTGCATATTGTGAGTTCAGTAAACTGTTCTGTGGGGGTTTGGAAAATAAGAATGGTGGGAGCAATGCACATGATGTAGGACTGGCTTGGGAAGTTTCAGAAAGAAATTTAAAGACTCTATTCAGGTTATTACTTTGAATGAAAATTCTATGGTTCTGGTTAGCTGGAACTGATAAGTCAGCTGTGGTTAATAATACACTAAAACTATGTTAGTAAAACCTCAGATAGTTTGCTCAAATAGTCAATGCTGTATGGTGAAAACCTCCTTCCACAATGCTGATCAGCTAGAACTAAGAAATTAATAGTGATTAAGAAGAGTTCAGCATCACTGAGTAAATTTTTCTGGGGTAAAATCTTCTGGGAAATGTTTGAGAGTCAGCACACAGAATCTGTATGCCAGAAATGACCAAGGTTGCACCTCATGCTGGCAGCAAAATTTGGTAGTATAAGAATCACCCAGGTAGAACAGTTTGAAGGCATGAAAGGGTCATGGAGTGCAGGTAAGTGAAGCCAGAGAGATTATTAATAAAGGTGCAGCTGAGTTTCAGTGTAAACCCCAGGATTGAAGAGGTCATGGGGAAATTTTCAAACTTACTGCTACAAAGAGAGCCCAAACTTCTAAAGGCTATATTAGAAGTGCTTCCCAGTTGCAGTAGAAAACCCCAACATTTTGAAGATGCCAGTACCATGAGACAATAACCAAGAATAGACACAATGTAATGAAACTTTCCAGGAGGTTAGAAGACAAAGTGGAGGGTGGAGCTCAAGAAGTGACTCAAGTCATTTGGAGGTATTCAGGAGATTGTGCATGGCTCCTAGGCATTGGTCATTGTGTTATTTACACCGTTGGGAGTTTGGTATTTCTTTTATCTGATTGTGACAGAACCCTGGGTTTTCCTTCTTGAAATAAAGTATTTAATTTAATTTTGAGTGTTGCAGGAGTCCAGAGTATAAAGATTTTGAACTTTTAAAAGAAATGTTGCATTTTTAAAGAGAATGGATAATGTAAAGAAACTGAACTTTTAATGTGAGATCTTCAGAATGAATGAGAAAGGAAATGCTGATGTTTAGTGGTGAGGTTTTTTTGTGTGTCAAGTTGACAAGGGGGCAAATGTGCAGGATACAAGCTAAAGTAACATGCGAGGAGGTAACTTCAATTAAGAAAATACCTCCAAAAAGTCAGGCTTCAGGCAAACCTGTAAGAAATTTTCTTAACTCATGATTGGTGAGAGAGGGCTCAGCTCATTTTGGGTGGGAGCTCGCCTGGGTTGGTGGTCCTGTGTTTTATAAGGAGGCAGGCAGAGCAAGCAGGGGAAGCATGCCAGTAAACATCACCTCTCCATAGCTTCTCATTATCTCCTGCCTCCAGGTTCATGCTTTGTTTGAGTTTCTGTCCTGACTTCCTTCATAATGAACAGCAATATGGAAGTATGAGCCAAATAAGCCCATTCTTCCTCAACCTGCCTTTTGGATATGGTGTTTTGTCACAACAAGAGAAAACCAAATTAAGACAACCATAAATGGATACCAGGATAGAAACTAAAGTCAAGAACCCAGGAGGCAGGAACTGAAGAAGAGACTATGGAAAAATATTGCTTACTGGCTTGCTCAGCCTGGTTTTTTTTTTTTTTTTTTTTTTTTAGACAACCAGGACCAACTGCTCAGGAGTGGCCATGCCCACAGTGATCTAAGGTCTCTCAAGTCAACCACTAATCAAAGAAATGTGTCACAGACTTGACAACGAGCCAGTCTGATGGAAGAAACTTCATTGAGACCCCTAATTCCAAAATAAATTTTGGTTTATGTCAAGTTTTCAAAATGTAACCAGGAGAGACAATAAAAATATTTAATATGTTTGCTTTCAGGGCTTAGCATTGTGATATATAGAGAAAAGAGGCCATGAAATTGAGAGATAACAATGGAGGGGAGGAACACAAGAGGAAGAAAAAGGGGAAATTAGGTAATAATTTTAAAATTTAATGTATTATTTAATGTTTAAATTAAACACTTAATTCTTTAATTGTATAATAATTTAAACAGCATAACATCAAATAAATATTTAATTATTTAAATATTCATATATTTAGATTTAATATTTAATATTTAATTTAAAATATTTTTATTATTAATAAAGTCATGTTTTTATCCATGTATACCATTGTTCAAACTCCCCGCTCCTGCCCCTCCCAGTCACTCTCTATTCTCCCCATCACTTTATCTTCTCCTCAGCAAGGGCAAGAGGACCCAAGTTTCTTAGGTGGCTTAGTTCAGCATCCACTCCAGGCAGATCTGATTTCTTTACCCCAACATCAAGACTGGGTCAGGTGTTCCTCTGGAGGGAATGGGCTCCAAGGTGCTGGTCCAAGGTGTTTCAGATCTCAAGCTGTTCAGTGGTTGTGGTTTGCAGCTTGGACATGCTTTGCTTTTTGTTTAAATTCCACTAACGAATGAGTACAGCCCCTGCCTATCTTTCTGGATTTGTGATGCCTCATTCAGGAGGATATTCTCCAAATCCATACATTTGGCTGCAAATTTTAGGACATCATTTTTTCTTACTGCTGAGTAGTACTTTATTGTGTAGATGTTCCACAGTTTTTTAATCTATTCTTCAGTTGAGGGGCATTTAGTTTGTTTCAAAGTTCTTGCTATTATGAATAATGCTGCCATGAACATAAATGAGCTAGTGCCATTGTAGTGTGACTGTGCATCTTTAGGGTATACACCCAGAAGTGGTATTGCTGGATACTTAGGGAGAGTGATTCCCAGTTTTCTGAGAAATCACCATATTGCATTCCAGAGTAGCTGAACCAGTTTACACTCCCACCAACAATGAAGAATTGTTCCCCTTGCTCCAAACTTTTCCAGCATAGGCTGTCATCTGTGTCTTTTATCTTAGTGATATCTCCAAGTTGTTTTGATTTGCATTTCTGTGATGTATAAAGATGTCCAGCACTTTTTCAAGTGCTTTTCAGCCATTTGTAATTCTTCTGCTAAAAATTCCCTTTTTGATCATTGTGGATGATATCTTTTATATGTTGTTGTATATAGTTTGCCAGAATTTTGAAGAGAAGTTTAGCATCAACATTTATGAGGGAAGTTGGTCTGTAGTTATTCTTTGTAATATCTTTGAGTGGCTTGGGTATTAGGATAATTCTGGCCTCATAGAAAGAGTTTGGAAATAATACTTCAGTTTCTACTGTATGAAACAGTTTGAGGAGTATTCATAGTAGTTCTTCGTTGAATGTCTGGTAGAAATCTGCAGTGAAACCATCTGGAGCTGGGTTTTTTACTTTACTTCAATTTCCTTTGGAGTTAGGACTGTTTATTATTTAATCTCATCTTGGTTTAATTTTTATAAATGGTACCTATGGAAAAAGCTGTTCATTTCTTCTAGGTTTGTCATTTTTGTGGAGTATAGATTTTTAAAGTATGACCTGATATTTCTCTAGATTTCCTGGGCGTCTGTTGTTATGCCCTGCTTTTCATTTCTAATTTTGTTGATTTGGATATTTTCTCTCTGCTTTTTGTTACTTTAGATAAGAGTTGATCTATCTTGTTGATTTTCTCAAAGAACAACTCTTTGATTCACTCTTTCTTTGTACTTTTTTCTTTCAATTGTATTGATTTCAGCTCTAAGTTTAATTATTTCCGGCGAACTACTCCTTTAGGTGAGTTTGCTTCTAATTGTTCTAAGGATTTCAGCTGTGCTGTTAGTTCTCTATATAGGCATCTACTTCTATGAATTTTTCTCTGAAGACTACTTTCATTGTGTCCCATAAGATTGGGTATGTTGTGAATTTGTTTTCGTTAAACTGTAGGAAGTCTTTGATTTCTTTTTTGATTTCTTCTATGACACAGAGGTGGTTCAGCTGAGTGGTGTTTAGTTTCTGTTGGTAGGCTTCCTGTAATTTTTGATGTTGTTGATCTCTAACTTTAGGCCCTGGTTGTCTGATATGATACAAGGGGTTATTTCCATTTTTGTATCTATTGATATTTGTTTATGAACAATTACATGGTAAATTTTAGAGAAAGTTCCATGTCTTGATGAGAAATATGTTTATTCCTTTGCATTTGGATGGAGGCTTCTGTAAATATCTATTAAGTCCATTTGCATCATAACCTCTGTTAGACTCATTACTTTTCTATTGAGTCTCTGTCTGGACTATCCAAGGGTGAAAGTGGGGTACTGAAATATCCCACTATTAGGGTGTGAGAGTTGATATGGGATTTGAGCTTTAGTAATGTTTCTTTTACATAGATAGGTGTCCTTATATTAGGGGCATAAATATAGGATTGAGATCTCATCTTAAATCATTTTTTCCTAAGATGAATAAGTAATTTGTATAGTGGAGTATTTTAATTGATTTTAGTTTAAAGTCTACTTTGTTAGATATTAGAATGGTAACACCAGCTTGTTTCTTAGAGCCATTTGATTGGAAAATCTTTTCCCAAACTTTTACTCTGAGCCTGTGTCTGTCTTTAAGGTTCAGGTGTGTTTCTTGTATATAGCAGAAAAAATGGCTTCTGTTTTTGTATCCATCATCTTAGTGTGTGTCTTTTTAAAGGTGAATTGAGTCCATTGATGTTAAGGAATATTAGTGACTGATTGATATTTTCTGTTATTTTTGGTGGTAGTTTGTATGTATTTCCTGTCTTTGGTATTTTCTTCTGTGGGATTATCACCTGCTTGTGGTTTCATGGGTGTATCTAGGATCCTCAGGTTGGAGTTTTCCCTCTAAGGCTTTCTGAAGGGCTGGATTTGTGGACAGGTAGTTTTTAAGTCTGAATTTGTCATGAAATATCTTGTTTATTCCATCTATGGAGATTGATAATTTTGGTGGGTATAGTAGTCTAGGTTGGCAGCCATGCTCTTTTAGTGTCAGTTTAGGGGTTACACCAACTAGAATAGGCGGTGACATTGGCCCATTTGACTTGATGTATAATTGGCAGAGACAGTACTAAAGCCCCAACTGGAGTACGGCTTCCAATAGGTGTTTCCTCTGATCTCACAACCCCATTTTTTTATTCAACACTGACATTTTATTTTCTGAAGTTTATTATAATTTTACAAAACAGAGCAAAATACAAAAGCAGGTATCAATACAGCAGTTTACAGAATTTCTGCACTGGTTCTCAGCTCAGTCAGAGACTCTGGAATTGGTGTCTCATTTGAAGACTGAGCAGGTGGAGTCCCTCTTGGCCATGTGCATTCATCACTGTTTTTGGAACTACTTCATAATGATAACTTTTAACAAGCACCAGTCATTTTTTGAGAACCAATTTGGTTTGTCTTACAAAGTAAACACATTTTTTTTCCTGTGTGGCATTTTTCTTTCTTAAAAAACACTGAGCTGAAACACAAAATATGCATTTGCATTTTTTGCAAAAAAAAAAAAAAAGGTCTGGCCTTCCTCCATACTTGTGGAGTAATGAGCAACCTCTCTGGCTCCCAGAACAGACATAAAAGGTTAGGGCTCTTAACACAGTTTTTCCATCTTTGGTTCCATATTCTCTCACATTTTTAAATTTGAGCTCTGACCAGTCATTATGCAGTTCTGAGGCCTTATAATCAGGGTCCATGCACAATTTGCACAGGTCTAGGTACAGAATTGGCCACCAATTCACATGTGTAATCATAAAGGTACTCCATACAACATTACTCCGGATTGTCAAAACCATCCAGGTATAATTAAGGGGCTGATGGGGATATCTAGAGGGTGGGCTAGCACATTACACAGTAAAAAGAAGGCATGAACCCAAAAGAATAGGTCCTGTCTGCCAAAGTACTGCATCAAGGCCACACTCTGGTAAAGAAAAGCAACCAGCATCAAAGTCTGTGAAAAATTTGCATTAATAGATCCTAGGCTCCTGCTGCTCTGAGTGCTCAGCATCAGCCAGTGGGAGGTCCTTGGCTCTGTCCCAGGACTGCTATCTAGGAATGTTCATGGTGTGGGTCAACCACTCAGTCACCCAAATAGGTTTGTCTGCATCTTGTGGAACAAACACAAACAGACCCTCTCCCCCACACTAGATCTGAGTCTGGTCTATGTTACGTGCCATCTGCCAGATTTTTTCATTTAACCTTTGGTAAGACCACATTGCTAACCCTCCAGTATCTATCAGCTGCAGTATGTGACTTATAATTCACAGTTAAGAAATGTAAAATATAAAAAAAATGAAGAATAAATGTTCTTTGGGTATGGCAGCATACTCTCCCTTCTTAGTTTTAAAAACACAGACTTTAAGAGTGCAATGAGAGTTGCTTCCACAATTGTCAGACCTATGAATATTATAAGGAATCTCAGTCTTCAGCACAAAAATTGGGAAAACTTTATCTGTTTTCATTATTTTTGTAAACCCCATAAGCAATGGCTTTTAACATCCTTAGCCCTTTCCCCAGAATGTGCAAAGACAAAAAATAAGATGGAAATAAGTATCACAGAAACACAGACATAGGCCATTTTTCCAAAGGAAAGAATATGAGTAACATCCACCTTCCAAATATGATTAGGAGCAATGCCCCAAAGATTCATTCCAAAATAGGTTACTGACAGAAATTCTGTATACAAAGGACACTGTCTATTTCAGTGGCTTGGTCCTTTGTGATCTTGAAATGAATTTTCAAAGATCAGCATTAAGATGAAGTCTCTAATGGGCTTGAAATATATTATCAAATGCATTAAACATAACATGTTGATTTAGTGAACTGATGAGCAAGGGCATTGCCCTCACCAGGAAGGTCAGAATCAGCACACAAATGTCCCACATAAAGTAGCTGAGTTCTGTTCCACAAAAGCCTGTATATTTAATAAAAGCTGACACAGTTTACTCACAGGTGAAATATAACTAGCTTTTTCTAAATGGTCAAGGATCTATTCCACATATTGACTATCAGTGAACAAATTAAATGGTTCAGAAGAATATGTATTCAAGGCCAGCTGTAAAGCTAGAAGCTCTGCCACCTGAGCAGACTTGGCTGCTGTGATTTGCACCTCTGTATGTGGTGGAGAAACTACCATTGGATAGCCATTTCTAGCATTCTTTAATGAAATAACTCTGGGAAAACACACTGGATGAGTAGTTAAAAAGTCAGTCAATTTAGAGGAAGGATAATGATTATCAAACTCACATATTTGAGCACATAAAAACAGTCCATTCTAGACTGGTGGCTTGTACACACTACATAACTTTATGTGGTACAATATTAAATGTCTGTAAGTTTAGCATAAATCATTTTTGAATTACATTTAATACAGCCCAGCAATAAGACAGAACAACTTTAGCAGGGGAGGTATTTATAAAGGGTACTATATAAGGAATTAAAACTAAACCACATTCATGGTACACTAGTAAATTTCTAAAGAAAAAGTAAGAGAGACATGGTATAACATGCCTGTTGTCCTGGCTATACCATGAACTAAAGGCTAGAATACAGCCTTTTTAGAAAACATTGGCAGCTTCTCAAGTATGCTGCCACGTGACTCTGCAATCTCACTTCTTGGAATCTAGCCAAGAGAAATAAAAAATATGTACTCATCTATTATGAATTTATAAACAAAATGTAATATATAGTTCATGCAATAGCAGTAAGAAATAATAAAGGAGAAAATGATAGCACATGCTACAT
This sequence comes from Sigmodon hispidus, assembly GCA_004025045.1. NCBI lineage: Eukaryota > Metazoa > Chordata > Mammalia > Rodentia > Cricetidae > Sigmodon > Sigmodon hispidus. Next base: position 184,600 of record PVIH01001402.1, read on the forward strand.
ACATGCCCCGCAAAACATTATACTGGGAAAAGAAGCGTGATATAATGAGGATTTCTCTGTGTAGTCTTGGCTACAGAGATCTGTCTGTCTCTGCCTCCCAAATGCTGGGAGGCATGTGGATTCTTAATCAAAACCTCTCATGCTCTTTGAGACTTGTTTTTAATTTTGTTAACAAGCAAATATCACCTTATTACTACCTGCATACTCTTTTAGGGATTAACCTGAAAGATACTACCAGCATTTCACCTGTTCCTGAATGTGAAACACTGACTAATATAGGAGTCACCTGACTCCACAGGACCAGATGTGATTAACTAGAAGCTAGTGCAGAGGAACAGATGACAAATGGTTAAAGGCTGTTCAGCCTATACAGTGTCCTTACTCCACACAAAACACAGAACTGAATTGACACTTTTTTTCTCTAGACAGGTTCAGTGCAACCTAGAAAATGCCTACACTACAATTTACTTTTCCTGCAAGACAAACTGTTTTAACTGACCAGAGAACTGACTCTTCTCTCAGGCCAGGAAGTATAAAAAAAGCAATACATTAATACTGTAAGAGTTCCTTAATACCATGATTCAAATACTAAAGCATGCTTGTTTCTATCAAAAGAAACTCCTTTTTCTTAACCCTAGTTCCTCATGCCTTGAGATAGACTCCTAGAGACTAAGAATAAACAAATTCTGTTTACTGAATACTTGCCCCATGGTGTGTACTCACCTTGCACCATCATAATTACAATCTCCATCGGGTCTCTTCATGGTTACCACTTTCGGACCACTATGTCTTGCTGCAATGACTCTGGGTAGCGATACCCCCTGGGTGTGACTGCATTTCTCCAACCTCCATGGTCCTCTAGTCTCATATTCAGGGTGCCAACTGTCGAAACAGCAGGATGAGAAAATGACCACCTGCAACCTAAAGGGGAAAAATGAGAGGGGCAAGAGACATGAAGAATGACCAGCAAGATAGCATTCTGATCAAGCTGGGTGACTTTATTTTTCTCAGGGGATTTATATAGTAAAAAAAAAAAGGAGGTCAGCAGGGCAGAGAGTCACATAGCAAAGGATTGCAGAATCTCTTCAGGTTGTTTGCAAAGATGTTCTGACAAGGAGGTAAAGCAATTCCTTGCAGCCCAGGGTATGTCACATAGTTTCTGGTAAAAGGAAAACTGTGATAAAAGAAAACAGAGGCCCATAAACATGGCTGGCTAACTTACAAATTAAAATGGCTAAGCTACTATGGCTTGGCTTTTATGGGGTTAAGTGGAGACCTATAAATTTAAAATGACTAACTAAAAAATGACTAAGCTAATATAACTATACTAAAGCCAATACAGGTTTTGGCTCCCATCAGTAGAATCCCAAATGTAGTTCTTTTTTAGTGTAAAAATTTATTCATTTTTAATTTTGGATGATATTTTTCCAGCCTATATATCTCTGTACCATTTTCGTGTTGGCCTTTATGTAGATGCCGGAAAAAAACAAACTGTGTCTTCTGCACGAGCAACAAGTGCTTTTAAACACTGAGCCCTCTTTTCCTCTCCTGTCTTATTGAATCATAAAGAAGTATCAACTAATTTCTTCTTCTTCCCAGAGTATCTGGTAATAATTCCAGTGATGTGATCATGTGTCAGTAGTCTTTTAGACTGTAATATCCATGTTGACGATGCCTACAAAGACCCGAGTAACAGCTTGGAGGCTATGAACATAACACATTTACTGAAGAGCTACTGTTTGTCTCACACACATTTCTTTTTTACTATTTAGAGGTAACTGTTCTTTGTAGGTCTGTATTTCTTTTGTTGTTGTTGTTTTTCTCCAAAGGTAAATATTTTGTAAAACAACTTTGGCATTATGTATCTGCTAATAACATAGAGTAGCACACACTTGGAAACTTAACCCCTGGGAGAGCCTCTAAAGCTTAAAACTCAGTGTCTTAGTGTTCTGAAGAAACATCATGACCATGGCAACTTTTTAAAAAGAACTATTTAATTGGGGACTTGCTTAAAGTTTCAGGAGTTCTGTTCATGGTCATTATGTTGAGAGCCTGAGAGCACACAGGACAGTGGAGCAGTTGCTGAGAGCTAGTTTGATCTAAAGACTGAGAAAGAAACTTCTCATAAGTTTTTGAAACCTTAAGGCCCACCACCATTGACATGCTTTCTCCAACAAGGTCATACCTCCTAATCTTTCTAATCCTTTTAAACGGCGTCACTCCCTAAAGAATAAGCATTCAAATATATGAACCTAAGTGGGCCATTCTTATTTAAACTACCATAGTCAGCATTTTCAAACATTAGGACTATAATCATGTTTATTCCTCTGCCTGTCCTTATTTTTATTTTCCATTTGTCTAAAGTGCTAACAACATTCATTGCTTTTGATATTTTTCAGATTAGCACCACTATAATAGTTTATGGTTCTACAGTTTGCAAGCTTCACTTAATATAATTTTAATTATCACTGAAAATGGCTTCTAGTCATAATAGTAATTTTAAGATTACCAGCTAAACCCCTCTCAAGTTAAAAGTCAGGCTTGTACAGTTAATCATATTCTTATAAAATGAAAAAATCTCATTCAATAATTCAATATTAAAATATTTAGTTTATATGCCAAATAAGGTACATTTTTATGTTACTTTACAGAATTTTATAAATGTACTATGATAACAATTATAAGTTATTAACAATGCATGCTATTTTGGGAAACAAGGTTTAGTTTAGATTCCTAGTATTGTGGTTATAATGCCTGAATCTCAATTACCCAGAGAGACCACCGGAGACAGGAATTTCCAAAATGCAAAGTATATTGTCACCGAGATGCAAGCCTAGGCAGGGAGCTTGTACTTTGCACTGTACCCCATAGTGTAATGCTGGGAAGAGCTGAGCACTCCAAATTACACAAGCTTTTTATAGGCAAAGACCATGAGGCAGGGTTACTTGGGATCAAGGCTGCCATTGTGCTCTCAATGAACTCATGCTTAGAGATCTTTTACAGCTTAACATTCCTGGCCCTCTCCTTCGTGGTGTGGCTGGTGGGTTTTTTTTTTCCTTTTTTTTTTATTATGAATAAAGTCACATTTTCTATCCATGTATATCCTTATTCATGGTCCCTTCCCCCTCCCAACCCCTCCAGTCAGGTTGGATCACCCAGAAGTCCTTAGATAGCACTTAGCACATTCTTTCTTGGAACTGGGGAAGTACCTACTAGGAATGTGAAACTGACCTCTATTTTAGTACAAATGGCTATTACTCTTCAGTGGTATGAAGCGGTATATAGTACACCCAAATAGGATTATATATGTGATGACAGAAACAGCACAAGCCCATTAATTTTAATATATTGAATACTGAGCTTGTATAATACATACAGCTAAGCTTGAGAATAACTTAGAAGGTTTTAATAATGATTCTGGCAGATTACTATTGCTGATATCTTTGAAGACTGTAACATTTTTGAAATTTAAAGGGCAGATTTTCTAAAATAATTTTATTTTAATCCAAACCAATCTACAAGTTAGGTGATTATTATTTTAGGTAAACAGTTTTTATTTTTAAACAGGCTGCATGATTGATTCATATCATTTAAGTTGTTTAAATTATTTCCTGGGTTGTTTTTTAGTGTATGTGTATATATGTTTGTGGGGAGGGTGGATGTGTTATGCATTTGTCTGGGTATATATATATATACTTATATATATGTATGTATATAAGTATGTATATATGTATATATATATGTGTGTGTGAGTACAAGTTTTATATAAATAAATCTTACTTGGATCTCTTTCACCTTGTTCTTTCAGGCAAGGTCCCTTAATTACACCCAGAGCGGACCTATACAACTAATCTCCCTAAATATTCTGGGAATCTCTGCTCTCCAAAACTAGAATTCCAGATAAGCCCCCATTCTCACCTAGGAATCTGGGTTGTGAGAATCAGAATGCTTGTCTTCTTGCTTGCATAGCAAGTACTATAATGACTGAGCACTCTTCCAAGCTCCTTTCTCTGTCTTTTGTTAAGATGGGTTAGTATTTTCTAATAGCTGGCAACTAGGTGTCTTTGTATTTATTAGGTCATATGACTTTAAAGAACCTAGTGGGGTGGCAAATATGACTCATTCTATACAAGCTTTTGTTATTTGTACATCTTTAATTCTGTACTCCTACAGCAAAATGGGATGTAGAAACAGAAGAATTGACCTATAGCTTGCCTTCCAGTTAACCTGGGGTGCATTGTATAGTGACAGAATGAAGAGAAACCCTACCTCAGGAAGAAGAAAAGTGAAAACTGACTGTTGAAAGTTTTTCACTGATGTCTACACAGACACAGTAATATGCATACATTCAAACACATATGACAGAAAAGTTAATATCTTAAGTTTAAGAGATAAAAGAAAACACAAGACTCTGGACAACTGAATCCAAGTCGAAAACAAGGCGTCTGGACTAAAAGGTTGAAAACAATGGCAGAGTCTAAAAACTTAGTCTAAAGCATGCGATCCAGGGAGGGTTCAGTTTGGACATGAGTTAACAGGAGAAAAGCAAGAGGGACAGAAGACAACTACCAAAAATTCTATATCCTATCAAAAATTAAGTTCAACCATTCTTCCAAGACAGCTGCTTACCTATAACATAAAGAGAAACTGTCCGCCTTCAGAAATGTGGTAGTAGGTCTTTAAGACATTGCTTTGAGAAGTCGACTGTGGGATAGAAATTTTATTCTCCTAGAATTGAGAAATAAGCAAGGTAATATAGCTGAGAACTTATCCATATAAGATCAACAGATGTTTACAGAATGGAATTTGAGGCATAATCTAAAAATTAACTCTCATACTCACAAACCTGAGTTCAGAAAAGGGAATGATGGTTTGGAAGAAAGCAAGCAAACACCCTGGAACTAGGTTGGCTAAAGACCTTCAACAGTCTTTCTAGCCTGGGAATCAGGAGGCTCAGTAATAAGCATAACCAACAGTCTCAGTCTTCTCAAAAAAATTAGGACAAAGAAGTAAAAATCCCAATGTAATTTCATATTATTGAAGTTTGTGGTCCTTTATTGTTACACTGGTTGCTTTCAGGAACAACTGGATCTCTAGATACAGAGTTGATACCACCACCTTCTTCTTTGTGACTCTCAATCTTTGAGCCCCCATAGTAAATACCATTTTCTTTATTACTTGCCATAAAGAATGTTGTCTCTGGGTATGGGTCAAATATATATTTATATTCATAATTCCCCTTCTCTCTGAAGACTGAGAGAATTTTAAATCCCTTTGCCATTAATTTCCAAGAGGTATTAGTGCAGATTTAAAGAAAACAGGGAGATTATAAGACAGACTGGGGGAGTGAAAAGGCATAGACTTAGAAAATACAAAATGACCACCCATTCTGAAGGAAAAGGGCAAACTTATTTACTTTGGAAGCCAGATATTGCTGTAGTGAGTTTCCAAATATCAAGTAAACAGCTGTTCAGATCAACCAAATACAGTTTAAATTCTTGCCAAGGGTATGTCACATTCCACAATATTATGAGAAGTGGGGAAAGGGATGAGAGCACATAAGCAGTGTGATTATCTTAAAAGTACTTAAATGAGCAAAATTTTCAAAAATCATCTTTCATATGCTTATAGAAAAAGTGATTAAATACATTGAAAGGAGAAAATTTTTAAGGGGCTTTAAAAGTGTATGATTAAACCAAAATGAATGTGAAGAAAAAAAAAAAGGAAATGAGCCTCAAAATCAGGAAAGATTTTAGCAGCATGGCCATTATCCTGAAGTAAAGAGAGGCAGAAAGATTAAAGATTCTGTGAATAGACAAAACTTCACATTGCCCAAGCAAACATACTAGATTTCTAAGTTAATCTTTTTTCATACAACCAGAGAGATGCTTTGTAAACTAATTGGCACTATTGTGGTACTGAAAAAGCTGCTTAAAAGAAAGTTTATGTTTATGAAAGGATTGGTGATTTTCTTCCTCAGGATTCTATCTCCTATATTCTTTTCCTTTGTGCTGGTAGAGGCTGGTGCATGTATACCCATGCACAAAGCAAATACCTGCACACACAGCAGTAGAAGGAAGGATCTGTGCTCCATTCATTGAGATATAAATTTAGAGATATCTTACCTTTAAATCTCAATTACCAATATGACTCATTCTTTGGTCCTGTTAAACATACATCAGGAAAAGCTCCACTGTAAGTTCTTCACAAGCTGGTCAGTGACTAAAACATATATACCCAGAGTACTGCCTACTCATGAGAATGCTCTACCCAACTCCATTTCTTAGAGGAGGAACAGGGACCTCTGATAGTAACTTACTCCATCAACTGAAGTGTAACAAAAAAAAATCAAAAAAAAGAAAAGACACAAATCTAAATCTTTCTGCTTTGTTAAACCCTTAGGCCACATACCTTTAATGTGCAGGAATAAATCCTTGTGCTTGCCCTGAACAGCCTAATTTCTTTGCATTTAAATGGGGGTAATGGCAAAAAAAAATTAGGTAAAGCTACTTCTTTCGGGACTTATGCTTGGACGGCAATGGTGGAGCAAAAACAGTTCAAACTTTGGAAGTAGGATATTTTCTCCCCAGTGTTGGACACTGAAGCCAGGACCTTGCTTTGCCAATTGACCCTTCATTCCTTTACCCATTCATGCATCTACTCTTTTACCTTCTTGTGACTTTATTCCTTCAGCATGCAATCAATATTGGAAACCCATCTACTATGGTATCTAATAGATGGCTATGTATTATTCCCATCTACTACATATGCCATTCCATCGATAAAGGCAGGTTCAGTGATAAAAAGAACTTACAAATTCTTTTCAGGTGAAATACAAAGAATCACAGAGAACATGACTTCCTCACAATACACATTTTTGTTTTAATTTATCTCTCACAAAGAAAATTTTGGATTTAACTAATTTTTTTTAATCTTTATAAATTAATATCCAGTGTAGTAATTTCTGTGTGTTATAAGTATAAAAATGAATGAAAAATCTAATATTCTCTGTGTTACACAATCCCTTTCAAAGAGCATAGCTGCACTATCCAAACACACATTTGTTTTCCTCCTTCCTACATGCAGACTCATTCACTTTTCCCACAGGTCTCTATTTGACCATTCTGGCCTTTCACGTAGAGTGACAAATTATTTTAGGGAAAAGTTTTAGAACATCCATCCACTTATATAAAAACCAATCAGCCCCAGCAAAAGCTGACATGACCTTAGGTGCCTTCTTCCCTCCCTCCTACTTTTCCTGTCAGCTCTTGCTGTGATCCATGAACACTATAAGTAGGGCACCTGCTGTGACAAAGACCAGAAATCACATTCCCCTCAATGCCCACAGTGTAGACCAGAAGATATAAAATTCACCAAATCTTTCATAAAGCTAATCAATATACCTCTATGTAACTCAGGCTCAACATGTACTAAAGAAACCAAAATAGAATCTTGAGATAATTAAGCAAGTCATTTCCTTTGCATTTATTAACTTTGCTTTTATATAATATAATTTATTAGCATTTTTGTATTCTCTAATTCCACTCAAACTTGATTTCCTGAGGAATGTTAATACTAAATCACTGTGAAGTAGCATACTATTCATAAATAATATAGTTGCCAACTAAACAATATATCTAAGTTGCATTTATATATATAATTTTTATTTATTGCTCCTAAGACTTATGTGTACATATGAAAACCAAGGAAAGAGTGAGGGCCTGTGCTTTCCTTAATCAACAAATATTGATGTGGTAAATAAAATGTCTTTGGCTGAGAATTCACATGTTGACTTGCATCCTGGTGAAAATTTAAATAGCTGATTAAACTCCTCAAATACAGGATTTATAATGGTTGTCACTATCATTTTGCAAAGTAATTTAATGCATATTTAGGACAATTATTATGTGCTCTCTTTTCCTGAGGAGACCCAGCTGTGAGTCTACAAGTAAAAGAAAAGAAGCAATTGGTATAAGAACATCAGTTTTGAGATCTCTATGAAGAAGGTCTTCTGAGCCTTACTTCATTCAAGATATGCAATTAGAAAATAGAAAATCTTAATAACGTTGCTGCTATATACTGTGTACACATTAAACAAAGTAGATAAACAAATATGATCTCTAGCACCCAACACTGATAAAAGCACATTTGTAAGTTCTTATCACTAATAAGATAAACAGACTCAAATGAGCCCACTCAAGACATAGCCATTATTTAACCAAAGAGCAAGCAATCTAAACACATAAGATGCCTAGCAAAAGAGAGCTCACAAACATACAGGAAAAACAAACTAAACTAATATTTTCAGTATGTGGATAAACCATAAATATTTAATATCTTTTTGGTTGAACAAATTTTTTTTTTCAAATTTTTGAAGATTTCAGTTTTTGCAGAAATTTCTCCAAAATCTTCTCGTTATTAGTTTTTAAAGCAATTGTTATGAACTTTGGATTCATATTCATCTCAAATATCCAAATAACCCCTGGGAAAAAGTCAATGTTATCAATTTTGACAAAGGAATCATAAAATACAGTACTTCACTCATAAAAATAAAATAACGTGACAGATAGCCAAACTGTGAGAAATCACATTTCAGATTAGAAGTTGTGTAAATTTGTTTGTTGTGTTTTGTTATTTATTTCTAGGTCTATAGTTTGTACCACCAGCTTATCCTCATCTCTCATGTTTTATGAAAGAAAGCCTCATTTACAGATTATGTTTAGTATGCTTTCCTTCTGGTGCTTTTAATGAAGACTGTTCTGTTATCACTCCAGTGTGTTTCACTATCATTTACTCATAGTGCTTAGCCTGCAGGTACAAATCTGAAAAGGCCTCCTTCCTGTGAGCCCCTGACATCCTACCAGCATCAATTTTCCTCCCAGGACCATATAATAAATGTGCTGGTGCTCTAAAACACATTTAAAGTGACTTGTCTAGACTACTGATGAAAAATATTTTAATTCTTGCCTTTCTGTTAATGAAATCCAAAACAGTTGTAGAAAGAGAAAATCATTGTGAAAAATTAGTATATAAATTATATTCTTTGACAGGAAGCCTAAGGATTTGTCAATTGAGAGAATGTAGGAAGATAGTTCCTGGGTCTTTTGTATGAAGCCCTTGACTGCAGTTACCCTTCTCTTCACATTGGTGCTCTTGGGAGGAAAGGTACATCTTATAAGGGGAGATTGCTCTTGCTTCTTTCAGGATAGAATAAGTAGAAAAGAGTATCTGGAGGTCTTACAAGGGAGTCATGATAGTACTCGGAATATACTATGGCCTGGGGAACCTCCAAAAAATTATGACTTGTTTAAATTTCTATAAACCTACCCTGCTGCCTTCTTACAGAAACAGAAAATAGCTGGAGGGAAGCAAGAAGATATTTAAGGATGAGCAGAGGGTCCTAAAACTACCAGCACACTTGAAAAACCTAGAACAACTATAAGCAAACTTCCCAAGAAGGGATAGATGACAGAAAATAATCAAACTTGCAGCTGAAATCACTACAAGTGAAACAAAAAGAACAGTGCAAAGAAACAATGAATCAATGAGTTGTTTCTTTGAAAAAGTCAACAAGATAAATAAACACTTATCCAAACTAACCAAATAGCAGAGAGAGAGTATCCAAATCAAGAAAATCAGAAACGAAAAGGGGGACATAAAACAGGCCCCAAGGAAATCCAGAGAATTATCAGGGCATTTTTTGAAGATCTATACTCCACAAAAAAAGGAAAACCTAGAAGAAATGGACAGCTTTTTAGACAGGTACTATTTACCAAAATAAAATCAAGATCAGATCAAATACCTAAACAGACCTATCACCCTAGAAAAAACTGAAGCTGTCATTAAAAGCCTCACAAGTAAAAAAAGCTGAGGTCCAGATGGCTTCAGTGCAGAATTCTACCAGAAATTCAAAGAAGAACTATTAGCAATATTCCTCAAAATGCTTCATACAGTAGAAACTGAAGTAATATTGCCAAACTCTTTTTATGAGGCCACAATTACCCTAATAACCAAGCAACTAAAAAACACAACAAAGAAGAAAAATTACCGACCAATTTCCCTCATGAGTATTGATGCTAAAATTCTCAACAAAATTCTGGCAAGCCATATACAACATTTAAAAAAATATCATCCACCACGATCCTGTAGGCTTCATCCCAGAAATGCAAAGATGGCAACATACAAAAAACCGTAAATGTAATTCACCATATAAACAAACTGAAGGAATAAAACACATGATCATATCCTTAGATGCTAAAAAAGCCTTTGACAATATCCAGCACTCCTTTATGACAAAAGTCCTGGAGAAATCAGGAATACAGGAAAAATATCTAAATTTAATAAAGGCGATTTACAAGAAGCCAACAGCCAACATCAAACTTAATGGAGAAAAACTCAAAGCCACTCCACCAAAATGAGGAACTAGACAAGGATGAACTTTCTCCCATTATCTATTCAATATACTTCTCAAAGTTTTAGCTTAAGCAATAAGAGAATAAAAGGAGATTAAGGGACTACAAATTGGAAAAGAAGAAGTAAAACTATCTCTATTTGAAGATGACATGATTTTATACATAAATGGTCCACAAAATTCTACCAGGGAACTTCTATATCTGATAAATACCTTCAGGAATGTAGCAGGATAAAAGATTAATGCAAAGAAATCAGTAGCCCTCTTATACACTAAAGATAAAAGGACTGAAAAAGAAATAAGGGAAACAGCACCCTTTATAATAGATGCAAATAGCATTAAATACCTTGTAGTAAGTATAACCAAAGAAGTAACAAATCTGGTTGACAAAAATTTTCTATCACTGAAGAAAAATATTGAAGAGGATATCAGAAAATGGAAAGATCTCCCATGTTTCTAGATAGGTAGGATCAATATAGTAAAATTGGCAATTCTACCAAAAGCAATCCACAGATTCAATGCACTACCCATCAAAATCCCAACACCATATTTTACGGACCTTGAAAGAACAATACTCAACTTTATTAGGAATAATGGGCAAACCAGAATTGCCAAAACAATTTTGCTCAACAAAAGAACCTCAGGAGGCATCACCATCCCTGAATTCAAGTTATACTATAGAGCTATAGTAAGAAAAACAGCCTGGTACTGATACAAAAACAGACTTGTGGATCATTGTAATCGAATTGAGGATCTGGGCATTAACCCAAAAACCTATGAACACCTGATCTTTGACAAAGAGGCCCAACTCTACCATGAAAACGATTTCTCTGGCAGCAGCTCCTCTTCAAACCCAGTGAGGGGCCTTCAAGAGGACCTTGACAGTTCAGCCAGTATACCTTCTAGAGTTTGAAGGACTTGAGACTGTTAACAGACACAGTCCTGAAAGTCTCCAGATGAACAGTCAGCGGCCAGCGCCTACAAAAGACAGCAGCCCACAGAATCATTGGCATTGTCAGAATGTCCCCACGCTTCCCTGAGGAAGGGAAGCCAGTTTGACCATTTTCAAAAAGAAATCCATATGAGATCCTAGGATCCGGGTGAGGGAGGAGTTTAGTGGAAGGGAGTCCTCAGAGGGCTGATGGTCCAGTGGAAGGAACAATGCTGGGAAATGAAGGATTGGGCAAAAATCCTAGCACGTGACTATGGGGGCTAGAGGCAGGAGAAGCTTTTGCAAACCCATGAAAAAGTGCTACAAGAAAAAAAGCAACATTACCAGGCAAAGAGGCCCAAAATATTCAATGGAAAAAAGATAGTATTTTAACAAATGATGTTGACGTAGCTGGATAGTAGTGTGTGGAAAAATGCACATAGATCCAAGCCTATTACCCTGCACAAAATTCAAATCCAAGTGGATCAAAGACCTAAACATAAACCCAGCCACACTGAATTTGATAGCAATGAAAGTGTGAAATACCCCTCAACAAATTGGCACATGTTACCACTTCTTAAATATAACACCAATAGCGTAGATACTAAGAACAACAATCAATAAGTGGGACCTCCTGAAACTGAGAAGCCTCTGTAAAGCCAAGGACACAGCCAATAAGACAAATCAACAGCCTACAGAATGGGAAAAGATTTTCACCAACCCTACAAGTGACAGAAGACTGATCTCTAACATATATAGAGAACTTAAGAAACTAGAGCCCAAAACCTTGAATAACCCAGTCAAAAAATGGGGTTCAGAACTAAAAAGAGAATTCTCAGCAGAATTACAAATGGCTTAAAGGCACTTGAAAAGGTCTCTACATCTTTAGCCATCATAGAAATGCAAATCAAAACGACTTTGAGATACCACTTTACACCTATCAGATTGGCTAAGATAAAAGACACAGATGACAGCCTATGCTAGACAGGTTGAAGAGCAAGGGGAACACTCCTCCAATGTTGGTGGGAGTTTAAGCTTGTTCACTCCCTCTGGAATGCAGTATGGAGTTTTCTCAGAAAACCGGGAATCACTCTCCCCAAGGATCCAGCAATACCACTACTGAGCATATACCCTAAAGATGCACATTCGCACTCCAAAGGCATTAGCTCAACTATTTTCATAGCAACATTATTCATAATAGCAAGAACCTGGAAACAACCGAGATGCCCCCTCAACTTAAGAATGGATTAACAAAATGTGATTCATCTACAAAACAGAGTACTACTCAGCATTAGTAAGAAAAAATTATATCCTAAAATTTGCAGGCAAATGATTGGATTTGGAGAATATCCTCCTGAGCAAGGTATCACAAACACAGAAAGATAAGCAGGGGATATACTCACTCAGCAGTGGACTTTAAAGATAAATCAAAGCATATCTAAGCTGCAAACCACAACCACTGAACAGCTTGGGATCTGAAACACATTGGACCGGCAACTTGGAGCCCATTCCTTCCAGAGGAACACCTTACTCAGTCTCAATGTTGGGGTGAGGAAAGCGCATCTGCCTGGAGTGAATGCTGACCTAAGCTACCTTGGGACCTTGGAACCTCCTGCCATTGCTTGGGAGGCAATAAATTGGTGGGGAGAAGAGATAGTAACTGGGAGGGGCAGAAGGGGGAAGGGAGTTTGAACAAGGGGATACATGAATAAAAAATGAGACTTTATTCATAATAAAAATATCAAAAAAAACCAAAATAAAAAAAATATCTTCCCAATCCTTTACTCTAAGCTTGTGTCTTTCTTTAAGGTTGAGGTACGTCTTTTATGCAATAGAAGGATTGCTTCTGTTTCTGTATCCATTGTGATATGGAGAAGGAGAATTTATGACAGCCTGAATCAATTTCATTTTTATAAATTAAGAAAATGAATGAGTAAAATTCTCACCATTGGCTGAGCTACTCCATCTTTTCTCACCAGTGAGTTCTTCTTGTCATTTTTGTTCATTTCTTTAAGAATAAATATGCCCACTCTGAGTTAAGTGAATATATTCTTCACATTATAAAAACTTCTAAGTGTGAAACTGAATATTCAAACAAAAATTTTTAAATCAATCAAACCCATCATCATCAAAAACAAATACAAAACAAAACTAAAACTCAAAAAAAAAAAAACCCAAACAAAGTAGCACTGATGGTAACTCATGGGATCAGAGACAAGAGGCTACTTTCAGACAATTTCAAAGAAATTGGCTTTCAATTTGAGGTTGGGTGGATATAGCTGGTCCATCCACAGCCAGCTGTGCACACATAAAACCTATTCCCTATATTGGGTGGTACCTGGTCTGCCTAGACAGGTTGAAGACCAGTTGTATTTTCAGCCATCTCTAAGTTCCAAGCACTCCTCCACAAGATGCAATTTAAGAAGCAGCACTCTTGCTGGACCTCCTGTCTTCTCTTGATTCCTATTATACACTCTAAAGGTTCCATTAGCAAGCTTCCAAAGATTTATTTTGAACTCTCATTTTTGTCTTTGCAAAATACTTAAGTTAAACATGGAGAGACAGACAGATAGACACACAAAGAAGGAGAATGAGTGTGTGTGTGTGTGTGCATGTATGTGTGTGTGTGTGTGTGAGAGAGAGAGAGAGAGAGAGAGAGGGAGGGAGAGAGAGAAAAAGAGAAAGAGAGAGATATTTTGGCTAAAATTGTTCCTTTGTTCGTACAAACCTCAGAGCTTCATTTTTACAGAATTTCATTTGAAAGTATTTCACTTTAATGTTGGGTATAAATGATAAATGAAATGAACAACATAATTCATAACATAGTTTTCTTGCCTTTGCTTTAAGTCAGAAGACTGTCATGCTCCCTTTATAAAATGTTCCCCAAAACCCATCTGATTTGAAGTCTGATCTCTGTGTTCTATATATCTAAGAAGAATGTATTATGTAATAAATCTGAAAATAAACTTCAGATACAATTATAAATCAATTTCTTCCTTCCAAATCTACTGCTTCGTTTCCTCGTGCTCTTTCCCACACCACGTGTCTACAGTTAGTCTTAGTTCATTTTAGTCTCACCTGGTAACCTGGTCTTGTCCTTTATCATGTAACTATACCTGTTTTCTGGTAGGTCATAAGCTGGGTCCCTTATCTACCTTAAAATCATAAACATTATACATTATCATCTTGTCCTAAAAATTCTATCATTAATTTTAGAAACCATATCTTATTGTTCTCTGAATATTGCATTCAGTTTCATATCTCTGATTGTCTCTGCCTGGAATACTATTTCTGGAGAATGAATGGGGTTTTATAAAGCACTGAAGAGAAAGCCTCTTCTTTTCCTTAAAAACCATCCCCCACCCCAAAAACTTACCCAGGTAAAAGTGAAATTGAGAATAAGGAGGAATGCTGGCATATGTTGTCCTCTGGACCTAATACAGTAGTTATACTCATGAGCTATGGTGGCCTGCATAAGACCAGCACAAAAATAAGTCTGTCAAAATTTCAATATGCATGGAGAATAGGCTCATGAGTTTCTACCCATGCACTTGATAAGGAACTGATATTCAAAATCTATTAAGAATTCAAATAACTCAAAATAAAAAAATCATCAGCCTTAAAAATGGAAAAGGATTTTAATAGACATCTCTTGAAAGGAGACAGTCCAAACAATAGCAGTATCACTAAGTATTAGGAAAATGTAAATCTAAATAAAATAAAACATTTTGCCTAATGCTTAATAGAGTGGCTATGATAAAGACAAAATTGTTTGAAAGGATGCAAAGAATGCAGAAGCTTTGTATAACCATGGTAAGAATGTAAATTGATTCAATCAGTAAGAAAAAAAGAAAGATTCATTAAAAAATTAAAAATAAGACACTATATAACATAACTTTCCATTCTGTTTTGGAGATATGCATACACTACAGAACTGGAGGCAGAGGTTTCCAAAGATATTGTTCATAGCAATATTTATAGTACTAAAATGTGAGAAAACACTAATCAATTAACAGATGGATAAATACATTAATAAATATTACCATAAATATTCAGTGAAGAGATTAGTCATATAAAAAGTAAAATTTGAAATACAGTAGACCATAAAAAGTCCTTGAAAAATTGTAGTTTGCAGTTTAGAAATGCTTTGCTTTTTGTTTAAAGTCCACTAATGAGTGAATACATCCCCTGCTTATCTTTCTGTGTTTGTGATACCTCGCTCAGGAGAATATTCTCCAAATCCATACATTTGCCTGCAAATTTTAGGATATTATTTTTTCTTACCACTGAGTAACATTCCATAGTGTAGATGTACCACAGTTTTTTAATCCATTCTTCAGTTGAGGAGCATCTAGGTTGTTTCCAGGTTCTTACTATTGCAAATTATGCTGCTATGAACATAGCTGAGCTAATTCCTTCGGAGTGTGAATGTGCATCTTTAGGGTATATCCTCAGTGGCAGTATTCCTGGATCTTTGGGAAGATTAATTCCCAGTTTTCTGAGAAACTGCCATACTGAGATATGGGTTCTTTTTTCATATTTTTTATATTTCAATGGTAAAGGATAACTTGTTGGACTATTCACACCAAGGGAAGAAATTAATATTAAACATTTAACAGCAAATGACATCAGCATCCATATCTTCTAGTACCCTGTTATGGCTTGAAGATAAAATGTCCCTGAACTCTTACATTCTGGGGCATGGTTACAAGCTGGTAGGTGTTGTCAGCCAATTGGATACTGAACTCTGACTTAATCAGTGAACCAACCCTAATTATAAGATCTTTGCTGGAAGGTGGAAAAAGAAAGCGATGGGGTCTGGTTGCAGAAAGTGGGCAATAACCTGTGCCTTTGGGGCTGTATCTTAACCTGGCAATATTTTCTCTCTGCCTCCTAAATATCACATTGCTCACTGTTCTGCCCAGCGATGTCCTCCCTGCTGTGATGAGCTGACAGTTCTGAGTCTGTGAGCCAGAATAAACCTTTCTTCTTTTTCATTTATTTTTTCTTCTTTTTTTCTTATTATGAATAAAGATGTCACATTTTCTATCCTTGTATATCCTTATTCAAGGTCCCTTCCCCCTCCCACCACATCAGGTCATTCTCTCTTCTCCACATCTGCCCATCCCCGCCCACAGTCCCAATATTGCTTAGTTCAGCCTCCACTCCTGGCAAAACCAGTTTTTTCCCTGCATCATCAAGACTGAGTCAGGTGTTCTTCTAGGGGGAGTGGGATCCAAGGAGTCAGTCCAAGGTGTTTCTGATCCCAAGCTATTCAGTGGTTGTGGTTTGCAGCTTGGGCATGCTTTGCTTTGCTTTGTTTGTTTGTTTAGAGTCCACTAATGAGTGAGTACATCCCCTGCTTATCTTTCTGGGTTTGTGATACCTCACTCAGGAAGATATGCTCCAAATCCATCCATTTGCCTACACATTTTAGGATAACATTTTTTCTTACTGCTGAGTAGTACTCCATTATGAAGATGTACCACAGTTTGTTAACCCATTCTTCAGTTGAGGGCCATCTAGGTTGTTTCCAGGTTCTTGCTATTACAAATAACGCTGCTATGAACATAGTTGAGCTAATGTCATTGGAGTGTGACTGTGCATCGTTAGGATATACACCCAGAAGTGGTACTGCTGGGTATTTGGGGAGATTGAGTCCCAGTTTTCTGAGAAACTGCCATACTGCATTCCAGAGCAACTGAATAAGCTTACACTCCCACCAATAATGGAGGAGTGTTCCCCTTGCTCTGCATCTGCTCCAGCATAGGCTGTCATCTGTGCCTTTTATCTTAGCCAATCTAACAGGTGATATCTCAAAGTTGTTTTGATTTGCATTTCTCTGAAGGCTAAAGATGATGGACACTCTTCCAGGTGCCTTTAAGCCATTCAAAATTCTTCTGCTGAGAATTCCCTTTTTAGAACTAAACCCCATTTTTTGATTGGGTTATTCAAGGTTTGGGGCTCTAGATTCTTGAGTTCTTTATATATCTTAGAGATGAGTCCTCTATAACTTGTAGGGTTGGTGAAAATCTTTTCCCATTCTGTAGGCTGTCGTTTCATCCAATTGACAGTGCCCTTGGCTTTACAGAAGCTTCTCAGCTTCAGGAGGTCCCAATTATTGATTGTTGATTTTAGTGTCTGTGTCACGGATGTTATATTTAGGAAGTGGTCATGTGTGCCAATTCATAGAAGTGTATTTACCACTTTCTTTTCTATCAAGCTCAAATTGGCTGGGTTTATGTTGAGGTCTTTGATCCACTTGGATTTTAGTTTTGTGCTGGGTGACAAGCTTGTATCTATTTGCATTTTTCTACACACTACCATCCAGCTATGCCAACACCATTTGCTAAATATGCTATCCTTTTTCCATTGAATATTTTGGGCCTCTTTGTGGAAGATCAGGTGTTCATAGGCTTTTGGGTTAACGTCTGGATCCTCAATTCTATTCCATTGATCTACAAGTCTATTTTTATGCCAGTACCAGGCTGTTTTTCTTACTGTAGTTCTATAGTATAACTTGAAGTCAGGGATGGTGGTGCTTCCTGAGGTTCTTTTGTTGAGTAAAATTGTTTTGGCAATCCTGGGTTTTCTGTTATTCCAAATGAAATTGAGTATTGTTCTTTCAAGGTGCAAAAAATATTGTGCTGGGATTTTGATGGGAAGTGCATTGAATCTGTAGATTGCTTTTGGTAGAGTTGCCATTTTTACTATGTTGATCCTACCTACCCAGGAACATGGGAGAGCATTCCATTTTCTGGTATTGTCTTCAATATTTTTCTTCAGTGATTTAAAATTTTTCTAGATTTTATTGTTTCCATTGAATAGTCAGGAGCTCTTTTGACGGGTCTGCTTTATAGGTAAGTTGTCCCTTTTCTTTTGAAGCTCTTAAAATTTTTTCTTTGTTCTGTATGTTTTGTGGTTTGATTATTATGTGGTGTGCTGACTTTTTTGGGGGTCATATCTATTTGGTGTTCTGTAAGCTTCTTATATCTTTATGGGCATTTCCTCTTCAAGTTAGGAAAGTTTTCTTCTATGATTTTATTCAAAACATTATCTGTACCTTTGAGCTGGTATTCTTCTCCTTCTTCTATTCCTATTATCCTCAAATTAGGTCTTTTCATGGTATTCCAGATTTCCTGAACATTTTGTATTATGGCTTTTTTGGTTTTTGTGTTTTCTTTGACTGGTATATCTACATCAGCTACTAAGTCTTCCACTTCAGAGATTCTATCTTCCATCTCTTGAACTCTGTTTGTTATGTTTGTATCTGTGGTTGCTGCTTTTTTCTTCAGGTTTGCTATTTCCATCTTTACCTCATATTGTGCCTTTTTTATTGCTTCTATTTCAGTTTTTAGTTCCTGGCATGTTTCTCTCATAGATTTGTTCATCTCTTCCAATTTTTGGGTTGTATTTTCTTCTATTTCTTTAAAGGAATTTTACATATCTTCTTTGAGGGCTTCAATGATCATCAAAAAGGTATTTTTGGTGTTGCTTCCTTCTGCTTCCCCTTCATTGCTCTGTTCAGGTTTTGTAGTTGTAGAACTGCCGCTTTCTTCTGGAGTTACCTTGTTGTTCTTTATATTATTATATATATTTTTGCACTGCCATCTGCTCATGGCTTCAGTGGTTCATGATTTGGTGGCTCCTGGTCAGTTGTGGCACTCGGACTTGTGTGTCTCCTGTTGCCTCTGAACAAGGGGTCTACTCAGTCTCTGACTCTGCTCTGGGCGGGGGTCTGAATTTCAAGTCCTTAGTCTTTCTCTGCTGATGCAGTTGAGGGCAGGGTCGCCATGCGATGCCCCTTCTTTTAGGTGCAGCTGGAGGAGCCCCTCACAGCCAAACTCTATTCCTGTCTGCTAAGTAGTGTGTGGAGACACGCACCACAGACAAAACGTGGTTCTGGAACTGGAACCTGAACCAGAACACAATTTTCCCTGGCGGGAATTCAGGCACTGGGGCCTGCTGACCTCTCCTCACCTCTGGGTGGAGTCTGAGTCTGGATTTCAAAGTCCTCAGTCCTTCTCTGTTGAAGAAGTTGGAGGTGTAGTGGCCATGCAAGTTCCCTTGTTTTAGTAGCAGCTGGAGGAACCCTCACAGCCAAAGTGTATTTCTGTCTGCTTAGGAGTGTGTTGAGACACACACCACAGACAGAACCTGGTCCCGGATCCAAAACCGGAACCAAGCTAATGGGATCTCTGGAACTTTTAGACTGTCAGCTGTAGAACCTGCTTGGGACCAGATTAGGCCCTCTGCATTCAAGAGATAGTTGTGTAGCCTGGTCTGTATGAGAGGCCCTGGTAGTGGGATCAAGATCTATCCCTGGAGCATGGGCTGGCTTCTCAGAGCCCATTACGTATGGTGGGACTCCTTGCATAGCCATTATACAGGGGGAGGTATTTGGATCTGTCTCAACTGAATGTACCAAACTTTGTTGACTCCTCATGTTGGAGAAGGTAGGGATGAGTGCAAGGGAGGCTGTCGAGAAAGAGGGAGGAGGGATGAGAGGGAGATCTGTGGTTAGTATGTAAAATGAATAAGAAAAATGTCTTAATTAAAAAAGCATTAAGAAAACATAAGGCTCAAAAATAATGAAAAACAACCCTATACATAAAATCTTTTCTAAGGCTCAAAAATAATGAAAAACAACCCTATACATAAAATCTTTTCTAAACTACTCTATAAAAATGTAATGATATACTGACAAACCAAATAAACAAAATATAGATTACTCAACATAGCTAATTAAAGACTTACTTTAAGTATATGTGCATCTCATATAATGTTTTAAAATCACTTAACCTATCAGTTCAATAGGTTAAAAAGAAAAATTATACCACATATTCTTTATCCAGTTATCTGTTGATAGGTACTTGAATTAATTTCTGACCTTTGCCACTATGGATAGTGATACAACTGGCAGGCATCTAGGTATCTCTTTGTCAAGTCATATATTCCTTCCATATATTGGAATAGGTAGATAATATAACAGTTCTGCTTCTATTATTTGAAGAGCTTCTACACTGTTTAAAATAATAAATATACTAATTTACATTTCTGCCAATAGTCTATCTTTTCTCTACTTCTGGTTTGACAAAGTTTATTAATTTTTTTGTTGCTGACAATATGCATAGTAGTGGATATGATGCTTTTTTTCACTATGGATTTGACTTGGCATAACATTTCTTTTCATATACTTTTGGTCATTGTGTTTCTTCCTTAAAAATGTTTGTTCAGGTAATTTTCAAATTTTAAAAAGTAATTAACACATGTATATATAAAGACTAATAAAAAGCTCCAAAACTGCCAGCTGCCTGCCCAGGGAGGGGATGGGGTGTTGTGGAGAAAAGAGAATGACCTGATGTGGTGGGAGGGGAAAGGAACCTTGAATAAGGATATACAAGGATAGAAAGTGTGACTTCTTTGTTCATAATAATAAAATAAAATAAGGAAAAAAGAGCATTTACAGCTATAAAAAATGCTCCAAAACTTCAATGAATCAGAAACATTAAGTAACCCATTACCTAAAATATTGATTAATAAAAACAGTAATAGTCCAAGATCTGATTTAGTTATGCTTCTTACCAAAGATAACTTTAGATCATCCAATTAATTTTACCATCCATTTTTGAGTTCATATAAATGTTCTAGACCCCTACAGCTTTGAAATAAAAGTCTTATTAAGAAATAGGGGGCAGAGAATAAGATATTTTTGATTAGTTGGTATTAAGTTACAGTGAGATAGAAGCAAAAAGTTCTAATATGCTCCTTATATTATTTCACATATCACCTAAGTTCATTTAAAAATAAAATATCTTGCAAAATAGATTTATATTTATGGCATCTTCCTCTCTAATGTCACTACTTTGGACTCAAAAATAATGTCCTAACTTTTGTAAGAAAGAATGTATTATCAAAAGGCAATTAGAGAAAATTCAGAGACAACTCAGTTTCTATAAAAATAGAAAGTCACTAAAACTAACAATTCTCTTAAGAAATGTAGTGATACAAACAAATATTACCAACTAGAAATTGTGGCTATGGCTCTTTTGCTCACATAACAGCTCTCTGACTAGGAACTTGACTATCAAAAATTGAGTTTAAACAGACAATTTCCCCTCTGTTTACCTGTACTGACATCTCATTCAATTACACTTTTAATTTCATTGGTACTAAGATTAGTTTCATGCTACCAAGTTGAAAATTTAGTAGCAGTAGTAAGTGGAATTTAATTTGGTCAGTAACTACTCACTAAAGGTTTCTATTTGATATTATCTCTTATAGAAGCTGTGACTAAGGTTGTATAAAAATTCTCAGAAGAATAACTTGTAAGGCTTTGTTTTTCTCCATTTCTGAGAAAAAGTGTTTAAAGTAACATTAAGAATGACAGGGAAAGTCATTTCCACCTAACTGCTGTCACTATGAGCTTTAAATGAGAAACATGAGTAGGACTTTATATTAAAAACTAGATTTTATGAGCTGTTACCTGAGGCTTTCAACCCCTGAGGGGTTCTTAGGCAGGGAGAGAGTTTCCAGCAATTGTAGTGTAATGAATGGCAAAGCCATCACAAAATCCATATGGTAATATAATTTATACTGAGTAAATGTGAGAGTATATGAGTTTTTCTCATATCACATGATTTTCTCTTTTTTTATTATGAATAAGGTCATATATTTTTATCAGTGTATATCCTTGTTCAAGCTGCCTTCACCCCCCTCCCACCCCTCCCAATCACTCTCTCTTCTACACTTCACTTTATCTCCTCCCCAGCAAGAGCTGGAGGTCCCAACGTCCCAATGTGACTTAGTTCAGCATCCGCTCCTGGCAGATACGCTTTTCTCACCCCAACATCAAGATTGGGTCAGGTGTTCCTCTGGAGGGAGTAGGATCCAAGGTGCCAGTTCAAGGTCTTTCGGTTCCCAAGATGTTTGTGGTTTGCAACTTGAACATGTTTTGCTTGTTGCTTATTTGTTTAGAGTCCATTAATGAGTGAGTACATCCTCTGTTTAGCTTTCTGGGTTTGAGAGATGCCTTGCTCAGGGGAATATGCTCCAAATTCATCAATTTGCCTGCAAATTTTAGGATATCATTTTTTTTCTTATACCTGAGTAGTACTCCATTGTGTAGATTGACCACAGTTGTTAATCCATTCTTCATTTGAGGGGCATCTAGTTTGTTTCCAGGTTCTTACTATTATAAATAATTCTGCTATGAACATAGATGAGCTAATGCTTTTGGTGTGCAAATGTGTATCTTTAGGGTATATGCCCAATAGTGGTGTTGCTGGGTCCTTGGGGAGGTTGATTCCCAGTTTTCTGAGAAACTGCCATATTGCATTCCAGAGTGACTGAACAAGCTCACATTCCCATCAACATTGGAGAAGTATTTCCCTTGCTCCACAACCTCTCCAGCATAGGCTGTCATTTCTATCTTTAATATTAGCCATTCTGACAGGTGTCAGGTGGTATCTCAAAGTTGTTTTGATTTGCATTTCTCTGATGGCTCCAGATGTTGAGCACTTTTTCAAGTGCCTTTCATCCATTTGTAATTCTTTTGCTGAGAATTCCCTTTTTAGTTCTGAACCCCATTTTTTGATTGGGTTATTCAAGGTTTTAGGGTCTAGTTTCTTGAGTTCTCTATACATTTTGGAGATAAGTCCATTCTCACTTGTAGGGTTGGTGAAAGTCTTTTCCCATTCTGTAGGCTGTCATTTTGTCCTATTGACTGTGTCCTTGGCTTTACAGAAGCTTCTCAGTTTCAGAATGTCCCATTTATAAATTATTGTTCTTAGTGTCTGTACTACTGGTGTTATATTAAAAAAAAAAAAAAAAAAAGCCCAGGTCCAGATGGTTTCGGTGAAAAATTCTACCAGACATTCTAAGAAGAATTACTACCGTTACTCCTCAAACTGTTTCACACAGTAGGAACTGAAGGAATAAGCCAAATTTTTTTTATTAGGCCACAATTATCCTAATACCCAAGCCACTCGAAGACGCAAGGAGAATTACAGACCAATTTCTCTCATGAATATTGATGCTAAAATTCTCAACAAAATTTTGGCAAACCATATACTATATATATATATATAAAATATCTTCCACCATGATTAAGTAGGCTTCATCCCAGAACTGCAGGGATGGTTCAACATATGAAAAACCATAAATGTCATGCATCATATAAACAAACTGAAGGAAAAAAACGCATGATCATATCCTTAGACACTGAAAAATCCTTTGCCAAAATCCAAAAGTCTTTTATGATAAAGGTCCTGGAGAGATAAGGAACACAGGAAAATTATCTAAATATAAAAAAGGTGATTTACAAAAAGCCAACAGTCAACATGAAACTTAATGGAGAAAAACTCAAAGCAATCCCACTAAAATCAGGAAATTGACAAGGATGTCCTCTCTTCCCTTATCTTTTCAATGTACTTCTCGAACTTTTAGTTAAAGCAATAAGAGAATGAAAGGAGATTAAGGGAAAACAAATTGGAAAAGAAGAAGTGAAACTATATTTGCAGATGAACTGATTGTATACATAAGTGACCCAAAAAAATTCTACCAGGAAAATTCTAAAGCTGATAAACACCTTCAGCAATGTAACAGGGTACAAGATTAACTCAAAGAAATCAGTAGCCCTCCTATATACTAAAGATAAAAGGGTTAAAAAAGAAATAAGGGAAACATCACCCTTAATAATTGCTGCAAATAGCATTAAATACTTTGGAGTAATTATAACCAAAGAAGTAACAGACCTATTTGACAAAAATTTTAAATCACTGAAGAAAGAAATTGAAGACCATATCAGAAAATGGAAAGATCTCCCATGTTTCTGGATAGATAAGATCAACATAGTAAAAATGGCAATTCTACCAAAAGCAATCTACAGATTCAATGTACTTCCCATCAAAATCCCAACACAATATTTTATGGACCTTGAAAGAACAATATTCAACTTCATTTGGAATAACAGGAAAGCCAGGATTGCCAAAACAATTTTGCTCAACAAAAGAATCACAAGAGGCATCACCATCCCTGATTTTAAGTTATACACTAAAGCTGCACTAATAGAAGCAGCCTACTACTGGCATAAAAACAGACTTGAGGATCAATGGAGTCGAATTAAGGATCCAGGAATTAACCCAAAAACCTATGAATGCCTGATCTTTGACAAAGAGGCCCAAAATATTCAATAGAAAAAAAGAGTACCTTTAACAAATGGTGTTGGCAAACCTGAATGGTAGTGTGTAGAAAAATGCAAATAGATCCAAGCCTGTCACCCTGTACAAAACTCAAATCTAAGTGGATCAAAGACCTCAACATAAACCCAGCCACACTGAACTTGGTAGAAAAGAAAGTGGGACTTACCCGCTAAGGAGTTGACACAGGTGACCACTCCTAATTATCACTTGATATTTTTTGACAAACCTTGAAGAAGTAAATAAGAAAAAGAAAGGTTAGATCAAGGACACCAAATTGGCAAATTGGATAGTGAGAATCAACTGCCATTATACAGGATATAAAAAAATCACATATTCTCTGACTTTTTACGGTTAAGACACACCTTTAATTTCTATTTGAATTATGTAAATAAGAGTTAGAAAATCCAGGATGCAAGGGTAAAATTTTTAGATACTCAATATCATTAATAACATGATCAAACTGGTAACAAATATCGCAAAATTCATTACAAAGATTGAAGGAACATATGGGCCAAGGCTATACTGAATCTTTGCAAAGTATTCCAAATTATATTTCAAAAATATTTTTCCTTTGTAAGATAATAAAGCCTGTTGAGATGTAAATAAGCATCCTCCAGCTCTCTGACCTTCTCTACTATTCTGTTCCCCGAGTTGCCCAAATGGTCTTTCATTTTTCTCATTGCAAAGCTTTACCTGAGAATCAACAGTGTCTGCCCAGAGAATGCACATATAATAGAAATAGATGGGTGGTATTTAGTATGCCCATTTTATACTATTTAGAGTCTCACAAAAATTTTTAGCACAGAAGTCAACAGTGATTCTAAACTAGCTTTGAAGCATATGAACACATGCTCATATATCATGTACATATTATTTCATCGTCACAGTAAATCTGGAGAGGGTATTATATTTGCCATCTTGATTACTGAGAACATGTTTAAGCATCTGGAGAAAATTAATTAATTAATCAACTCAGTTACATTCTGGAAATGTCGTATAGAATTTTTTTGTTTCACTATGAAGAGAGTGTCAATTTTATTCTTAATTCTGGAATAACTAAGAAGTTGCTGGCTGGGTAACAGTATAGTTCTATTGCAGAGTACATGCCTAGCATGTTAAATGTTTTGTATGTTAATTTCAATAGAAAGAAAGGTAGAAATAAAGGAAGAAAAGAAGAGAGGGAAGGGAATACTGTGGAATGATTTAAAAACTAGATGAAGTATAGGGGGAAATGACATTCTACTTATATGTGCATTTAAGAAGTAATGGTATGGTACAAAAATTCTCATTAAAGTATTAGCAAACTAGAGCCACAGTTGGACACCTTTTTATTTTTTATTTATTTTTTATTTTTTATTATGAATAAAGTCACATTTTCTATCTGTGTATATCCTTATTCAAGGTCTCTTCCCCCTCCCACCTTCTCCAGTCACTCTCTCTTCTCCACAACTCCCCATCCCTTCCCTGGGCAGGCAGTAGGCAGTCCCAAGGTCCCACTGTCCCATTATTGCTTAGTTCAGCCTTGACTCCTGGCAGATCCAGTTTTCTCCCCACAACCTCAAGACTGAGTCAGGTGTTCCTCTAGGGGGAGTGGGATCCAAGGAGTCAGTCGAGGCCAGGGTGTTTCTGATCCCAAGGTGTTCAGTGGTTATGGTTTGCAGCTTGGGCATGTTTTGCTTTTTTCTTGTTTGTTTGTTGGTTTGTTTAGAGTCCACTAATGAGTGAGTACATCTCCTGCTAATCTTTCTGGATTTGTGTTAACTCGTTCAGGAGGATATTCTCCAAATCCATCCATTTGCCTATTTAAAAATTTTTACACTGTGACTTATGAACTTTAAATGAAGTCTGTAGCCATTCTTACCATAGGCAGTTGCACAAGCATACAGGCTGCATGCCTTCAAAGTCAGCTAGGCTTTCAAGTCCAATGGAGAAGCCCAACATAGTCTCAGTTTTAAGGCAAAAATGACAGCTCAAATGCTATTCTAGAACACTGACAAAAAAACAAAGCAAAAAATCATTAAAACCCTATTTCTTTTGGCCTTCCCAGATCAATGATTAAGGATTCTAATAGACACTGGACATTTCAGTGTACTGGTTGTTACTAAAACAGTGGGTCCCACACACAGTGTCCTGAATATTTTTCAAAAGTTGTTTTCTTGAGAACTCAATCTTTGTGCAACCTGGCACCATAAGCCTTAATATGTAGCAGTCAAGGCATATTGGTCTGAACTGCAAATTATTTTCTTCTTCCAGATAGTTTCTTATTTTGGCTCTTCCAAATGTTTATTTATTTACTGATGTATAAAAAATTTTATAATTTGACAGAATAAGTGTTTAAACTTAAAAATACAATACAGAAGTACTTTAGTATTTTTAAATTATATTAATGAGAGTGTTTCTGAATGTATATATGTGCCTACCATGAGCATTGCTGGAGACCAGAAGACCATATACAACATGACTTCTTTCCTTTTAGTATGTGGATGTTCAAGATCCAGCTCAAGTCATCAGATTTAGTGGCAAGTGCCTTCATCCAGAGACACATGGTATGAGTCCTGTATGGTATGGTATTTTTTGACAATTATATCTTAAAGGCTCTTCTTTTCTCTTATATGAATTTGATTACAGGGAGTGAGATAATGTACTAAAGTTCTCAATGTTTCTGGCTAATTCAAAGAATGTAATGATCACTTATAGTGTTTCAATTAGCAGAATTTCATCCTTTTGTGTATGAGCAGTGTGTCATTAAATATGTGCATTATGCTAACTTTATCATCGAATAGTGGCTATCATGAGATGACTGTTTCTGTGTCTGTTTATTACGAGTAGTTTTGTGAAAAAAAAAGTGCAGAAAGTCTTTTGGACATACTGATTTAGTTAGTTATATACTAAATCAGATTATGTACCTCTTTTTGTGGGTGAATTTTTAAAAAAATTCCCTTTTTTTATCTTTTAGGCAGGGGATTCCCTGGCTAGCCTAAGAACTCACAGTAATCTGCCTGTCTCTGCCTCCTGAGTGCTAAGATCAAAATGTACAACCACATATCACATTGGACTTTTATATGCTTATTATTTATGTATGTATTTATCATTAAGGTTTTTATATGGTTCCCTACTTGGCCACAAATTTGAAATTCCTCTGCTCATTGCCAGGGTCACTTTATATGATACCATACACTATCACATTGGTTATGTTTGGCATTTCTACTTTTGTAGGCCTGAATTAAATCTTATAACTAATATTTATTTTTTGCCTCACAATTTAATAAGACTGCTATTAGATTAAAAATTTTAGAATACAAAATCACCCAGATAAAGGGAATAAAAAAATTCTTTGTAAAACTGTATATTTTAAAGCCAAGTAATAATTGAATCCCTGCAGACTAAACAATATCACTTAGCATTCTGCACAACATGAAAGACTAAAAGCTTTTAATTAGACTTTTACTCAATAGGGAAGAAAAATAATTTAAAAGATGGAGGGTTAATGCAGAATTGTTAGTTTTAACTTTGAGCACAATGAGAAAACAACTTGACTAAATTAGTTTAGCTGTGTATTCATTAGTCTTTAATAGAAATGTGAATGCAAACTGACTCCAGGTTTTTGTAGTAAGAGCCAGCTTTTTAATTAGTGATTGGGCAAAATGTTTATCTGGTTTGTTTTTGGGATGTTGAAGCATTTACACAATAGTACTGTTGTAAACCTTTATGTAATCTTAATTGGATCTTTCAGGAGAACAACATTTTGTGAACATAAAATCAAAAAGTAGAGTAATCAAGTTAGTAATTTATATCTAACCTGTCAATAAGGAAAATAAAGTTATGCTACCAGGTTCTATGACGTGGATAAATGGTTAGCAATCAGTGAGGACTGAACAATAGGAAGGAAGGGTCAGTTATTAATCTGATTGTTAATCTGAAATGCTAAAAAAATATGGAATTTTCTGTCAGTGTAGCAGAATGTGATTTGGGTTATCAATTTGTTCCAACAGTTAGAACATTAGATTTTTACACATTGAATTTGAGAATGATGTTCTGATTAACTTAAACAAACCTCTCATTTACTTGGAAGCTAAAACAGATAA
Source organism: Sigmodon hispidus (assembly GCA_004025045.1). NCBI lineage: Eukaryota > Metazoa > Chordata > Mammalia > Rodentia > Cricetidae > Sigmodon > Sigmodon hispidus. Next base: position 213,229 of record PVIH01001402.1, read on the forward strand.
AATTTGAAGGCAGTAAATAAGTTTATTAGGCTCTTTGAAGCTATTTTGTTTTTATTTTTAATCTATAAAATGTCCTTTGCATAGTCATTGTGTCAAGAAAAACTCTGCCACGGGAACACAAAACATGCTATTAGTAATTGATTTTGTAATCATTGTCTTTCTGACTTCTGACTGTAGGTATAATGCAAGCCCTCTGCTCCTGCCACCATGCCTTCTCTGACATGAATTATATAGATCCCTTCTTAAGCTATAGGCCCCTGTGGTGATTATTTAATAAAGTCAGTCAAAAATATCAGAGAACAGATCCACCCACAGTAATGCCACGTGGATCAGAAAGTGGTATTCATGCCTTTAATCCAAGCACAAAAAAGACCAAGTGGTGACCTACTTCTTTAATCCCATAACTCCAGAGACAGAGATCTTTCTGTGTTTCTGTGAGTTCAAGGCTTAAGTATCAAACAGTAGTAGTTTACACCTTTAATATTAACTCTAGAATTATGATGAAGTGTTGAACCTGGAAATAAAACAACTAGGTGAAGAAGATATTTAAGGCAGGTGTAAGCACACATTCTGGTATTCTGTAGAGGTAATAAGTCAGGCTGAGGAGGCTTGAAGATAGCTGAGAAGTTGGCTGGGTGAGATTTGACTGTGATCTGTTTCCTCTCTCTGATATTCCATCTTTTCCCCAGTATCTGGCTGAATTTTCATTAAATACCAACTAGAATTCATGTTTTAGCCCCCTCCCCCAATCCTTCCTTCCTTCCTTAAATTTTTTTCTCCAGTGTTTGGATACACTAATGAGAAAAGTGCTAAACTAATTTAGTCAAATTGTTTCTTCATTGTGTTCACAGTTAAAACTAACAATTCTGCAGAAAAACAAGGTGTCTTTGTGTTCTTATTTCTCCTATAAATTTCTCACACAGTAAAAGTAATAAAATTCCTGTTGTGGGGCAATTTTATCTATACCATATTGTGAATTCTATATTTTGAATCTGGGTTAATTATTACATAGTTATTCATGACTATTAAAAATTTTGCATGTTTTGTCATAGTAATTATTACTGTGGGAATTCTAAAATTTCTAAGAGGGTGTTGGGCCCCACCACAACAATTCTATGTGGATCATTATAATACCAGTAAGCCATTATACACCAACGAAAAGTCAGTTTTGGACTACAAACTTCTCAAATTTAAATTGGTTAGCTGAGACTGCCCATCCTCTTCCTTCACTCCAGCCAGAACTTCAGTTAAGCCTCACTCATTAATCTGGAACTGGCTACAGATGTTACAGCAAGTTCTCTTAAGACTTAAACCATTTCTTTAGATTTTACAGAGTCCCATACAGACACATCCCCCCACCCTGCCCTGATGCAGGAAGTAATTCTAAGAACAGGCTGCCCAATTTCCCTAAGTAGAGTGGATGGTTTGAGGTTTTTTTTTTTCTTCTCAGAATTATGAATAGTGTCATCTTCAGGGGTTGGTAATAAACTGTTACAAGGTTGGGGGCAGAACAATAGAGATTTAACTCAGGTTTAGGTCTTATTTGAAATAGAAATAAGGGGGATAGGAACGGTAGGATTAAGACGTCTATCAATTTTAAATAATTTACATTGGTATGAATTCTTGTATATTAATACAACTTTAAAGATTTGTTCCTTCTTTTGTTTAAAATATTTTTGTATATTGATACAAATGCAAAATTATTTTGCCATACTGTATATATATATTTCTACTTCTGTTTGAAATATTTTTTATGTTGATTCAAATTAAGGTTATTTTTGTCAAATTTCATTTACATTTCTACCTCAAGATAAGTATTTTTGTATATTGTTGCAATGGTGAGATTATTATCCTTATATTGTACATTTGTTTCTATTTTTGCATAACATATCTACAGTTTGTTTATTTTTATAATGTGAAGCTTTAGTTCTTAAGGTTAATAAGAATTATAGGTCACCCATGTTTGTCAAACATACAGTCATGTTAGTTAGGTTTTTTTAGGCATGCAGAGGTAAGTTCTAAATAGGTGATCTTCAAACACTTCAAAGACTTACAGAAAATGGTATTTAAAATGTTTTAATAACTTAATATTTCCCTGGACTTGAGACATGTCTATTACTGGTAGCACCAATCTACTCCTGAGAGGATGTTTGTTGTCCACCAAAGAAATTCCAAATGGGGTTCATCTTCCTTTTGGCAAAACTGGCCTGTTGGGGAAAAACAGACAAACAAAAAAACTGCCCTTGCTTTGGCTTCTGACAGTAATCATACTCTGAGATCTGGACAAGCAGAGCACTGAAAAAGAGCAACAATGTAAGACAAAGTAGGAATTTTTTTGTCAATTTTTCCTGACTCTGAAAAAGGTCTGCTAGATATTCTAGGCCTATAGTCAAAGTTGGATGCCCCAGTATTGCAGAGAAACCTTGGGTGATTGTCCAGTTGTAAGCTGTTTCTATCATTTCCATGCCAATTTGGAAGTCAATTGTTTGCACTTCCTGCTTACTCAGATAATACTATTTTCCTTCTCTGGACATTGATAGAGTTAAAAAAAAGGATATTTACAGTTACTATTTCTTCTGAATTTTAACTAAGGACACATTAAGTATAAAACTTAGATGTTTTCAGGAAAGGACAACTATTAGAGTAATCTATAAAAATTGACCATTATTATGGTCTGGAAGTATAGGTTGAATTTCCTTCTTGACAGTTGTTCTTGTTATATGTAATTTTATTATTTGTTAAAATTATTCCCTTTTCTTTTCTTTGGACAATATTTTATAATTGTTCTTGAACCTCCTTTTATTTTAGATGAAAAAGGGGATATGTAGAAATTTGGCCATTTAATCTAATGACCAATGGAATGGAGTGGGTTGGCCCAATGGGAATGAATTTTAAGAATGACTATGTGATACTTTAAGAACAGAGGAAGAAGGGTCATGTGGCCCTTTGGATATTGGAAGGCTTTTTGAGGACTGGCTTTAGTTCTTAAGGTTAATAAGAATTATAGGTCACCCATGTTTGTCAAACATACAGTCATGTTAGTTAGGTTTTTTTAGGCATGCAGAGGTAAGTTCTAAAAAGTTCCAGAGGTAAGTTCTGGAACTTTCTACATCCCTTCCTGGTAGATGAAGAAGAAGCAGCACCACCTCATTCTGTACTCACAAATGTGTTGTACTTATTTCATAGTTTTTTTTTCCATTTTTTTCTTTATTTATTTTGTATTTATCAAGAAAAACAGTAAAATGAATTTAAAATGCTGATAAGTTAACAATAACTATAAAAAAGATAAAAATCAGAAGCATGACTTATCAAGGGTGATAATGCAAATAAGATTGCTTCACATATATTTACTTTGTGTTCAGCTATCCCTCTGAATTTTTTTTTTTTTTTTTTTTTTGCCATCCCTGTATATCGCCATTCAAGGTCCCTTCCCCCTCCTGCCACATCAGGTCATTTTTTCTTCTCCACAACTCCCCATCCCCTCCCTGGGCAGGGAGCAGACAGTCCTATGGTCCCACTGACCCAATAATGCTTAGATCAGTCTCCACTCCTGGCAAATCAGTTTTGACCCCCTCCCTCAAGAGTGAGTCAGGTGTTCCTATAATTGGAGTGAGATCTGAAGGGTCACTCCAGGGTGTTTCTGATCCCAAGCTGTTCAGTGTTTGTGGATTGCAGCTTGGGCATGCTTGGCTTTTTTTCTTGTTTGTTTGTTTAGAGATCACTAATGAGTGAGTACATCCCCTGCTTATCTTTCTGAGTTTGTGATACCTCCCTCAGGAGGATATTCTCCAAATCCATCCATTTGCATGCGAATTTTAGGACATCATTTTTTCTTACTGCTGAGTAGTATTCCATTGTGTAGATGTACCACAGTTTGTTAACACATTCTTCAGTTGAGGGACATCTAGGTTGTTTCCAGGTTCTTGCTATTACAAATAATGCTGCTATGAACATAGTTGAGCTAATACCTTTGGAGTGTGAATGTGCCTCTTTAGGGTATATACCCAGAAGTGGTATTGCTGAGTCCTTGGGGAGATTGATTCTCAATTTTCTGAGAAACCTCCATATTGCATTCCAAAGTGCCTGAACAAGCTTACACTCCCACCAACAATGGAGGAGTGTTCCCCTAGCTCTGCATCTTCTCCAACATAGGCTGTCATCTGTGCCTTTTATCTTAGCCAATCTAACAGGTGTTAGGTGGTATCTGAAAGTTGTTTTGATTTGCATTTCTCTGATTGCTAAAGATGAAGAGCACTTTTTCAGGTGCCTTTCAGCCATTCATAGTTCCTCTGCTGAGAATTCCCTTTTTAGATCTGTACCCCATTTTTTGATTGGGTTATTCAAGGTTTAGGGCTCTAGATTCTTGAGCTCTTTATATGTATTTATTTCATAGTTTTATAAGTGAGTCTTGATTCAAGACTTCCCCACTTGGGGAAGAGTCCTACCTTCAATATATATGAAGCGTCCCACTCTTACCCAAGAGTCCCATCACTTCAACATATATGTTTACATTTATGTATTTTGTCCTTCATTTAATATTACTAAGCATCAAACTAATGCTTTTTATTTAAAATACAGTAGAACGCACGCATTGTATGTGTGTGTTAGTTGTGGAACCCTTCAGGGGCACACACACACAATTTATATGTGTAATACTCTGGAACCCTTTCTGCACACATTCTGTATGTATGCTACTTGTGTACTAGGGAAGCAGCACTAAATCTGTAAGTATGATAACAGATTAAATTGGAAAACTATTTGAAAGTTAAAAAAAACAAAGTCAACACAAACAAATCTGAGTAGCATGTTAAAGTTTCTTAGTTCAGTCATGTAAGAGAAAACAGCATGTCCAAATGCTTAAACAGTGAACTATATCCATTATTTTAGAAATATAATAATAGTCAAAAAGCAATAAAATTTTTTCACAAAGTGAAATAAGTGAGAAATTTTCTATTAACACTTTTCTAGGCTAGGCCCAACACTCAGGAGGCAGAGGCAAGCTGATCTCTGTGATTTCCAGGCCAGTCTGATCTACACAGTAAGATCCAGGACATCTAAGACTACATAGACAGACCTCATCTCAAAAAATAAACAAACAAATAAATAAATACATTTTTAACAATAAGGTCAGATATTATAAACATTTCATATGTGTTTAAAATATTGTAAAAAATCAAATCAAATTCAACAATATCTAAAAGTGGTTTTACTGCATTAAAAAATTTTCTTCAGGATAAAGTGGCCTCCACACTTGAAAGTCAGTCAATTTATTAAAACATATTAATGAAAATAGTTGTGAGAAAGCCTTTATCAGAATTTTATATTGGTTGTAAATCCACAAAAAATACTAGGAATAAATACAAAGCTTCCCAATGTAAAAAATGATACATACAGGGTTAATAAGACCCATTGCCTAAGTATTAAATAATTTTTCTGTAAAAACAGAAACCAAAAGAAATTTATACATAAAATGTTCATTCTACATTGTGATGGAGGGAGATCAGCACCTGAGCAATATACCAAAAAAGAAAAAGAAAGAATGAAAAGAAAAGAATCAAAAGGCAGGGATAGAACATGAGCACATGATGGACTTTGTGTTATGATGAAAAACTATGTCTGTGTGAACTGGTGGATATAATTAAAAGAAGAAATAATATTGCTCTATCACTGTGCAAACTGGCTCCTGTTTTCTTTCTGAATGCCTAACAGCTTTGCTGTGTATACTATTGAAACTCTTCCAAGGACAGGTATATGCTATCTGATGGATGCCACCCACAACTGCTAGGAATGTGGCTGCCATCAATGCCACAAATACCACAGCCACATGAACTACCCACAAGAATGGGACTAGGAGATTCATAGAGAAAAAAAAATTCAGGCGTGCATGCATGGCCTTTAAAAAGTCCTACCATGTAGCAGATACTCTCTATTTCTCCACTGCATCCTTAGAAAACTGGAAATCAATCTTCCCAATGATCCAGCAATACTACTATTGACCATATACACAAAAGATGCACAATCTTACTTCAAGGGCATTCACTCAACTAAGTTCATAGCTTTATTATTTGTAATATCCAGAACGTAAAAACAACCTAGATGCCTCTCAACTGAAGAATGGAATAGAAAAAAAACTGTGGTATATTTATGCAATAAAATAATACTCAGCAGAAAAAAAATGTCACCTTAAAATTTGCAGAGAAATGAATGGATTTGGAGAGTATCATCCTGAGTGAAGTAATGCAAGCCAGGAAAGATAGACATGATATGTACTCACTCAAAAGTGGATTTTAGACATAAAGCAAAAAATATTCGCCCTGCAAACCACAACCTCTGAACAGCTAGGTAACAGAAGAAACTTAAGAGGGAGGTTCAGTGATCCCCCTAGGAAAGGGGAGTAAAAAGATCTTCTGAGTAAATTAGGATCAAAATGGGGAGTGATAAGGGGAACAAATCATGAGAGAAGGATATGATTAATTTTAGTCAGCCTCTGGATAACTCTGCCATCTGATTCAAAGCAATCTTTATTGTCAGAATGCAATCAAATTATCACACAAGAAAATGTGCTACATTTGCACACTGGAATATTACAACGCTGTTTTTAAAAATTATAAAATTTGCAAGCAAATGGGTAGAACTAGAAAAATAATTAGTTAGTGAGATAACGCAGACCCAGAAAGATAAATATGATATGTACTCAAAACATGTACATATTATCTGTTAAATAAATGAAAAACCATGCTACAATCCGTAGACCAGAGTGGCTATCTGTAAAAGACAGGACTAGGGCAGTCACATAGATCTCTCTGGGGGGGAGGGGGAGGGATAAGGGAGAAACAAAATGGATTTTATGTATGGACTGTGGAAAGGAGAGACAATAACTTGAGGATCAGATGAGAAAGGAAAATATGGAGCTATAAAGATAATGTGGAAATAAACAGAACTTGGGAACATTTGTAGAGTGATATGGAAACTATTGCAGTCGAAATTTCCTAAAATACATGAAGGTGATCATAATCAATTCTTCAAATAATGGGGAGACAGTATCCCACTCAGTTGGTCATCTGTTTTTTATCAAATGAAACTTGCAATACTGGCACAGGAATACATCCAGTTGAGTTTATGGCCATTGAAATTCCCGAACATCACAGAATATTGCCAAGACAATGCATTTTTCTTTACAAACTGACAGCAAGAATCCACTGAGGAAGACAACAGCCATACAATTCATTGAATATGGAGATGTCAAGGCGGTGCCTACATAGAATCTTCACTTTCATGTTCTAGTGTTTTTAGTAAGGGAAGATATTCTGCATGGTACTAAAAGAGAAACAAATATACAAAATCTGTGACAAACCTGCTAACTATCCTGGAGAAATGGTAGCATAATGCTGTGGGAGTAACCAACCAATATCTGATTTGACTTAGGTCCTACTCTATGAGATGGAACTTATACCGAATATTGCTTGGTGACCAAGATACAGAGACCAGATATTCAGAGACATAGATTAAAACCAAACACTACTGGTCTTATCCAGCCTTCATCAGAGAGGCCTCCTCCTATAGCAAATGGAAGAAATATAAAGATTCAGCCAGATAATTATGCGGGGGGGGGGGAGAATCCTTGGAACACACAGCTCTAAATAGGGTATCTCCATCAAATCCCTACCCTTAGAGCCCAGAGCCCAGGGAAGCCTACAGCAGAGGAGGTAAAAAGAGTATAAGATCGAGAGCAGCTGAGAGAACACCAAGAGGATTAGGTCCTCTATATCAACTGTGCAAAGTTGATTTCAGATGAACTCACAGAAACTAAATCAGCAAAAACAGGGCCTATGTGAGTTTGCACAAGGGCTGCTATGTTTATATTCTAGTTTTATAACTTCCAGTTTGTTACTTTTATGGAACCTTGAGTATGTGAGTGAGTGGGTCTCTGATTCTTGCACCTTCTCTCAGAGCTCTTTCCCTTCTGTTGGGTTGTTTTGTTCAACATTGATGTGGTGGGTTTTGCTTTATCTTTTAATATTTTCTCATGTTTTGTTGTTTGTCTTAGAAGTCTGTTTTTTTTCTCTTTTTTAATACAGTTTCATCTTTTATCTATGTATCCCCTTGTTCAAACTCCCTTCCCCCTCCTGCCCTTCCCAGTCACCCACTCTTCTCCTCATCTCCTCATCTCCCACCTGCAAGGTCCCAAGGTCCCAAGATGGCTTAGTTCAGCATCCACATCAGGCAAGTCTGTTTTCCTCATCCCAGCATCAAAAAAAAGTCTGTTTTTTTTTCTAATGAGAAACAGAGAAGGTGTGGATCTTGAGGGGATTGGAGGTGAAAAAGGAGGAGGAGATATGGATGGAGGAGAAACTGTAATTAGGACAGATATTTTTAGAAAAGAATCTGTCATAAAATTGGGAAAACTGTACTTTTCCTCAATTACCTACTTATGAACACCATAAATGTAACAATTTTAACAGTTCGCTGTTTATTTTTTATTGAGAACATTATAACATGCATGCATTCATTTTAATGTTCCTCTGATTTAACAAAAATATTTTAAATATACCTCAAATTGACTTTGGTTTGTTTAGGTGATTGAATAAATATATTTTCTTTGTGTGTGTGCCTGTATGTTGGTGTGTGTATGTGCACATGGGTGGCATATGTTTATGTATGCACATGTGAATATGCATTTGTACATAGAGTCTCTATGTCAACGGTGTGTTTATTCCTCAATCACATTTTACCTTATTTTATAACACATGGTCTCTCATTAGAAATTAGAGCACCTCAAATGTTCTGTCTGCCTGGCCAATGAACTTCACAATGTGTCTGTTTCTGCCTCTCTTCCCAATTTCCCACCACAGAGCTATGGCTTCACATTCATACCTCTGTGCCTGGCTTTTAGTGGGTGTTAAGTATTTGAACATAGTTCCTTATGCTCAGTGGCAAACACTTTTCTGATTAAAATAGGTTTAAATGCATTTTTTAAAATGCATCTTAAAGCTATTACATATCTTTGGGTAGAGAACCAGGCTTAAGCAAACAGAGAATGATTGTATTGACTTTTATATCCAAGGGACAATTGTATAATTGGACCAGTGACATTTTAGAAAAAAAATGGTATGATTAAGTCCAGTTCTAGTTTTTTTTCAAAGTGCATTTAATACCCATTTTTAGTATAAAGCTTTTCTTTCTTTTTTTGTTTTATTTATTTTTTTATTATGAATGAAGTCACATTTTCTATCCATGTATATACTTATTCAAGGTCCCTTCCCCGTCCCACCCCCTCAGGTCACTCTCTCTTCTCCACATCTCCCCATCAACTCCCCAGTGTGGGAAGAGGGCCCAAGGTCCCAATATTGCTCAGTTCAGCATCCACTCTTAGCAGATCCAGTTTCCTCCGCCCAACATCTGAGTCAGGTGTTCTTCTAGAGGGACTGGGATCCACAGTGTCAGTCCAAGGTGTTTCAGATCCCAAGTTTTTCATTGGTTGTAGTTTGCAACCTGGACATGCTTTGCTTTTTGCTTTTTTTATTTAGAGTCCACTAATGAGTGAGTATATCCCCTGCTTATCTTTCTGGGTTTGCGATACCACACTCAGGAGGATATTCTCCAAATGCATCCATTTGCCTGCAAATTTTAGGGTAACATTTTTTCTTACTGCTGAGTAGTACTCCATTATGTAGATGTACCACAGTTTGTTAATCAGCTCTTCAGTTGAGAGGGGCATGTAATTTGTTTACAGGTTCTTGCTATTACGAATAATGCTGCTATAAACATAGTTCAGCCAATGCCTTTGGAGTGCTAATGTGTGTCTTTAGGGTATATACCCAGAAGTGATATTGCTGGATCCTTGGGAAGATTGATTCCCAGTTTTCTGAGGAACTGCCATACTGCATTCCAGAGTGGCTGAACAAGCTTACACTCCCACCAACAATGGAGGAGTGTTCCCCTTACTCCTCAACCTCCCCACCATAGGCTGTCCTCTGTGCCTTTTATCTTAGCCAATCTGACAGGTGTTAGGTGGTATCTCAAAGTTGTTTTGATTTGCATTTTCCCAGTTCCAGTTTTTATTGTATATAAAATAATATTATACAATAGTGGAAAAATATCACTAATAAGATGACAAATGATACTTATATTTCTGAACATATGAAGATTATGGGGATTTAGGTATAGAAATATTTTTTTATTTACTAAAGAGTATATTTTAAGATACTAAAATATATTTATTTGGTCTGCAAAAAAAGTCACTAACTATTAGTAATACTATTCTTTTTGTAGCTTTTGTTTGTTTGTTTGTTTGTTTACCATGCTGTTTCATTGTTGGAGATACCAGTGCCTGGCTTTCTTCCCTCACTTTTATTTCACTGTATATATTTATAACAATTTGCTGTTCCATTCACCTATTGGTTTATTCCAACATTTTTGCTACTAAGAATTAATCAATATTATTATACTTTTTAAGTACTTAGAATTGAGCAAAGAGCTTGCATATGGTAAGAAACTGTCCTAGCACCAAGTTACAGATCATGTGTGAATACTCTTGAGCAAGCTTACATGGACACGTTTTCATTTCTGTTGATTTAGTTTCTTTTACTGTTGCTATAATAAAATATTATAGAAAATGCTAGGGAGAAAGTGTTGTTTTAGCTCATGTTTCCAAGTAGAGCCAGTCATTAAGGCTAGGCATCAAGAGCTTGAAGCATCGAGGTACATTCTTTCCACAATCAATGAAAAATGGATCCTAATTGTTTCTCAGTTCCCTTTTTCATTTATAGTTCAGATCTCAAACAAAGAATGATCCATGGACAATGAGTAAATCATCCCTCTTCAGTTAACATAATCAAGAAAATTCTCAATGTGCATATCCAGACATTCATCTCCAAGGGAAGTCTAAATTCTGTTAAATTGGTATATATTAGTAATGATCCCACGTGTCAACCTGATATACAAACACATCATTTATAAGCCACAACCTACCAATATGTCTCCCCTATGTTCATATAATGTACATTGCATTTAGCCTATTTCACAAATCTCCATATTTATCAATATTCTAACATCTATAAAGTCTAAAGTCTTTTAACTGTGAGTTCCTATAAAATTAGAAACAAGTTTTAAAAGCACCAAACTATACCAATCATAAGCATTCTTTTTCTTTTTAAAGGAAAGACCAAGGTACACCAAGAAATCACAATTTATCATAGCAATGACCATATCCTATAGCATCATATGGGACTTCTGAGGCAGAAAGATAAAATTGGCTGGACTGCAATGAAATTAGGTAGGCTTACTTCTCATTCTTTGTCACCTATAGCATACAGAGATTTTTATCCTGGATCATCTCTACCTCATGGTCCAGTTATCCTTAGCAGATGACCCACAGTGGCCATTCCCAATATTTTAGGACATCTACTGAAACAGAAGCTTCACTTTCACACAATAGCCTCTTACTTCTTTCTGCAGAGATTCTGTAACTTCAACATATTGCCTTGCCTCCGTTGCTTTCTATTCCTGTCTTCAGTCATTTTTTCCCCACACATCAACCTTTGATCTCCATAATTTTTAAAAACTGCATGTTTATTTCACTTTCTGAGTCTGTGCTTGTGACTTCAACATTTTCACATCGATTTTTTGTTTGCCAATAAGGAAAGCCTGCTTGATTCTGTCATTGACACCCTTGGCACACAAGAACCCCTTAGGCTCTGCTGACAAGCTTTTTTTTCTTAAACAATCTCAAAAGGACTTTTGGTCTCACAGCACAAACTCCTTAAAATCTGCCTGTGCATATACCGCATGCAGATTTAGGTGCTTTTCCCAACCTTCCTGGTATAAAGGTAAACAATCCTATTGCTAGGGGTTTGAGACAACCAACTAGTTTTGTTAGCGGCCATATTTTAGGAAATCCTGTAACTGTATGTCAAATGATGGACCATCCTGAGTGCCTGTAAACACCATTTCTGGAAGAGCTGGTCTTCAGTCTTGAATCCTTCAAAACTGGCACCATGAAGATGATACACTGTCAATATAGAGGAGGCTGGCCACCTTAACCACAAGTGTACCATTTTCTGTGTGCTAATGCTGGGGAAATACTTTATAGACAGTTGTTTTTGGTAATTATTGACTCTCACTCAGGCAGATTTACTGAAAGTGTTTTGCTGATATAAAAAGTTCTTTGTGAGCTCTGTAAAGATTTTTAAGTATGGAATTATGCTCTCTGCCAACAGGAATTATTTGACTTTCTTGTCTGTATCCCATATACTGTCTTCTCTTGTATTATTAGTCTTTATGCTGTTTCCAGATTCTTGCCATTACAATTAATGCTGCCATGAACATAGTTGAGATAATGCTTTTGCAGTGCAAATGTACATCTTTAGGGTATATGTCCAGTAGTGGTATTGCTGGATCCTTGGGGAGATGGATTCCCAATTTTCTGAGAAACCACCATACTGAATTCAGGAATAGCTAAACAAGTTTGCATTCCCACCAAAAATGGAGGAGTGTTCCCCTCACTTCATATCCTCTCCAGCATTGGCTGTCATCTGTATTTTTAATCTTAGTCATTCTGACAGGTGTAAGGTGGTATCTCAAAGTTGTTTTGATTTGCATTTCTCTGATGGCTAAAGATGTTGAGTACTTTTTCATGTGTCTTTCATTCATTTGTAATTCTTCTGCTGAGCATTCCCTTTTTAGTTCTAAACCCCATTTTTTAATTGGATTATTAAAGATTTTTGGGCTCTAATTTCTTGAGTTTTCTATATATTTTAGAGGTCAATCCTCTGTCACTTATAGGGTTGGTAAAATCTCTTCTCATTCTGTAGGCTGTTGCTTTGTCTTATTGTCTGTGTCCTTGGCCTAACAGAAGCTTCTCAGTTTCAGGAGGTCCCACTTATTAATTACTGTTCTCAGTGCCTGTGCTACTGGTGTTATATTTAGTAACTGGCGACCTGTGTCAATGCATTGGAGGGTGGAAATACCTTTCTGCTCTATGTAGCTGGGTTTATGCTGAGGTCTTCGATCCACTTAGATTTGAATTTTGTGAAAGGTGATAGGTTTGAATCTATTTCCATTTTTCTACACACTACTTTCCAGTTATGTCAACACCATTTGTTGAAGATACTATCTTTCTTCCATTGAATATTTTTACCTCTTTGTCAAAAATCCGGTGTTCATAGGTGTGTGGGTGAATGTCTGGGTCTTCCGTTCAATTCCATTGATCCACAAGACTGTTTTTATGCCAATACCAAGCTGTTTTTATTACTGTAGTTCTATAGTATAATTTGAAGTCAGGGATGGTGATGCCTCCTGAGGTACTTTTGTTGAGCAAAATTGTTTTCGCAATCCTGGCTTTCCTGTTATTCCAAATGAAATTGATTGTTATTCTTTCAAGGTCTGTAAAAATTTGTGCTGGTATTTTGATGAGAATTGCATTGAATCTGTAGATTGCTTTTGTTAAGATTGCCATTTTCACTATGTTGATCCTACCTATCCAGGCACTTGGGATATCTTTCCACTTTCTTGTATCCTCTTCAATTTCTTTCATCAACGATTTAAACAGATTTGATACTTCTTTGGTCATAGTTATACCAAAGTGTTTAATGCTATTTGCAGCTATTATAAAAGGTGATGGTTCCCTTTTTTAGCCCTTTTATTTTCAGTGTACAGGAAGGCTACTGATATCTTTGAGTTAATCTTATACACTACTACATTGCTAAAGGTGTTTATTAGCTGTAGAATTTCCCTGGCAGAATTTTGTGGGTCACTTATCTATACACTCATATCATCTGCAAATAGAGATAGTCTCATTTTTTTTCTTTTCCAATTTGTATCACCTTAATCTCCTTTTGTTCTCTTATTGCTTTAGCTAAACTTTGAGAACTATGTTAAATAGATAAGGGGAGAGGAGACAGCCTTTGTCTAGTTCCTGATTTTAGTGGGATTGCTTTGAGTTTTTCTCCATTTAGTTTGATTTTGGCCATCAGCTTTTTGTAAAGCACCTTGATTATACTAAGAATTTTCCCTGTATTCCTGATCTCACCAGGGCTTTTATCATAAAAGTGTGCTGGATTTTGTCAAAGGCTATCTTAGCATCTAAAAAGATGATCATGTCGGGTTTTTTTCCTTCAATTTGTTTATATGATAGATGACATTTACAGTTTTCTATATGTTGAACCATCCATACATTTTTGAGTTGAAGCCTACTTGATCATTGTAAATGACTACCTTTTTTATATGTTATTGTATTTGGTTTGCCAAAATTTTGTTGAGAATTTTTGCATCAATATTCTTGAGGAAAATTTATCTATAATTCTTTTTCTTTGTTCTGTCTTTGAGTGGCTTGGTTATCAGGGTTATTGTTGCCTCATAAAAAGAGTTTGGCAATATTCCACTAGTTTCTACTGTATGGAATAGTTTGAGGAGTATTAGTATTAGCTTTTCTTTGAATGTCTGGTAGAACTCTGCACTAGAACCATCTGGGCATGAACTTTTTTTATTTGGAAGACTTCTAATGATTGTTTCTTTTTTCTTTTGGTGTTATAGGACTGTTTAGGTCTTTAATCAGTTCTTGATTTAATTTTGGTAAATGGTACCTGTCCTGAAAGCTGTCCATTTTTTTGTAGGTTTTCTCTTTTGTGGTGTATAAGTTTTCAAAGTATGACCTGATAATTCTCTGGATTTCCTGGGTGTATGTTGTTATGTCCCCCTTTTCATTTCTGATTTTATTAATTTGGATAAGGGTTTATCTATCTTGTTGATTTTCTCAAAGAACCAACTCTTTGATTCATTGATTCTTTGTATTGTTCTCTTTATTTCAATTGTGTTGATTTCAGCTCTAAGTTTGATTATTTTCTGTCATCTATGCCTTTTAAGTAAGTTTGCTTCTAATTGTTCTAGGGCTTTCAGCTGTGCTGATAGTTCTCTTGTGTAGGATTTCTCTAGTCTTTTCATGTAGGCATCTAGTGCTATGAATTTTCCTTTTAAGACTGCTTTTATTGTTTCCCATAAGTTTGAGTATGTTGTGGATTTATTTTCATTGAATTCTGGAAGTCTTTGATTTCTTTCTTAATTTCCTCCTTGAACTAGAGGTGCTTCAGTTGTGTGATATTTTGTTTCTATGAGTTGGTAGGCTTTCTGTGATTTTTGAGGTTGCTGTACTCTAACTTTAGACCATGGTGGTCTGTTATGGTACAAGGAGTATACTCAGTTTTTATACCTCTTGATATTTGCTTTATGCCCTACTATTTGGTTAGTTTTAGAGAAAGTTCCATGGGGTGCTGAGAAATATGTATATTCCTTTGTGTTTCAGTGGAGGATTCGTATATATTGACTAAGACCACTTGGATCATTACTTCTGCTAGGTCCCTCATTTCTCTGTTGAGTTTCTTTCTGGTTGACCTATCCAAGGGTGAAAGTGGAGTATGCAGTCTTCCACTATTATTAGTGTGTCAGATTTAATATGAAGTTTATGTTTTAATTGTTTTTTTTACATATGTATGTGCCCTAGTGTTAGGGACATAGATATTTAGGATTAAAATTTTGTCTTGGTGTATTTTTCCTGTGATGAATAAGTAGTGTCTGTCCTAGTCTCTTCTTATTGATTTTAGTTTAAAGATCATTTTGTTAGATATTAGAATGGCTACACCAGCTTGTTTCTTAGGACCATTTCATTGGAAAGTCTTTTCACAACCCCTTACTCTGAGCCTGTATCTGTCTTTAAAGTTGAGGTGTGTTTCTTCTATGCAGCAGGAGAATGATATCTGTTTTTGTATCCATACTGCTAGGGTGTATCTTTTCATAGGTGAATTGAGTCCATTGATATTAAGATATTAATGACCAATGATCAATATTTCATGTCATTTTTGGTAGTACCTTCTATTTCCTTTTGTGGGGGGGCAGGCTTCTTCTGTGGGCTTATCAATTGATTGTGGTTACATGGGTGTTTCTGGTTTTCTTAGGTTGGAGATTTCCCTCTAGGGCTTTTGTAGTGCCAAATTTGTGGTTAGGTATTGTTTAAATTTGGTTATGTCATGAAGTATTTTGTTCATTCAATGTTGATTGATAGTTTTGCTGGGTCAGTAGCTAGGTTAGCATCCATGTAGTGCCTATGTAATGTCTGACCAGGATCTTCTTGCTTTCATTGTTTCCATTGAATACTCAGGTGTTATTCTGATGGATCTGCCTTTATAGGTGATTTAGCCTTTTTTCTTTGCAACTCTTAGTATTTTTTCTTTGTTCTGTAGGTTTAATGGCTTGATTATTATATAGTGAGCAAACTTTTTATCTGGGCCTAGTAGTCTATTTGGTGTTCTGTAGGCTTCCTGTATCTTTATAAGCATTCCCTTCTTTAGGTTGAGGAAGTTTTCTTCTATGATTTTGTTGAATATATTTTCTGTGCCTTTGAACTGGTATTCTTCTCCTTGTTTGATTCCAATTATTCCCAGGTTTGCCTTTTTATGGTGTCCCAAATTTCCTGGACATTTTGTGTTATGACTTTTTTGGTTTCTGTCTTTTCTTTAACTGTGGTATCTGTTACCACTATTGAGTCTTCTACTCCAGAGATTCTCTTCCATCTCTTGGATTTCGCTGGCTATGCTTGAATCTCTGGTTCCAGGTTTTTTTCTTCAGATTTTCCATTTCTAGCTTTGTCTCGTTTTGTGCCTTCCTCATTGCTTCTATTTCTATTTTTCATTCCTAGAAATTTCCTTCATCTGTTTGCTTTTTCTTTGTTTTCTTTATTTTCTTTCAGGAATTTGTTCATTTCTTCTAATTTCCTGTTTGTATTTTCTTCTATTTCTCTAAGGAAGTTTTTTATATCCTTTTTAAGGCTTCTATTAGTTTCATAAAGCTATTTTTAAGGTCATTTCCTTCTGTTCCCTCTTCATTATTATGTTCAGGTCTTGAAGCTATAGAATCACTTGCTTCTTCTGGTGCTGTCTTGGTAACCTTGTGTTGTTGTATGTGTTCTTGCACTGCTGTCTGCTCATTGTTTTTTAAATTCACTCTTGGTTAGTTCTTGTGTGGCTCTTTGTGGGTTGTTGATCTGAGTGCTCTTAATCATCTATGTGTTCAGTGGGTTAGCTGTTCTTGTAAGATCTCAGTGCTATGATGCCACTTTTCACCTCTTGACCTCTCACCTCTAAGCTGTGTGCCCAGGGACTCTGTTGTTCCCCAGCTGCTATTACATCAACCATGTTCTGGGAAGACTATGTTTTGTACCAAAGCTCAGTGCCCATTTCAGGGCCAGGGCTCATGTGGCAGAAGTCACCATTTGACCTCTTACTTCTCAGCTGTGTACGTAGGTACATCACTGCTCCCCTGCTGCTATTATGCCAGTTGTTGTCTGGGAGGATTGCCTCATCCACTTTTAATATCATATCAATAATGGGTTCATTGAATAAGTTTGGCTGTATTTCTTCTTTTTCTATTTTGTGGAGCAGTTTCTAGTTTGTGGAATAGTGAGAGTAGTGATAGATTTTCCTTAAAACTTCAATAAAATTTAGCAGTGAGTGTAGCCTGCCTTTGGCATTTGTAGGGAGATTTTAATTACTTTTTCAATCACACTGCTTGCTATAGGTCTGCTTAAATTATGTATTGCATCTGGATTTAATTTTAGTAGCTTTATAACTTTAGAAACTTACCTTTTATTCTTCATTTTTGTAGCTATCTGACATGTAAGTTTTTAAGCATTTCTGAATGATCTTCTCGGTTCTATTGGTTTCTGTTGTATAACTCTTTTCATCTTTACTTTTATTATTTTAGTCTTTTCTTCCAGTGTTTCTATTTTCCCTTTTATGGATAATATACATAAGGATTTGTAAGTTGTATTAACTGTTTTAAAGAGTCAAGAGGTTTTTTTATTCATTTTTTGTTATGAATGAAGTCATATTCTTTATCTGTGTATATCCTTATATATTCTCTTAGTTTCTATTTAGTTAATTTCTGCCCAAATCTTTGATATTTTTTTCTGTTTACTTGGTTTGGGCATGGATTTTTCTTGTTTATTTAAAACCCTGAGATATAGATAGCATTTGATATTTTAATGTAAAAGCACGTGTGTTTATAAACTTTCCTTTAAGAATGCCATTTGCTCTGTTCACATAGATTGCGTTATTTTTTTATTTGATTATAAACCTTTTTATATTTTTTCCTGTTTTCTTCAGTGACTCACTGTCCAGTCAAATGTTTTTTATTCAGTGTCTAAATATCTATGTGGTTTCTCTTAATATTAATTCTTAGTTATTCTACTCTGACTGAATATGTTAAAAACATCATTGAAATCAGTTTGTATTTGCTAAGGTTTGCTCTATGACCTATGATATAATCAAATTTCAGAGATGGTTCCATGAGCACTGGAAGGAATTTATGTTCCCATCTATAAAATAGATTATTCAACAGACAACTTTTAATCCAGTATATCTATTGTGTAATTTAATTCTTCATTTTTACCTGATTTCTTTTTTATGTTTTCAAGACCTACCTAAAATTGAGAGTAGTAGTATTATAATAGTTAGTTTTTTCTCAGCTTGACAGGAATTTATACACACTTGGGTAAAGGGGATATCAGTTAAAGAATTGTCTCAATGATATTGGCCTATAGACCTAACTGTAAGGAATATTCTTGACTTCTGCTTGATGCAGAAGGGCCCAGGATACTGTAGGTAGTACTTTCAGATATATTTTTTCTTTTGATGGATTCTTTTTATTTTTTTAATTTCAGAATTTGTATTTGTTTCTATTTCTGATATTTCAATTTACTACTGAAATTTTTTTATTGAGTTTTAATTTGTTCCCCAAGTTAATGATTATATTGTTCTCTATAGCAAATTTCTTATCTTTATTCTAAATTGGTCTTTTAATTTTCTTCATCTGTTAATTTGACTTCTCTAAATGGTCACTTAATATTTTAAAAGTAAGACTGTGAATGCATTCTCTAACATTTCAGTTTTTACTGTTTGTTGTTATCTGAGGGGAACTGTTTGATTATGAATGTGTCACTTTGGGTTATTGTTCTACATTGTGGAGTTTGTTTTGTTCATCTTTTTGGATGTATGTGCTTTCCAATTTTAATTTTACTCTTTTCTCCATGTCTTATGGTTTATGTGTTTAGTTTTACATGAGTTCTACTGTGCTCCTGCCTTTACTAGGAATTCTATTTCTTACTGTTCTTAGAGGGGAAATGTCTTCAGCTCCTTCTGATGGCTTATTTAATGTCCTCACAGTGATTTGCAGTGGAAAAACTTTTAACTTCATTATCTGCCTGATAAGATTCTAAAACAGGGAGATCAAATAAAAGTTGAGGAAAATGTAGTTTGATGATATTTTTATAGCTAAGTGTAACAGTATTTAAGCAATGAAATGAGAAAAACTGGGGAAATGATGAAAAAGAGGATAAGGGTAAAGTGTACGTAAGAAAAAATTATGTTGGTTGAAGATGTAAGAACTAGTAACAGGATAATTGTAGATATAGAAATATAAGAAAAAGATATTTTATAATATAGGAAAGAAACAGAGCATCTTAAGTCTTTATTAATGAAAAATAATTTGAACACAACATCCTAACAATTAAGTTGCAGATTTCTAAAAAACAATAAAAATGTAGAATAGCTAAATAACTAGAAGTTAACAAATCAAAACATCCAGTCGTATGAATTACAAAGCATTTTAGCCTTAGTATTTCTACTTCTTACAATAATACAGTAACTTATTTGCTTACTTTGTATATTCTTTTTATTTATTTCCACAGATTGGGTGAGGATTGATGCTAGTTTTAGGGATTTACACATGGCAAGTCAATGTAGCCTTTCAGCTAAGAAGGCTTTGCATGAGCATAGACTGCTTTCAGTCACAATTCTCTAGCCTGTATTCTCTATCCCTACTCCCAGAAAGATGCAATCCTGTCCCTAGTGAATTAGTTATTTTTTAACTTTATTTTTACTTTAGCTCATATTTGTAAGGTTTGGGTTTTACCATAGAGAGAGGGGCTGGGGTGGGGCCATTCTGGGATTAAAGGCATGTACCAGTACTGCCCAGTCCTACCTATTTGAGTTTACCTTTAAAAAAACTTTAAATTTTATGAAGCCAACTGCACCTTTCTCTCTCTCTCTCTCTCTCTCTCTCTCTCTCTCTCTCTCTCTCTCTCTCTCTCTCTCTCCCTCCCTCCCTCCCTCCCTCCCTTCCTCTCTCTCTCTCATATTTATTTTTTATTTTTATTTTTTATTTATTATGTGTACAGTGTTCTCTTTGGTTGTAAGGCACCAGGTGGTTGCTGGGAATTGAACTCTGAGCCATCTCTTCAGCCCACAGAGAAGAGATAATACCTAGAGAGAAACTACTTGAACATCAGGAATAATTCTCTTTCTGATAATATTCTTTCTTTCCTGGAAAAGAGTACTTCTGTGAGGTGGCAGGGGGATGGGTTGTTCCTCTTTCTATGAGAGAGCTTTTTTCACCCTATTACCATTTCTTCTTTTTGTTTGATTGCTTTTTGGTTATTTTTATTTTTTATTTATTTTTGAATAAAGTCTCATTTTTTTTATCCATGTATCCCCTTGTTCAAACTCCCTGCCCCTCCCAATCACTCTCTATTCTCCCCATCTCCTTATCTTCTCCCCAACAGAGGCAGGAGATCTCAAGGTTCCAAGGTGGCTTAGTTCAGCATTAACTCCAGGCAAATCCACTTTCCTCATCCCCACATCAAGACTGGCTCAGGTGTTCCTCTGGGGGGAATGAGCTCCAAAGTGCCAGTTCAAGGTGCATCAGATCCCAAGCTGTTCAGTAGTTGTGGTTTGCAGCTTGGATGTGCTTTGCTTTTTATTTAAAGTCCATTAATGAGTGAGTACATCCCCTGCTTATATTTCTGGGTTTGTGATACCTCACTCAGGAGATGTGCTCCAAATCCATCCATTTGCCTGCAAATTTTAGGATATCATTTTTTCTTATTGCTGAGTAGTACTCTGTTGTGTAGATGTACTACAGCTTGTTAATCCATGGTGTATAGGTTTGTGAATTAAGGTCAGAGTCTTTGGTTCAACCCCATTGATTCACAACTTCATTTTTATGCTAGTATCAAGCTGTTTTTATTACTGTAGCTCTATAGTATAGTTTGAAGTTAGAGATGCTGATACCTCCTAAAGTACTATTATTTAACTAGACTGTTTTGGCAATTCTGGGTTTCTTATTATTTCATATGAAGTTGAAAATTGTTCTTGCAAGGTCTGTTAAAAATTGTGTTGGGATCTTGATGGAGATTGCATTGAATGTGTAGATTGCTTTTGGTAAGATTGTCATTTTTACCATGTTGATCCTAACTATTCAAAAGCATGGGAGATCTTTCCATTTACAAATAACTTCTTCAATTTCTTTCTTCAGTGACTTAAAGTTCTTGTCATACAGGTCTGTCACTTCTTTGCTTAGAGTTACTCCAAGATATTTAATGCTATTTGCAGCTATTATAAAGGGTGATGTTTTTCTGATTTTTTTCAGCCCTTTTATCATTTATGTATGGAAGGGCTATTAAATTTTTTAGTTAATCTTGTACCCTGCTACCTTGCTGAAGGTGTTTTTCAGCTATAGGATTCCCTGGTAGAATTTTACATGTCACTTATGTATACTATCATATCATCTGCAAATAATGATAGTTTGATTTCTTCCTTTCCAATTAGTATCCCCTTAATCTCCTTTTGTTCTCATATTGCTTTAGCTAACATTTCAAAAACTACATTGAATAGATAAGGGGAGAGAGAACAATCTTGTCTTGTTTCTCATTTTTGTGGTATTGCATTGAAATTCACTTCATTTTGTTGGCTGTAGGCTTGCTGTATGTTGCCTTTATTATGTTTAGACATTTTCTCTGTATTCTTGATCTCTCCTTGACTTTTATCATTAAGAAGTGGTGGATTTTGTCAAAGGCTTTTTCAGCATCTTGAAAGATAATCATGTGGTTTTTTTCTTTTAAATTGTTTATATAACAAACAACATTCACAGTTTTTTGTATGTTTACCCATCCCTGCATCTCTGGGATAAAGCCTTTTTGATCATAGTGGATGATCTTTTTGATATGTTCTTAAATTCAATTTGCCAGTATCTTCTTAAGTATTTTTACATCAAATTTCATGAGGGAGATTGGTCTGTAATTCTCTTTCTTTGTTGTATCTTTGAGTGACTTGATATCAGGGTGACCACAGACACATAAAAAGAGTTTGGCAATGTTCCTTCAGTTTCTATTGTATGGAACAGTTTGAGGATAGTTGACATTATTGAATGCATATTTCTAATACTATACTAATAAGTACAGTACTGTGTACAGAGATACATAAGAAACATAAGAGGTTTTGCTTTATTTATAAAAAGATAAAATGCATAGTTGAAAATTAAATATGTAAGATCTAATAAACCAACATAGTTTGTGACTTTTTTTCTTCTTCTTTGTTCCTCATTGCTTAGATGTCATCAGTAAGTAAAGGGTATATATTAGCTCTGAGAAGATAGACCCAGACGGAAGACCTGTCATCCTGTATTCAGTTTTTTAAAAGATAATTTTTTGACAGTCTGCTTTCTTCTGTTTTGAACTAGAGAATAAATTAACAATGAAAACAATGATGTTTCTTTACATGAGGGAGAGTAATCATTGCTGCTGGCGTATCATTCTCCCTTCATAAAAAGCAGCATTTAAACTCCTTGCTCCACAATTTAATGTTCAAGAGGAGGAATAAAAAAATATAGCATTTAAAGGCTAGCTATGCTAAAAAACAAAAGAAAGGAAGTGTACCACCCACCCTCTAGTGTCTCTGTAAGGTGCAATGTATGCAATTACTGGCAAATACAACACCAAGTTAGATTTGGATCAGATTACAAAGGCTTTTAATCTCAATATGTGAAGGAGTGGAAATAATTCTTGACCAATAAAGTGATTGATCAGATTATTCTTTTTTTTATATTATTTTATTTTTTTTATCAAGAAAAAAAAACAGTAAAAAGAATTTAAAATGCGGAAGAGTTAACAATAACTATACAGAGGATAAGAATCACAAGCATGGCTTATCAAGGGTGGAAATACAAATAAGATTGCTACACATATATTTTCTTTGTGATCATCTTTCCCTCTGAAATTTTTTTTCCATCCCTGTATATCCTCATTCAAGGTCTCTTCCCCCTCCCAACACATCTGGTCATTTTTCTTCTCTGAAACTCCCCATCCCCTCCCTGGGCAGGGAGCAGACAGTCCCATGGTCCCACTGTCCCAATAATGATTAGATCAGTCTCCACTTCTGGTCAAATCCAGTTCTTTCCCCCCCTCCCTCAAGAGTGAGTCAGGTGATCCTATATTTGGACTGGGGTTTGAAGGGTCAGTCCAGGGTGTTTCTGATCCCAAGCTGTTCGGTGGTTGTGGTTTGCCTCTTGGGCACGTTTGGCTTTTTTTCTTGTTTGTTTGTTTAGAGACCACTAGTGAGTGAGTACATCCCCTGCTTATCCCTCTGAGTTTGTGAGACTTCGCTCAGGAGGATATTCTCCAAATCCCTCCATTTGCCTGTGAATTTTAGGATATCATTTTATCTTACTGCTGCGTAGTATTCCATTGTGTAGATGTACCACAGTTTGTTAATCCATTCTTCAGTTGAGGGACATCTAGGTTGTTTCCAGGTTCTTGCTATTACAAATAATGCTGCAATGAACATAGTTGAGCTAATACCTTTGGAGTGTGAATGTGCCTCTTTAGGGTATATACCTAGAAGTGGTATTGCTGGGTCCTTGGGGAGATTGATTCTCAATTTTCTGAGAAACCTCCATATTGTATTCCAAAGTGGCTGAACTAGCTTACAATCCCACCAACAATGGAGGAGTGTTCCCTTTGCTCCGCATCCTCTCCAGCATATGCTGTCATCTGTGCCTTTTATCTTAGCCAATCTAACAGGTGTTAGGTGGTATCTCAAAGTTGTTTTGATTTGCATTTCTCTGATGGCTAAAGATGAAGAGCACTTTTTCAGGTGCCTTTCAGCCATTCGTATTTCCTCTGCTGAGAATTCACTTTTTAGATGTGAACCCCATTTTTTGATAGGGTTATTCAAGGTTTTGGGATCTAAATTCTTGAGCTCTTTATATACCTTAGAGATCAGTCCTCTATCACTTGTAGGGTTGGTAAAAATCTTCTCCCATTCTGTAGGCTGGCGTTTTGTCCTATTGACAGTGTCCTTGGCTTTGCAGAAGCTTCCCAGCTTCAGGAGATCCCACTTATTGATTGTTGGTCTTAGTGCCTGTGCCACTGGTGTTATATTTAGGAAGTGGTGGCCTGTGCCAATTTGTAGAAATGTATTTCCCACTTTCTCTTCTATCAAGTTCAAAGTGGTTGGGGTTAAGTTGAGGTCTTTGATCCACTTGGATTTGAGTTTTGTGCAGGGTGACAGGCTCGGATCTAATTGCATTTTTCTACACACTTCCATCCAGCTATGCCAACACCATTTGTTAAATATACTATCTTTTTTCCATTGAATGTTTTGGGCCTCTTTGTCAAAAATCAGCTGTTCATAGGTTTTTGGGTTAATGTCTGGATCCTCAATTCTATTCCATTGGTCCACAAGTCTGTTTTTATGCCAGTACCAGGCTGTTTTTATTACTGTAGCTCTATAGTATAGCTTGAAGTCAGGGATGGTGATACCTCCTGAGGTTCTT
>PVIH01001403.1:0-67602 GCA_004025045.1 Sigmodon hispidus
CCCCCACCCCCTGCAAAAGGAAAAAGATACAGAGACCAAAGATTCCCTTCACAATTTCATAAGGAATCTAAACTCCTGACTCCCACCTCTAATCTACTGGATTATTTATTTGTTTTTGTGGTGCCTGGCATCCAGTCAGGCACCCACTGTACCCATAAACTATCCCTGCAGCCCAGGTCTGCTAAATCTGAATCTCAGGAATTGGGGCTTTTAATCTCCATTCTTAATAAGCACACCTCTACCCCAAGCGATTATACTGAATGCAAGTGTAAGAATCGCTTCAGTTGCGGCCTAGAGCCCATTGTGGGAGGGAGGGAAATGATGCACAAAGTATTAACGAAACTCACCAGAGATCACACGGTCGCAGCCCAGCGCCAAGCTGAGAACGGAAGACCTCCTGACCACCTTCCTGCTCTCCTGTCAAGTGTCTGGCTCTTCTCTTCTGGTATCTCTCTGTTGCCCATGGTGAGGGTGTTCGGTGGTGTTTTTATTTTGTTTTGTTGAGACAGGGTCTCCTGTAGCCTCAGCTGACCTTGAACTCTTAACCTCCCTCTGCCACATTATCCAAATGCTGGAATTACAGGCGTGCACCACCATACCCAAAGATTTTGTTTGTTTTTCCAAGACAGAGTCTCACTCTGAAGCCCAGGCTAGCCTCGAACTTGTAAACCTCCTGCCTCAGCTTCCAGAGAGCTAGGATTAGGATTATGGGTATTCACTTGCCCCTCCACTTACCCCTCCTGCAGCTGGGCTCTGCCTTTAGAAAATTATTTTCTCCACTCTTAGTGCTCTTTGAGTTATAACCCGACACTCGGGAAATGCTCATACCAGCCTGCCCTTTCCTTCTTACCAGTCCAAGGTGTAAGAGCAATTCTTACCTGGCCCTAGTGTGGCTGTATTTTTATGTTGACAATGCTGTTCTGGGACAGTTTTCTCCACACCACCCTGTGCCCAGCCCAGGCTCTGTACATAAGGAACCGTGACTGTATGCACTGACCATGCAAGGACCAGCTGCATTGTGGATGGCTGTATGCAACACAGAGCGTGGAGTATGCTGGGATTGTTAGGGACACTATCTGGCCTGATATCTGGGTTTATACCCTGGGTTCTATTGTGACAGTGAATGTGGCTCACCTTCCTCACAGCATGGGGATAGAAGAGGGAGTGAACTCTGGCATTCACAGAGGGATGGGTCTAGTTGTGTGGGGGTTAGGAAGCCTAGATGGAACAAACCAGAAGCCCTGGGAAACCACAGGGGGCACTTCAAAGGGTGTAAGGTCTCAGTGGAATCCCTCACTCAGAGCCAACCAATCTTATTCCCCCCAAGGTCAGGAAAATGACCTGACTCCTAACTTCATACTGTGTAGATGAAGAATAACATCCTTCTGCTGAGAGTGGACCCCCCTTAAGCTGTTCTCTGACCTCGGCTGGGCAAGCCCTCTGGTAGCTGAGCTACACCCTGCCTTTGTCCTGAGTGTGTAATCACCTGGCTCAGGGCTACATTCTATATCATCTCACTAAATTTTCACAGCCATAAAAATTCTGTTCCCTGACCCCTTCTCCCTTTTTTTGAGACAAGGTATCATTACAGCCCTCAGGCTGGCCTTGAACTCATAATCTTTCTGCTCCAACCTCCCTGATGCTAGCCCCATTGGCTCCAGAGAGATCCTTACCCTTCCAATTCCCGGAGAAGGAGAGATGGTCAAGTGGGTGTCTTAGGACTGCAGTCCTACCTTGGCTCCCAACTCTTTTACTTTGTTTTTTTGTTAGTTTGAGAAAGGGCCTCGGGAAGTCCAGGCTGGTCCTGAATTCTCAGTCCTGTGGGTAAGCCTCCTGAGTGCTGGGATTACAGGCATTGACAGCACACTAGTCCTGCCCTTTGTGGATCTTTGAACAATTCCCTTTACTCCTTCGTTTAATGGAAACTGAAATCC
Source organism: Sigmodon hispidus (assembly GCA_004025045.1). Lineage (NCBI taxonomy): Eukaryota > Metazoa > Chordata > Mammalia > Rodentia > Cricetidae > Sigmodon > Sigmodon hispidus. The sequence goes on from PVIH01001403.1 coordinate 1,935, forward strand.
ACGAAGTGGATAGTTACCCATGCTCTTCCTTCCAAGGTATACTAAGTTGAAGACCGCCACCAACATCTACATCTTCAATCTGGCCTTGGCTGATGCACTGGCCACCAGCACACTGCCCTTCCAGAGTGCCAAGTACCTGATGGAAACATGGCCGTTTGGAGAGCTGCTATGCAAAGCTGTACTGTCCATTGATTACTACAACATGTTCACCAGCATTTTCACCCTCACCATGATGAGTGTGGACCGTTACATTGCTGTCTGCCACCCTGTCAAGGCCTTGGACTTCCGGACCCCTGCCAAGGCCAAGCTCATCAATATATGCATCTGGGTCCTGGCTTCAGGTGTTGGGGTCCCCATCATGGTCATGGCAGTGACCCAACGCCGGGGTGAGTGACAGCAGCATGGGTCTCAGTGACCTGACCACCTGCCAGACTCTGTGGATTTCCAAGGCCTTTATTTGGGCAAGTGGGAGTGGTTACCAGTGGTGTGGGTTACAGAACAATGAAAAAAGCAGATTGGCTGATGGGATGGAGAGTCAGCCAATGGGGAGTGTGGGGGTTAGAGGATGAATGACTAGATGGTAGGTTGCTGGCCAAAAGGAATCTATAATAGGATTGTGACCAGCTGGCCAGGACTGTGAATTCTAGGGAGACAGATAAACAGCCAAGGTATGATTGTCACTGATTAGTGAGTAGCAGAGATTACAGGACCTGCAAACCCATCCTAAACTCCTTTTTATCCCCCTTTAAGCCATTGGAGGGATGGCTCACCGTGGTTAAGAGCAATAAGAGTAGTATGTGATCTTAACCCGAGGACCTGAGTTCTATTCCCAGCACTCACATCAGGTGGCTTACTGCCTGAATCTCACACCTCTGACCCTCTGTGGGCACTTGCTTTCATGTGTCCATCCATTTCTCCCATACACATAATTAAAATAATAAAAAGAAAAAAAAGTGGGTATATACAGGGCTATAATCCTGGCACTCAGGAGCTTGAGGCAAGAAGCTCTTAAGAGACCTTGGAGGGGGTAGTTCAGCTGGTGGGGTGGTAAGAGTTTCTGGCCTGGCCTAGCTCTGAGGTCTGGATCAACAATTCCAAATAATCACAGAAAGGCTTATATTAATTACAGATTGTCCACATGTCTTGCCAGCACATGAATACAGAAGGAACTCAGGAGAAATCATAATCATTCTTCAATGTTATTGTCCATCCTTCCTAGCCCTCACTGCTCACATGGCCCTACCATGATGTAAGGAAGGGCGCCTATCAACTTCTGAGCTTTACCTCTTTATAGACAAAGCAGGACACCTCTCTCTCCCCCTCTTTCACTTCCTCTCTCCCTCCCTCCTCCAGCTGAGGCACAGTGTGGTGATACATGCCCATAACCCACACACAGAGAAGAGTGAGACAGAAGGATCCTTGAATCAAGGTCACTTTATATTATCTATCCAGACCTTGACTGAAAGAAAAAAAGGAAACAGAATCAAGGCAGGTGGCTTAGTTTTGACCTCCTAAGCAGGTATTTGATGGAACTTGACCTTTAACCTAAGGCTCCTGCTCTCAGATCTCTCTTCTTCCTTTTGGTCCCTAGGTAGAAGTCTGTAGAGGCTTGATTCTCAGGGGAGGGGAGGAGATGAGGATTGCTTGGGAGACTTCTTAGACACCTCGACCCTCACAAAGGCAGAGCACCCAATGCCATTATACAGCTTCTGAGCAATTGGTTTTGACTGAGTAGCAGGGTCCCATTGTTCAATGTCAGCCTTTAGTTTATGCTTCATTAACTGCAGCCCTGCTGGGAGCTGAGCCAAACGGACCTCCTCACTCCTCTGTCTCATACACACATTGATCCTCAGTCATTCTCAGGGGTCCTGCCAGCCTGAAGTACCACAGACATTCAGTGGATCTCCAGCCTCTTTCTCAGGCTTCAAGTCTACTGTATGCCTCCAAGAGATCTTGGGCATCCCCTGGGTCAGCTTCCGGCCAGCATCAGAAGTCTAAAACATCCTCTGAGATGCTCACATGGCCCGAGCCTGTTCTCCAGGAACAGGAAGTTTCCCTTCCTCTTTCTAAGGGGCTGGCTATTGGGAAGGGCTCTTGTTCTATTTGACTTTTGGATATAGTCTCAATATGTAACTTTGTCTAGCTTTGCCCTACAGATGCTCCTGCCTCTGGCTCCCGAGTGGTGGGATTATAGGCTTTTACTATCTTACCTGGTGCAAGGCTGTTGTTAACAGTAGCTGAGATCTGGAATGGTCCTTTAACCTCCACATGTATATGTGGTACATACACACAGAGAGCAAATAAATCTAACTATGATGAGAGAAATGTACATTTGACTATTAGCCTCACCATAAGGAAACTTGAAGACAGTGAGTAATTTGCCCAAGGCCTTCCACATCTGGGCTAGAGTCAGGCCCTTAACTCAGGCTTTTTTTGGAGGGTGGTGTAGTGGTATAGGATATCATATAGCTCAGGCTAGCCTGGAATTTAATGTAGTCAGGGATGACCTTGAACTTCTGCTCCTCCCTGCATCTGACACGTGAATGCTTGGGTTATATTCATGTGCCATAAGGTCAAGTTTATACAGTGCTGGGAATTGAACCTAGGGCCTAGTGCTTGCAAGACAAGCACTCTAGCAACTGAATTACATCCCTATCCCTAATTCACCCTCTAAATCTATCTTCAGTACTGATCGACCCACTGGAGCAATTTTGGAAATGGGTAGGGGGTCTGCTGAGTTAATAGAATGATTGGCATTACCGGGCCGGGATAAATTATTAATGCCATCCATGGACATAGAGCCTGACATAAGACACCTTATGTCAGGTGTCTCTGAGGACCTCCGAGATGAAGGCCAATTCTGGGGTCTTTAAGCATAAGAAGGGGTTCACTAAGTAAAGGGACAGTCTAGGCGTCAATCATCTTGAAAGGGGACACGCAGACAGAGCCCCTCAGGCACACAGACCTCTGACCCCTGTCTTTCCTTGTTTCCTCCGGCTCAGATGGAGCGGTCGTATGTATGCTCCAGTTTCCCAGCCCCAGCTGGTACTGGGATACAGTGACCAAGATCTGCGTGTTCCTCTTCGCCTTCGTGGTGCCAATCCTCATCATCACGGTGTGCTATGGCCTCATGCTGCTGCGCCTGCGCAGTGTGCGCCTGCTGTCGGGCTCCAAGGAGAAGGACCGCAGCCTGCGGCGCATCACACGCATGGTGCTGGTGGTGGTGGGCGCCTTCGTAGTGTGCTGGGCGCCCATCCACATCTTCGTCATCGTCTGGACGCTGGTGGGCATCAATCGCCACGACCCACTTGTGGTGGCCGCGCTGCATCTGTGCATCGCGCTGGGTTATGCCAACAGCAGCCTCAATCCTGTGCTCTACGCCTTCCTGGATGAGAACTTCAAGCGCTGCTTCCGCCAGCTTTGTCGCTGGCCCTGCGGTCGCCAGGAACCTGGCAGCCTCCGCCGTGCCCGCCAGGCCACCGCGCGTGAGCGCGTCACAGCCTGCACCCCCTCCGACGGCCCTGGAGGTGGTGCTGCCGCCTGACCTACCCAGCCCCTCCCCTAACCATCCCACCCAAGTGAAGTGATCTGGAGGCCACAATGAGCCCCCTGAGAGGCCCGGGCCACCATCTGGGCAGCTGGAATGGGGTCTGCGCGGAGGGATGGCCTCCGATAGGGGCGGGGCAGGAGGGATCCAAGGCTCTGGGTTGGAGGGATGGGGCAGAGCTGGCGACTCTAGTGAGTGGTGCTTGAGGCTCTAAACTGGATCCCTAAGTAAGGTCTCTCTGTAAGCCCTGGGATAGCCTCGGGCTCTACCTTTTGAACACCCAGTTCCAGTCCAAGACAGGAGGATTCCAGCTCTAGAAACCAGGAGGGACAACAATGACTTGGTGATGGCTCTGAGAGTTTGAACCTTTGTGTTATGGGGAGGAGCCTTTTCTTAGGGAAGGTAAGAGGATAGGCCAGGGAGTCAGGAAGGGCACTTAAGGGTTTGGTCAGGAAATAAGCGCCCCCACCCCATCCGGAAGGGGCAGAGATGGTAGATAGCTTCAGTTTGAAGAGTCTAAGCTGTCACCACATTCTAACTCACCTGCTGAGGCTATGCCCAGTTTAACTTCTCTTTAGAGAGACTATAAATTGGGTCTGATGGGGCAGGCTTGTGTAATTTCAGTCATGCTGGAGGTTGAGGCAGGAGAGTTAAAGGTCAGCCTGGGCAAAGTAATACAAAGTAAAGAGGGCTGGGGATGTAGTTCAGTGGCAGGGTGTTTGTGTGAGGTTCTGGGATCAGTGAGACAAACCAGACAAAAAAACCCTTAAAACAACAGTAAAACCAAACAAAAAAATAAACCATATAGGTAACTGAATTGAATAGCATCCATAGCCAGGCCTTCCTGTGTGGCTGCAGACAGGTCAGTGGGGCTGAAGCAATGGTTTTCTGGATACTAGAGCACAGGCCCAGGAATCAATTTCTAATGGGATCCTTGAGGCTCAGGAAGAAATGAGAAGGTTCTAGAACTCCAAAACCCAGTAAGCCTTTGTGTCAAGAAGTGGGTGAGCTAGAACGTTGGCTCAGTATTTAAAGGCACTAGTTCTTGGATTCAGTTCCTAGCACCCACACGGTGGCTCTCAACCATCTGTAACTCCAGTTCCAGGGGACCTGATGCCCTCTTCTGACCTTTCTGGGCACCAGGCATGAATATAGCCCCCATACACACATGCAGGCAAAACACTCATACACATAAAATAAATCTTTTAGAAAAGCAAAAGTGGAGCTGGGCATGGTGGTGAGCCCTTTAATCCCCAACACCTCGGAGGCAGAGGCAGGCAGATCTCCATAAGCTTGAGTCCAGCTTGATCTACAGAGTGAGTTCCAGGACAGCCATGGATATATAGTGAGACTCTGTCTCAACAAAACAAAACAAAGCGTGTGTTGGGGGAGAGTAGATAACAAGCCAGATAGGGGGCTGGGGCTTCTGCTTACAGGTTCAATCATGAAGCCTGAGGGTGGGTGCTTTTTGGGTTCCCAGGACCCTAGTGTCTGTGAATCAGTACCGGAGCACAGAGACCCACCTTGTGTGAGTACCCCATGCGAGGCACCTCAACATGAGCAGGGGTTATCAGAACTACCAAATACTTGGACGCTTGATTCCTCCAGCATCTGGCTGCCCAGCAGATCTTATGTCAGTGATTCTCAGGGACTGGAGCCGAGTAGGACACAGCTTTGAAGGTATTAAAGGAAAAAGGCTTTTCTAGCAATGATGTCGATATGGTCCTTTGCTGCCTCCCCGTCTACCCGCTTCAGGCTGCCGAGGGTGGACATAGAAAAGCATCCAGGTACTCCTGGATCCTAGCTCCCCTGGATGTCATTGTTTGCCTTTCTCCTGTGCCTCCCTCTGCCTGAGCAACCTGCCCCTGACTCTGTATTGAAGCAGTCTGCTGACATCCTTGTAAAAACAAATTTAATTCTCTTCCTTTTTTGGGACAGATGGAAAGAAATTGACGCCTTTGTCTCAAACAAAAAAAGAAAGAAGAGAGACAATATACCTCTTTTCTTTGTGACAGCCATTTCTTTGGAACAAAAGCTGGAGGCTGTCACTCCAGCAGGGACTGAACCACCCTTCAGGGAAGCAGAAGCCAGGCTAGCAGGTCCCTTGAAGGACAGAGCACAGTCCTTTTCTCAGTGTGATGGTCCTAAGGGACCTTGGGATCTCTGTACCTGGGGTGTGGTGTCATGGTCACCACTGTCACCAGGCCTGCTCAGTCACCATAGCCTGAAACCTAGCCACATAGCTCAAATGGACACTATGACCAGAAATTTCTATTTGAGCATGGTGGTGGTGAGATGGTCACTATGCAGAAGACACTGTGGGAGAGTCCTGCTACTTGGAGGGTAGCAGAAGAAGAGGGAAACTATTCAGGGCAGACTCCAGGAGCAGGTAACACAAGAGTTAGGGCTATGTATCTTCCTTGCAAGGACAATGGTCTTGTGTCCCACCCAGGGCAGGCCTGTCTTACAGCTGCTCCACTTCCTTACAGCTCTCTCCTGTAGGGGTGAGAACTTACTTTTGTTTTTATTTTTTTGAGATAGAGTCTCCTGTAGCCCAGGCTGGCCTTAAACTCCTCATCTTCCAGCCAGAGCCTCCTGAGTATTGGTATTTTAAATTGTCGGTATGGTTTTTAAATTGTTTAAACACTGACTGATTGTGTCTGTGTGGAGAGGGGGCCATTGCTCCTGCCACAGTGCACATATGATGTCAGAGGACAGTCGGGGAGAGGTTCTACCTTCTACCATGTGGGTTTCTAGAGATTTGAATTCAAGTTATCAGGCTTGACTAAAAGGACTTTTGTCCACTGAGGCCAATTTAAATTTTTTTCTTTTTATTATTTGTATATTCATGTATACACATTGGCATGTGATAGCATCTCCCAAGTGCTTAGATTATAGGCAGATGTTACCACTCCAACAAGATCTGGCTGCTTTTTTCCCCTGATACTAATGGACATTTGTCCTGGGATCAGCTGAGGCAGGGTCAGACCATGCATGAGTAGTCAAGGCAACATAAGCATATTGAAATCTTCCTATCAGACTGTGCACTTTGGGCACTGGTACTCAGAAATCAGCCAGACATGTCTCTTCTCTCAGAAAGCTCCAGCCAGTGCTGGGAGGCAAATCATACATATGTGATTGTATGCTGGTGTGAGTAGTGCCAGCCCTAGGGAGGGGGTCCCAGGGAAGTGCCTTTTAACTAAAAACATGTCTGCAGCAAATCTCTAGGAGGTAGCAAAGGGTCAGGGGGTTTTAAAGGATGCATAGGAGTTGGCTACTGAGAAGGCAAAATAGTGTGTGGAGTTCAAGTGTATGGCAAAATCAAAAGTTATGAGCATCAGAGGCACAGAGTTGAACTGAGTACCGTGACACACCAGATTTAGTGCCAAGTGCTTTTTACACATCATCTCAGCTCATCCTCTTGATAGATGAGCAGAAATAGCACTATTCCTATTTGTTTTTGAGGCAAGGTCTCACTACATAGTCCTGGCTGTTCTGGAACTTGCTATATAGACCAGGCTGGCCTCAAACTCACAGAGATGGGTCTGCCTCTGCCTCCCAGGTGCTGGGACTAAAGGTGTGAAACACACCTGGCTAGGATCTGCAGTTTAGATGTGTACACTGGGCTCAGAGAGGTTAAGACGATTTCCCCTGAGTCACAGACCTTGTCAGAACCCAGGCCAGAGGAATTGTAAAGCAAATTCCCAGGTCCAAGTTTGCTGTGAGCTGTGGACATCAGTGAAGCAGAAAGACATCCCAGCTACTGCCAGAACTCTGATGAGGCTTTTGAAGACTTCACAAAATGAGAGAAAAGGGCAATTTTCTGTGAACTTTTGCTCCTCCTTAAGTTCTCCAAATCTTTGCCTTTCAAAATGTACCATGAGCGGTGCATTTTTAAAGCTCCAAATTGACAGTGTAATTCTAGACTATCGTAGGTCTCTTCCTCCCCGAAATTTCCATTCCTTTCTCTCTAGGAGGTGGGAGGAAAGATTTTGCCTTTGGTTTAAAAATGCCCTACAGTTTCCCATCTCTTCTTGATGTCCTAGAACTCCCGATGAAGGCTAGAATCTGCTGTTGGCTTTCCCTATCAGAGCCTCAGTTTCCCTAACTGTAGAGTGGACTTGCTTTGTAGAGTGGCTGTGAGGATTAATTAGGTAATGTATGTATAGCCACAGGGCTTGCTGCTTGGCAAGTAGCTGTGACTGAAAGGTAGAGCTGAAGTGCAAGGTCAGAGCCCCGAACCCAAAGGGAAATGTGCATCAAATTCTAGAGTAGAGAGAGGAGACCACGAATCTGGCTTGGGGACCCCCTTTTCTCCTAGGCTCTGGAGCCCCCATGGAGAGTGAGAAACTATTGGAGCAGCAAAAGGAAAAAGGGGAGAATGTGTTGTCATGGAAACAGGAGGAGGAGGGCGTTCCCAGGGAGAGAGAATGATGGATAATGTCAAGTATAACGGAGAGGACGGGGGGGGGGGGGTGCAGAGGGCAGGAGGGAGATAGGAGTAAACCAGAGACCTCAAGTTTAGTCTCCTACATGACCTGAGAGACCCCAAACCTGGCCTCAAATCTCAGCCCTGAAGTTAAATAGGCCCCCGTACTAGGAAAGGGCTTACTCTTGTCAGACTTCTGCCTTCTCCTAGATCTGAGAGAGTGGGTCGTCTCTAATGTGATGGCCAGTGTCTAGTCAGCCACTTGGGTTGGCTGGATTCATGGCCACTTGTAGAGGCTGGATCTTAGGCAAGTCATGTCACCCCCAAAAGTCCCTTCTGGGGCTGGAGAGATGGCTCAGTGGTTAAGAGCACTGGCTGCTCTTCCAGAGGACCTGAGTTCAATTCCCAGCAACAATCATCTATAGTTGGATCTGATGCCCTCTTCTGAAAAATAAAGGCATACATGCAGATAGAGCATTCATATATATAAAATAAAATCTAAAAAAAAAGTCTTTTCTGGGCACTTAGGTATTGCAAGTTAATGGCACACAGTGGGCCCCAAAACAGGATTCTAGCAATTATGTGGGTGCCAAAGCTGGCTATTGTAAGGAAGTTTACTTGGCTTGGAATTTGAAATGCCTGGCAAGTTGGAGATGGGCATTGGACATCTGGAGAGTTGCCAGAGCAGCAAGTACTTGGCTTAGCACCTGCTGGGTACTGAAGGCCAGTCTCCAGCTCTCAGTAACAGAAAAGATTCTGAACTTAGAACTACAGAGCCAAACAAAGTCAGTTCCGGAGACTCTAAACCTAGATACTGAGGCTCCTGGCTAGGTACTGGCCTCAGTGCTTAGCACATACCAGTCATCTACAGAACAGAGTCTGGAGAGATAGCTCAGCAGTTAGATCATGTACTGATCTTTTGGAGGACCCAAGTTCAGTTTCTAGCACCCAAATCAGGCATCTCACAACTGCCTGTAGTTTTAGGGAATCTGACATCCTTCTGTTCTCTGAAGATACCCCCATATGTGTAGCATACACTCATTCACACAGACATGAACTCTATATGTGTTCCCCCACCTTCTTTCATTTATTTATTTTGAATCAGGATCTCATGTTGCCCAGGCTAGCATAAAATTCACAAGGTAGCCAAGGTTGACTTTTAATTTCTGATTCTCCTTCCTTCACCTCTTTTTTTTTTTTTTAAAAAAAAAAAAACTTTATTTATTTAATTATTTGCCTTGATGTTGCCTGGAACTGGAACTACAGACAGTTGTTAGCTGCCATGTGGGTGCTGGGAATCGAACCTGGGTCCTCTGGAAGAGCAGACGGTGCTCTTAACCGCTGAGCCATCTCTCCAGCCCCCTTCCTTCACCTCTTAAATGCTGGAATTATAGGTGATTGTAACCACACAAGCTCTCCTTTGTTTATTCACTGTTTATTCCTTTATGTTACTTCTGTGCAGTAGGCAGGTGATGCTGGCAGCTAGGAATGATTGCAGAAGGATCAGGACCTGGTCCTTCATTCTGAGCTTGTGGATGGGGTTCCAGAGACCAAGACAGTGGCTTTGAGGCTCTGAGTGCAAGCAACATGTGAACTTAAACTGCAGCCATTGGAGCTGATGGGGACCTCAAGATGGGCATATTGAAGAAGCTGTTAGTCATGTTCAGGCTTTGACATTGCAATATGACATTGACATCTACGAAGTCCATACTGGAGAGATGCTCAATCAAGTTACAAAAAAACATAAAACTAGCCCAGGCAGTGGTGGCACACATCTTTAGTCTCAACACTCAGGAGGCAGAGGCAGGCAGATCTCTGAGTTCAAGGCTAGCCTGGTCTACAGAATGAGTTTCAGGACAGCCATGGCTGCACAGAGGAAAACCCTTTCTCCAAAAGAATGCCCTCTTCCCCAAATAAATAAAAAGCAAAACTCTTTATAATGTTTAAGTAAAGTTTATGGTTTGTTTTTTGTTGTTGTTTTGGGCTGCCATGTGGTCCACAGGAAGTCCCAGGATGCCCTCCTGTAGTAGTAAGTTTCTTGCCTGTCTGGCCTGTGGTCCAGACACACAGACCCACAGTCCAACAGAAACACACAGACACTTACATTAATTTTATGCTGATTGCCTAGGGCCCAGCCATATAAGCTGATAACTCTTTACACTTAAACTAACCCATGATTCTTATCTTGTTTAGCCATGTAGCTTAATACCCTTTCTCAGAGCAGCATTTCAACTTCTTTCCTCTGCATCTGCTGCTGTCTTTCATTGTGGTGTCTCTGTGGTGTTTCTCGGGCATCTCTGCCCTGTTCTTCCTGTTCCCAGAGTTTTCTTAGTCTGGTAGCCCCACCCACACTTCCTGTCTGCCTTCTGGCCAATCAGCTTTTTATTAAACCAGTAGGAGGGACAAATATTAACAACATACCAGAACACATTTGTTCAGGGTCTAGTCAGCATCAACACCCAGAAGAGTCCTGGCGCACAGCTGTGACAGGCCGCTCTCCCAAGCTGACCATGAGGCAGTCATTATTAGGAGGTTCAGGAGAGGGGATGGCCTAAGATTATTCCAGTAAGACCCCATCTCATGTCTCTATTTCCTCTTCTCTCTAGTCCCCAAGAGGGAATGCTGATTACTCAGACCCCAGAAGTGTTCCTGTGCTGGGGTATGTGTCTTGCAACATTGAAAGCACATGTGACCCACCTAAGAACCCGCCGTGACAATGTCAGGCCATCTCACATCTATTTCTTCCTGCCTTGAAGGCCTTCTGATCCGCAAAAAAATTACACTCAAAGGCTTACTCCTAATTACAAATGCCCAGCTCTCGTTTGGCTTGTTTCTTGCTGTCTTTCCTTCAATTATCCCATCTACCTTTTGCCTCTGGGCCTTTTCCTGTTCTCTTCTGTAAATCTTACTCTTACTCGGTGGCTGACTGGTCCCTGGATTCCTCCTCCTTCTCTGGCTACTTCTCTTTTCTCTTCCCAGATTTCTCCTTCTATTCATTCTCTCTGCCTGCCAGCCCCACCCATCCTTTCTCCTGCCTTGCTATTGGCCATTCAGCTCTTTATTAGACCATCTAATAAAGGTGTTTCAGACAGGCACAGTAACTCAGCTTCACAGAGTTAAACAAATGCAGCATAAACAAAAGCAACACATCTTTACAACACCATTAGACAAATGTTCCACAGCATAAACAAAAGTAACACACCTTGAAATAATATTCTACAACATAAAATAAGCAGAAAAATCCAGCAACCCCCAAAAGACAATAACTACAAAAGATGAAGCTTTTTTGGTGAATGAAAGGAAGGAAAAGTGGGACTGGAGAGATGGCTCGGCGGTTAAGAGCACTGACTGTTCTTCCAGAGGACCCGGGTTCGATTCCCAGCACCCACATGGCAGCTAACAACTGTCTGTAATTCCAAGATCTGACAGTGTAGTTACACATGCAGGCAAAACACCAATTCACATAAAATAAATAATAAATATTTAAAAAGAAAGGAAAAGTATAAGTTTGGGACCCCCAAGACTGCATTCTTGGCACAAAAGAGATTTGTCCCAGAGGGACAGAGGGCATGGAATAAAAGACAAAGACAGGAGATAGAGCGTGAGGGAGAGGGGACAGGGGAGAGGGGAGGGGGGATCTGTCCCAGAGAGGGACAAAGGATGGCCTCTGGATAGAGGGGAGACAGACAATGTGCATAGGAATAAAGGTAAAATGGGAAACTCTGTGATAGGATGAAGTGTTTAATTTTAATTGGTCCTGTTAACTAGGTGAGCCAAAAATGTGTGTGTGGGTCGGTGATTGCTGGACTTCAATATTTTGATAGCTGGACCTTAGTAGTCGGCCTCAGGAGGAGGAAATGGTCAAATAAGGAAATAGACCTTGGTGGCAGCTTTAGGAGTGTAATCTAACAGTTTTTTAGCAATGCAGAGGGAATCAGGGAGAAGAGCAAGGCCCCCCAGAGCCATGCTTGCCACATTCAAGCTGACCAAAGTCCTTTCAGTGAGAAATTAAAAAGAAGCTGTGAATGAGAGGCCTTGTATGATTTGGTCATGGAAGCTTCAGCAATGTGGGTGCCAAAGATGGCTGGTGTAGCAATTGCTCAACAAATGAGAGTCTTTTATTATCTTGTATTTGGGTTTTGGGGGTTTTCTATACCCCAAAGGGTATAGTCTTCCCCAAAACCCTTGCTTCTCCCCTTCTCACCCCCCCTTTCTTTTCTTGATAAGGTCTCTGTGTAGCTCAGGCTGGATGGGATTCAGGATCCTCCTGCATCTGCCTCCCAAATACTGGGCTCACAGGTATGAGCCAGCATGCCCTATCTATCACCCCAGTTTTTCAGTGCTATGTGAAGGTAGAGCTTCTCTGGGGCAGCGACTCTCAAAAGGATTTCCTCTCCTCCCTTTCTTACATATGGTTGTCCTCTTTTATCCTTTCCTGAGACCCAAGAATGAGAGACAATCTAGAGGGAAGAGGGTAGTCTATGACTAAATTGTTCAGCCAATGGGATCTCTTGATAGGCACCATGCAGGAGGTGACACCCACCTGGAACTCGTCTTCTAGATTCCTGAATCCCAAGATGGAGACGAGGAACATGGCTTTAACCTCAAGGTCCTCTACGTCCTGTAAGCCAAGCCAGGGTCAGTCTCTCTGGGCCTCTGCCTAAAGGAATGGTAAAGGTAGGAGGAGCTAACGGATTCTGAGGAATCTGCCATCTTGAAAGAGAAATGAAATTTTTTTTCTCTGTTCCCTAACCCTCCCTCCAAACAGGCACCTATTGATAAAAATCCCCTGTGTACTTATCCAGAGATGGAAGAGCATGGGGGTAGGGGTGAGATGGGGGTGATGTTTGTAACCGGCATTGTCCTGTTTGGGGGTGGAAGGGGCAGATGTGGCGCAGAAGGAAGCTGCCTTGTACTCCTGGCTTTCGGTCTTCTCCTGATCCCATCCCAGTACTAGTATCCAACTTCTGTTTTCTGAATAAAGTGAGCTTGGTTCTCCACACTTGCATCTTCTGGGTCTTTCTTTCTTTCTTTTTTTTGTGTGTGTGTATGTGTGAGAGAGAGACAGAGTCCCACTATGTAGCCTTTGCTGGTTGGAATTTGCTAAATCCTGCCTTCCTCTTTCTCTTATTATTTTTCTAGTTAATTGTTTATTATTAGTGTTTGTGTATGTGTGTAAGGGTTTGGGGGGGGGGCTTGTGCCCTGGCACACGGTCAGCTTTTCAGCTGACCTGTGCAGATCTTGTCTGCTGGACCTGGGATCTGAAGACCTGAAAGAATGGGATAGACTACAGTCTAAGACTACAGCCTTACTTCAGTTTCAGCCTGACTTTTTTTTCAGTGTACTTTTATTTGGGAATGTAACATAGAAAGCAGTGATCCAAGGAAGGTTGTTTGAGCTCAGAAAAACACGTAAATAAATATTATATGTAATATAATGCTAACATACCAAACATTAACAGAACATCCCTTTCCCAGAACTTTCTTAGGATAGACAATTTAAACACAATTGCCTGACACGTACCACAGATTATATCTGGGAAAGCTAGAGAGCAAGGCAGAAGGCCATATCCAGATTCAGGTGGGCTGACGCTGAACAGACTGGGTTCTATAGCTATGTTCTGACAGCCAACAAGGATACATGTCTTATTAATTGGATGTAAATGTCACAGGAGGCGCAAAAATCACATTCAAGAACAATCCAGGAAACCAAATGCACCTAAGGTAAAAGACCTTCTGCCTTTTCTCTGGAGTCTATCTCACAGCCCCCCAAGGCATTAATTAACATGGCTTCCCCCTACCCCACCCCAGACCAGGTTTCTCTGTAGCCTTAGCCGTCCTAAAATTTATTTAATAGACCAGGCTGGCCTTAGCTCACAGAGCTCTACTGCCTCTGCCTCCTGATGCTGGGATTAAAGACCTGCGTCACCACCACCAACCAGCTCCATGGGGCATTCATACGATTTTATTCTGACAGTACACGGGTAGAGATCAGAGCTCAGCTTCCTGAAGCTGTTTCTCTTTCTGCCTTTACATGGTTTCAATTTTTTGTCAACTTGACATGTTAGATTCATTTGGGAAGAGGAACCCTCAAAAGAGATACTACCTCCATCGGATTGGCCTCTAGGCAAGGTTGTGGGTCATTTTCCAGATGTGGGAGGGCCCAGCCTATTGTGGGTGGTGAGCAAACCATCCGGAGTAAGCCAGTCAGCTTCATTCCTCAGGACCTCTGCTTCACTTCCTGTAATTCCAACCCTGACTTCTTTGGATGATGGAGTGTGACCTGGGGCATGTAAGTAAAAAGCAAGCAAAACCCTTTTCTCTCCAAGCTGCTTTTGATCTTGGTGTTTATCACCGTGAACGAAGGCTAACTAGGGCACGTGGGCTCTGGGAATTGAACTCAGGTGTCAGGCTCCCGTGGCAAGAGTATGTGGCCTACTCTGACTCTCCTGTTCTCCTCCCATGATCCTTTATGACCAGCAAGCGTGTGGCAGAGCTGGGAGATCCTGGTCAGAGAACCTGCCTCCCGGAACCCAGCCTGATGAAGGAGATGGACACAGCAGGGATCCCTGTAGGCCCTCCTGACTCAGGCTTCCCTTCTCCTCTGTTCTGCTCTAGGCCTCTTCCCTAAAGCCCTGCCCAGACCTCATGCTTCAGGGGCCTATTTTCTTCCAAACACTCCCTTCCCCTCAACCCCTTCCCCCGCTTCCCTAAACATACCCCCCTTCCCCGTCTTCCTCCCCTTCAGTCCCTTCGCCACAGCATCTTCTATGTGTCCAAAGCAGCATGGGCACTGGAGAAATTAAACCTGAATACGCAAGGAGAAAGACCATGACGGCCCAATTAAAGCAAGCTGTATTTTAGAGATGCGCCTGGGACTGGCCAGCTGGCTGTCTCACCCTAAGCCAGCTTGTTATTTGTTTTGTTTGTTTTAGAGAGCATCCCCTTACTGGCTTTTTGAGGTTTATTTTTTTGGGGGGGAAAGGTTAAGATTAATGGTAAATAGCTGTAAGTGTATTTACAGGGGCAGAATAACTGGTTGTTAGAAAAACAATGACAGGTAAGACTAAAAGCAAGAATATACATCATGTGGAAGGAGTCATATGCCATAGGGTAGCAGCAGTCACGGGCATAGATTAAGGTGTCTTGAAAACACATTTTGTAAGGCAAAGGGCAATCAAACATCATGGGGTCATGACTTCAGCATGGCAAAAGGTGGTCATACATCATGGGGTCACAAGTTCAGTGTAGGTTGAAAAACATGTTTTGCAGAGTACGTTAAGTTTAGGAAACAGAAATTTATAAGGTGCAGAGACTTAACAATGTGGCTTCTGGTGTGGTTTTACATTTCCCCTTGGCTTGTGCTTGTGTTTTTTTTTTTATTTTTTTAGATTTATTTATGTATTATATATACAGTATACAGAAGAGGGCACCAGATGTCATCATAGATGGTTGTGAGCCACCATGTGGTTGCTGGGAGGTGAACCCGGTCCTCTGGAAGAAAAGTCAGTGCTCTTAACCTCTGAGCCATCTCTCCAGCCCTTCCCCCTTGGCTTGTATAACCCTTTCAGATCTTTGAAAAGGGAGCAAGCATGTTGATATTATTGAGCGAACAGTATTCTGGCATTGGATATTGGGTGGGTGATAAAACTAGTACTACACTGAAAAACACAGCACCCGGCAGAGCGTGTCCCAGCCCACTCTGGAGCAGGAGGATATTAAACTCTGCCTGTCACGGTCCCCCCAGCTGCTGCTGAGGGAATTTGCACAGCTACACACCTCTAACTGAGTGAACAGATAAGGACTGGGGACCCTGAAGGACAGACTCAGACCCCGCCCAGAGGACTGGAGAGATGGATCAGCAGTTAAGAGCACTGACTGTTCTTCCGGAGGACCTGAGTTTGATTCCCAGCATCCACATGGCAGCTAACAACTATCTGTAATTCCATGATCTGACACCTTTACACATTTATACATGCAGGCAAAACACCAATTCACATAAAAGAAAAGAAAAGAAAAGAAAAACACAGCACCCAAACATTATGATTAATAAGAGAGCTATCCAGGGCTCCATCTCAGGGACAGAGCCATCTCAGCCAGGAGGGCCATTCAAACCTGTGCCTGGGAGATTTTGTTTTAAGTTCCCTATGCAAATCATTGATTTGATTATCAATGATGTGAGAGAAATCTAATATGTTAAAACAACACACTCCAGGGAATTGTTGGCATCCAAGATTGTCTGAGCAATCAATAGTCTATGGTAGCTCTATTTTGTAAGATTGTCATTCTTATATTAATTGTCCTATTTCTTGATTAATTTCTGAAGTGATGGGGCTGGAGAGATGGCTCAGAGGTTAAGAGCACTGACTGTTCTTCCAGAGGACCTGAGTTCAATTCCCAGCAAAACTATATGGTGGCTCACAACCATCTATGATGAGCTCTGGTGCCCTCTTCTGTAAAACTGTATGCATAATAAATAAATAAATCTTTAAAAAAAATTTCTGAAATGATGAGGGATGTCTTTCTGTATCTGTGAATATGCTTTATTATTGGTTAATAAAGATAATATTATTGGTTTTGGCCTATGGCAAGGCATCGTGGAGGCAGGTGGGGAATCCAAGCATAGATAAAGAAAGAGAACAGAGTAAGGAGGCATAGTCCAGCTGCCCAAAAAGCAAGATGTCAAAGTACCAGTAAGCTACGAGTCACATGGCAATACACAGATTAATAAAAATGGGTTAAGTTATAAGAGCTAGTTGATAATGAGCCTAAGGCTAGGCCAAACAGTTTATAATTAATATAAACCTCTAAATAATTATTTTATAAGCTGTGGCTACAAGACCAGGGGAAAAAAATTCCTCCAAACCATGGGCCCAGACAGGTCAAAACCTCAGGCTACAAATATCTTTGCTGTAGTATTAGTAGTTTTAGCTATTAAGTAGACTATTGTAGAAATATCCCTTTTCATCCCTACAACATATCCAGGCAGAGGTAATACACAGGCAGCTTTGACTGCTTGCTACCAGGGTGAGGTCTAGCAAGTGTTGGGAGTCATCACAGTTTTTAGGAAGAGACCTTGAACCCATTAACAGATTGTAGGGACTTACTAAATAAAATTATTGTGTTGTGCCCTGTCCATTATATACCTTATAGTCAAAGGAGAGGGCAGAATAAGTGTTACTCTCACAGAAAAACGGGCCATCCCAGGGGTAATTATTTTCCTTTAGGGAGTGCATGATTGGATGTAGTGCCTCAGTGGGGTGGGACATTAGAACAATCAAAACATAGGCAGTGAAGAAAAAGGCAGTATTTACAGGAATACCAGTTGTAGCCTTGGAAATGTCTACGGCACCATGTTCCATTGACTCTCCTGAGAAGTTGGTATAATGTTTATATGTAACTCCTATTCCATATAAGTTTTTCACAGGAGCCCAGGAATTGAAGGACCCCCCTTTGAAACAAAAGAAACTTGTCTGTCTGCTGTTTGATGTTAGGTGAAGCCAAAGATTGATATCAATTCTATTAGCTATACACAGTGGCATTTTCGGTATGTTCGTTTTGATTGAAGCGCCTAAGGAGGCCTGTTTTCCTTTCATTGTTGAGATACATATGTAACTTTCACTATCAGAATTTATTAAAGATACTTAATTATGGGCTGGAGAGATGACTCGGTGGTTAAGAGCACTGAGTGCTCTTCCAGAGGACCCAGCACCCAAATGACAGCTCACAACTGTCTGTAACTCTAGCTTCAGGGCAAAACACCACTGTACATAAAATAAGAATAAATAAATAAATCTTAAAAAAAAAGAATACTTCATTATGCTGAAGTCATATTGTTCCATTGGGACTGGTCAGTCAAATTAGTCCATATCGATTGCCCTCCTTCCATTTGAGTAATGGGACCTGGTGGGTGGGAACAGCCCTTAGCCTTACAAAGTAATATTAAATTATTTCCTATAACAGGTGTACCTTCTATTCCTCCAGTTGGAAAACAGTCAGGGTCAGATCCTAAGACAAATGGGAGCGTAATTGTTAACCAGAGAGCAATCATAGCCACTGAAGGCAGCTACAAGGAAGTAGAGACAATTGTAAATCTTAGAAATCTTAACTTTTAAGGGGTAGCATTCAGTCACAGTCACTTATTTTTCTTTTCTTTCTCCTTTGGATATCCTTGGTCCTCTGGTGCCTTTTTTTTTTTTAAGATTTATTTATTATGCATACAGTATACAGAAGAGGGTACCAGATTGTCATCATAGATGGTTGTGAGCCACCATGTGGTTGCTGGGAACTGAACTCAGGTCCTCTGAAAGAACAGTCAGTGCTCTTAACCTCTGAGCCATCTCTCCAGCCCCCTCTGGTGCCTTCTTAAGGTAAGAGTGATGAATCCTGACAGGAACATGAGTGACTTCGACAGCAATGAGAGATTTATGATGTAAGAACCTTTCCAACTGGTTTCAAGCCTGTTGGTTTTGAAGTGATGAATCAGCACAGCATCTCTGGGCTGCAATGGGGTAATCAGGGGGATGGTACCCAACAGGCTGAGCCACTTTCCCCTCAACTAAGGGAAAATCTCATCCAAAGTTAATTACAATTTTTTTAAGGACTCAGAGATTGGGATGAAGCAACCTGTTAACAGCCCATCATGCACCTGAGGAATTATGTAGGGTAGTCTTCAAGAGACTACTTTGTATGGGATAAACTATCGCGCGCAACCTTGCCAGCAAGGAAGATGCAACACCAGATCCTTCTCTCTGCAGTTTATTCGGGCCTTTCAGATATTGTCTTGTTTTTCACTCACTCACTCTCACGGGGGGGGGGGGGGAGTCCGCTCGTGGCTAAATACCCTCTGGGCCTCCAATCCCGGTAAGCCACGTGGACATCACCTATAGGTCCCTGGACGCAGAAGCAAGCCACTATCCTCGCCTACAGCCAATAAGGAGTTGTTTACTCCTGAGAGCACTCACCGTTGAAAAGGTGGAAGGTGGAAACCAGCGCCACCTTTAGGGCGCGGTACAACGCAGCTCCCTACAGATTCCTCTTCTTTATTAAGAAAAAAAAGCAGGGACTGGAGAGATGGCTCAGCGGTTAAGAGCACTGCCTGCTCTTCCAGAGGACCCGGGTTCGATTCCCAGCACCCACATGGCAGCTAACAACTGTCTGTAGTTCCAGTTCCAGGCAAAACACCAAGGCAAATAAATAAAGTTTAAAAAAAAAAGAAAAGAAAAGAAAAGAAAGCAGGCAGAAGCAGAGGTCTAGTCTCTGAAGTGCAAAAGGAACATGTACAGGTATTGCTCCAGGTGTCATCCACCCAGACAATCCCTGACCCGTCCGACACCCTTTTCACAGAGGCAGGCAGTTGGGTGTCAACCTGCGTGCAACCAGACATACTTCTCATGAGTTCCCATAAGCCAGAGTACTCATGTGCAGTGCTAAGCCTCGCATCCTGTAAAACATTCTTAAGGCTTCTCCTTTAGGGAGGCCAAGCAAGCTTGGGGGGACTGACCAACTCCAATGGCTGAAAATGCTTGGACAACCGTGGCTGCATCATGACACTGAAGGAACCTAACATGGCAAATGCACCACAGGCAAACTAGGAATATCAGCACCATCAGGCTCGCCAGAGCTCCCATTCCCGCCCACTCTTTCTGGTGATCCACAGTGGCGGAGAACCAGGACACCAGTCCTTCTTCCAGGTCCACATCCACTCCGGTAGAATTCACGATCACCATGGTCACTCTCAGCTGGGCCATCAAGTTTTTTAATTCACCAGTCCAATTTCCTAAAAGATAACTTGACAACTGTTTAGACAGATTTGCAGCATGAATAAAGTTCTGATATTGTACACTAGTCCCACATAATTCTGGAAACTTCCATTCACAGCCAAGCTAGGCCAGCTGCCAAAGAGTATCAATCTACTCTTGGACCAGGTCGATCCTTTGATTAATAGCCATCAAGCCCCCTTTTAACTGGGCAATAAGATTCTTTTTTATGTCTAGGGCCTGTGCTACATTAGCCAAGACCGCATTCAAAGTCTGCACAGTCTGCATGATATGGCTCGCGGCTCCTATGGCAGCCAATGAAATGGCTGCGATTATGGAGAGCACTTATCTGCACCATCAGGGTCAGCAACAGGAGCTTCTGCATCATCTGCTTGCTCCCCCACCTCATTTTCCTTTTCTGATTGAATTTTCCTGGTCAGGCTCTCCGGTACCCAAACTGAATCATTTCTATCCTGGGGGAAAACACAAACAGACCCTCTCGCCCATATTAAAACAGGGACCAGGCCGCACCATCAGCCTGTGAGGATGTCTTTCCATTTCACCAGTCCTTTCTGTATAGTGCCTGGATTGGCGTGCCGGTCTGCTGCCACAGCCCCATGGGCATCCAAATTTAAAAAATTAAGAGTAAAGAGAGCTAGGGAAAGTCTTTCCTTTGGGATATGGCCATGGCCTATTCCCCCTTTCTGTTTAATAAGGCACTCCTTGAGTGTGCGGTGAGCTCTTTCCGCTATGCCTTGCCCTTGGGGGTTATAAGGCAGGCCATGGATCAATTGCACTCCCATCTGTGCACAAAAAGTTGTAAACTGATATACCCAGCTATATCCTGGGCCATTATCAGTCTTAAGCTGCATTGGTTTTCCCCAGGCTGACCATGCCTTAAGGCAGTGAGGGATAACATTATGCCCTTTCTCTCCACTTAGGGCGCTGGCATAGATAATACCAGAACAGGTGTCAACTGACACGTGCACATATTTGAGGTTGCCAAATTCAGAAAAATGTGTCACATCCATTTGCCAAACTTTAAGAGAAAGCAAACCCCGGGGGTTAATTCCCAATAATGGGGAATGCTGAAACTCCACATAATGTGAACAGTCCAAAACTATTTGCCTGGCTGCTTGCCTAGAAAGCTGAAATTTACTTTGCAAAGTTCTGGCATTAACATGGTATAACTGATGAAATTCTGTGGCTTGTATAATGTGTGTGGCAGTAAATATCCATTCTTGCCGCATGGTGGCATCCACTAGGGCATTGTCTTTGCTCAGGGACCCAGGTAAGCCAGTGTGGGCTCTAATGTGTTGGGGGAAAAACTTCTTAGAGCGGTTCCTAATAAGATCCTGTAACGGAGAGAATAAACCTGCAACTGACATTAGATCGGTGATTGGCCTTGGGCCATGTATGCCCCTACTCCGGTCTTAGAGCTGTCTGTAAACACATTAATTGCACCAGGAATAGGTTCTGTAGCTGTCACCTTTGGAAAAACAACAGGATGTTCCTTAAAGAAAGTCATTAATGGGTGTTGTGAATAGTGGTTGTCTAATTCACCAGGGAAGGAGCATCAGAGTATAGCCCCGTCATCAATGGTGGCACAAAGCACAGAAATTTGCGCTGCAGTGAAAGGCACCACAATGCTCTCTGGGAGCAGACCAAAAAACTGTAGAGCCTGTTGAAGACCCTGCTGGGCCAACTCAGCAACAGCTGTTGGATAATGCTCAATACTCTTATTTGGGGAAACCTTGGGGTGTATCCATAGCACAGGTCCTTGTTGCCACAGCACCCCTGTGGGTTGTCTAAAGGTGGGCAATATACATAGCAACAACTTCTGATCCTCTTGTACTCGCATCAAACATGCCTGTCTTAACCTATCTTCTACCAACTCTAGTGCTTGATGTGCTTCTTTGGTAAAATGCCTAGGGGAATCTAGGGCAGGATCACCTTTAAGAATGTCATATAGAGGTTTTAACTCATAATTTGCCAATTTAAAAAATCCCATAACCCAATTTATATCCCCTAATAATTTTTGATAATCGTTCAAAGTCTTTAAATTGTCCTTTTTTATCTCTATCTTCTGGGGTTGAACTACTCGAGGAGCAATCCTTGCTCCCAAATAATCAACAATCTGAGTCAATTGTACTTTCTCGGGGGCAATAAAGAGCCCTCGGCACTGGAGTGCTTTCACCAGCACTTCATAGGCCTCTTCTACCTCACCTCTTTGTTTTCCTGCTAACAGTACGTCATCCATATAATGGATGCAGCACACCTTAGGAAACGCTTCACGCACTGGTTGCAGGGCATGCCCCACGTATAGCTGACAGATAGTAGGGCTATTAGCCATTCCTTGGGGTAATATAACCCATTCAAATCTCTGATCAGGCTCCTCATGATTACATGAGGGAAGTGTGAAAGCAAATCTTTCTGTATCTTTTTTATATAAAGGTATGGAAAAGAAGCAATCTTTAATGTCTACTGCTATGATATGCCATTGTGAAGGCAAGGCCGTCAACAATGGAAGCCCTTGTTGTACCGGGCCCATAGGTTGCATCTGATTATTTATAGCTCTTAAGTAGTCATGCAATAATCTCCATTTTCCCGATCGTTTCTTAATCACAAATACAGGTGTATTCCATGGCGAAGTAGAGGGTATGATGTGCTTCTGTGCTAGCTGTTCCTGCACTAGTTCTTGGGCTGCTTTCAATTTTTCTAAAGACAAGGGCCACTGAGGGACCCATACAGGTTTCTCAGTTTTCCAGGTGATGGGAATAACAAGATTGTGTTGAAACACCTGGCATAGGAGGTAACAACAACTGTTTATTCAGGGTTACTTTGGGGAAGCCTTGGCTATTTTAGAATCGGCCACCCAGAGGGCCAATCCTTCCTTGCTATAATGCTTTTGTCAGCACCAGTATCTATTCAATGCCTCCACTTGTGTCAAAGTGAAAGAGGCGGTAATGCCATAAATTCTTACTGATTCGGCCAGTGACTTGATTACTTTAAAGTCCAGGGGCTCTTCGTAACGATTCCCCTGGGGATCTTGGAATACAGGGAATGCCGACACCAGTTTCTGTCTCACTTTTCTCCATACTTCAGGGTTAAAGGACCGATTGCGGCTGCCAAAGCCACCCCCTCCATCTGAGTAACCTGGGGGAGCAGATGGCAGGGGGCCACACTTCCCAGGAAGCAAGCGCTCCCTCAGGGCTAGCCTCTTTCCCTTTTTTGAAACCAATTTCTTAGTTTCTCTTTCCTCTCCTGACTCCTCCAACCTTGATAGATCTTCTTCAGAACTACTGCTCTCAAGGCCCAAAAGCTAAAAATCCTCTAAATCCCGGTAAGTGTTTCCCCTGGAATCTGATCCTTCAGTTCTAAGGCCTCTCGCTTCTTCACTGCGCGCCCCATCAGATCTTTCCTCTTTTAACTGTTCTAAAGTGGCCTGACCCCCTTCAATTGCCTCACAGCACCTCTGATTGTCCAAACAACCTCGAATCACCCTCCAAATGGATCTCACGCCTGCCTTTAAAACTTCTTGCTCATAGGCGAAGTCTAAATCTCGCCCTAACTTCTCCCAGGAGGACACCGTTAGACTGCCCGTAACAGCAAACCACGGAGCTGCAATGTCACATTCCTGTAAAAATCTCTCTAATGTGCTTTTCTTAATTTCCAGTCCCTTAGTTTGTAACAGCTCCTGTAGAGCCAGAAAAATTGGATATGAGGTTGAAGACCCCATCCTTATATGACCTTTACTCCTTATTTTAAAAAATCTTTTCTGAGCCTTTACCAACCAGCCCCAGCCTTGCTAATGCTTTTACTTTCACTTTTGAGCTCAAGTTTGCAATAATTGTTACTTTCACTTTAAGCCAAAATTGGCAACTGCTGTGTTACTTTCACTTTGATCCAAAACTGCTGTGTTACTTTCACTTTGAACCGAAACTACTGTGTTACTTTCACTTTGAGCTCAAGGCTGCCGTGCCTCCACAGCTGCAAGAGATTACACCCACTCCTCAGTGAGGTTGCCGTGCGTCCACAGCTGCAAGAGGTTACACTCACTGGTCAGTGCGCTCCCTCTTCTCCACCTTTACCTACAGGTTGGAGCTACCCGCTAGCGCCAAGAGGTTACACCCACTTGTTGGTGAGCTCCCTCTTCTCTGCCTTATCTATAGGCCGGAGCTACCCCACTTTAACTGCGGATCCCAATTTACCTGGGACTTACCGGTGCACCCCCCGACTGCAGAGAGTTCTGAATCCTGTCGTTCGCTGGTGCGAGTTTTGTTCTTATTTCCCCGGGGTTCAGCACCAATTGTCGCGCGCAACCTCGCCAGCATGGAAGACGCAACACCAGATCCTTCTCTCTGCAGTTTATTCGGGCCTTTCAGATATCTTCTTGTCTTTCTCTCACTCACTCTCACTCTCACTCTCAGATGGACGACAAACGACCCCGGGGGGAAGTCCGCTCGTGGCTAAATACTCTCTGGGCCTCCAATCCTGGTAAGCCATGTGAACATCACCCATAGGTCCTAGGACGCAGAAGCAAGCCACCATCCTCGCCTACAGCCAGTAAGGAGTTGTTTACTCCTGAGAGCACTCACCGTTGAAAAGGTGGAAGGTGGAAACCAGTGCCACCTTTAGGGCGCGGTACAACGCAGCTCTCTACAATAAACTCTTTTGGATAGGGTTACAGAGGACCACCAAAAAGACATAAGGCAAGAAATCAACTCAGTTACCGCCAGTCTCAAGCGTATACTTATTTTAACTCTCCTATGAAGTCCTGTTTATCCTCTGTCTTCCCTGAACTCTGAGGATGACACATACTGCAGTGTTTTCAATCTATGTTATGAACTTTAGACAGTTATTGAGACAACTTTTCTATTAGGGCTGGGCCACTGTCAGATCCTGGAGATAGAGGGAGGCCAAATATGGTATAATCTTCATTATTGATTTCTGACCTACTACCTGGGCTATTTTCATCCCAGATGGCAAGGCTATTAAACCCTAACCATTTTCCCAGCCCACAAGGACCTGTAGAAGTTTGTATCCATCTCACCCTGGCTTGACTTCAGTGAAATCCATTCCCAAAATTCACCAGGTGCAGTCAGTACCTTAACTCCACTGTCCTGGAGGAAGCAAGCATATCCCATATGGGTCTGAAGTGTTTTGAAATTTTTCTTGATGTCCAGGCAGCCAGATGTGAGTGATGGTGAGATTTGGTTTTGTGTTGTTGTTGTTGTTTGTTTTTGGGTTTTTTTTTTTTTAGGTGACAAGTACATGAAATTATGAAAGTTCTGCCCCAATCCCTTTGGTATGCAAATTCTTCCATCTGGCAGGGTCCACCATTCATTGCAGTTTTCCCAGGCCCTTATATCAGAATGGGATTGACTTTTCCTGGATCATACTTGGGGACATCTTTGTTA
Source organism: Sigmodon hispidus (assembly GCA_004025045.1). Classification (NCBI taxonomy): domain Eukaryota; kingdom Metazoa; phylum Chordata; class Mammalia; order Rodentia; family Cricetidae; genus Sigmodon; species Sigmodon hispidus. The sequence goes on from PVIH01001403.1 coordinate 27,090, forward strand.
AAGCTGAGTTGGGTCTTGAGGGCAAGTTAACTCTGAGATGGTTTGGGGACTTGGTTCCCTGAGTGTAGCCTCCTTGGTGACCTGATGTGCATAGTTGTTACCTTGCATCTGGGGACTTTTGTCTTTTTGGTGTCCTGACTACTGTATTAAGGCCAGTTTGGCTGGCAGCCAGATGGCCTTCAGGAATTGAATGATTTCATGTTTATTTTTAGTAGTCTTTCATTCTGAAGTAATCCCCTTCATCCATAAACCTGTCACTGAACATGAACCGTGGTAAAGGCATATAGGCTGTCAATGCAAATGTTCACCTTTTTCTCCTTAGCCCATCATAAGGCCTGTCTGTGTAAGAGCAATTATTTCTGCTCTTTGGATGGATATGCCCCTAAGCAGGGCTTGTGCCCAGATGACCTCTTTATGACCCGTGAACATAGACACTGCTGCATACCTGGTCCCTTCCTAGATGAAGCTTCTGACATTCGTGTAGAGATCGGCATCTCTGGTAGTGAGCGAGATGTCTCTCAAGTTAGGTATGTACCTTGGATGCTGCCTAGCATCTCCATGCAATCATGGGTAGGCTCAGAATCATTGTCATCATCCAGTAGCAGGATGGTAGGGTTAATGATCAGGATTTATCAAATCTGTTCTTATCTAGGAGAGGGGCCAGATACTGAATCAGATGAGAATTTGACATCCCCTGGATAGTGACATCCTCTGGATGATGGTGTCCCTCAGCAAGGTTTCCACAGTATGTAGAGCTGTAAGTCTGCCCTAGCAGGAGCTTGTCAGCCTCACTTACCAGGACTTCAGTGGCTGTGATGGCTGTCATACAAGGGGGCCACCCAGAGGTCACTGAGACCCAGAGTCTGTGTCAGACTCCCTTGGCAATATCCTTTCTTTTATGGACATAGAGGTGAAAGGGGTTGGAGGCATCTGAGTCAAAGCAGGGACCTGTGTAAGGGCCTCTTTTAAGTTCTTAAAAGCCTGTTCATGTTCCTCAGTCCATTTAAAAGGGGATTTACCCCCAGCTGTGGCAGAGTACAAACGTTCAGCAATCCCAGCAAATCCCAGGTATCCAGAGATGGCAATATCCAACAGCTCCCAGAAATTCCCTGACTTGTTTCTTAGGGGTTGGAGCTGAAATTTGCATTCTATCCACTCTGCAGGCTTGGGACAGCAATTTTTCTTCTCTTAAAATAAATTCTAGGGGCTGGAGAAATGGCTCAGAGGTTAAGAGCACTGACTGTTCTTCCAGAGGACCTGAGTTCAATTCCCAGCAAAACCACATGGTGGCTCACAACCATCTATGATGAGGTCTGGTGCCCTCTTCTGTAAAAAACTGTATGCATAATAAATAAATAAATAAATCTAAAAAAAAATAAATTCTATTTTTATTTCATGTGCATTGGTGTTTTGCCTGCAAGTATATCAATGTGAGAGTGTCAGATGCCCTGGAACTGGAACTACAGACAGTTGTTAGCTGCCATGTGGGTGCTGGGAATTGAACTCAGGACCTCTGGAAGAGCAGCCAGTGCCTTAACCACTGAGACATCTCTCTAACCTCCCCCTTTTCCTTCCTTTAGTTCATACTCCAGGTAGGTAACCTGAAGTGAGAAAATTTAAGCTGCTTTCTTGGAAACTCTGTAGCCTAATTGAGCTAAAAGGCCTGGGTGGCTCTTAAATATTCTTCCATATCTTTTCTGCCAACAGTATATCACCCACATATTGGAGGAGCAGGGTTACCTCAGGGCACTTACTTCACAAGAGGCCTAAGTCCTGATTGAGCGCCTCATCAAGGACAGTGGGAGAGTTCTTGAATCCTTTCAGCCATCTGGTCCAGGTTAATTGTCCTGATATTCCTAATTCAGGGTCAGCCTACTCAGCGGAGAAAATGGGTTGGCTTAACTCTGACAGGCAGATGGAGAAGAAAGCACCTTTTAGATCCAGTACAATAGAAACCTTATGCTCTGTTGGCAGAAGACTGAGCAGAGTGTATGAGTTTGGAAAGGTTGGGTGAATGACCTCCACCCTTTACTTCCCTCAAGTCTTGTACTGATCCATAGTCCTGAATTCCACGTCTCTGGACAGTCAACAAGGGGTTATTCAAAACCGATTGCCAAGGAGTGAGTCTATCTGCTTTAGGGAGGTACCTGATGTGAACCCTGATCCTTTCCCTGGCTTCTGAGCTGATAGGGCATTGCTTGACCCAAATGGACATAGCCTTGGGTGTTACCTATACTATGATAGGTGGCACATGTTTTGTCAAGCCAGAGGGGTTGTCCTCTGCCCATACTATGGGAGCTTCGTGGATTAGCAATGTTTTCTGTTTCCCTTCTGGGGGATGAGCAGGATTTTGGAGGAGCAGGCATTCCTCACTTATTATGCAGACTATAGTTATAGTCAAGACTTCTGCAGGTTCTCCTAACTGTAACTTTAGGTTGTTCCTTGAGAATGAAATCATAGCCTGGAGTTTGCTCAGATAATGGGAAGGGCATTGAGGGATAACAATAAAGGAGTTACAGTCCCTTGACCCAAGATAACGTCTGATCAGTGATGCATTTGTACTCATTTACATTCTGCATTACCCCTGGTATGTTCATGGGCTGTTGAGGGGTCTCTGGGGCTCCTGCAAGGCTGAGTAGGTAGTCCCAGTGCCAGGCAGGATCTATAGGTTGACCCCCAACATTAACAGTTACCATAGGCTCCTGGGGGCCCAATTAAGAAGCCTCTACCTGCTAGTTTTCCAGGACTGGCTTAAGGTGGGGGTGTCTGCCTGGTTCTGAAATGGGTCTCCATCTTTCTGATGTGCGTCAGGAGAGTTCAACTATTTCCGATGCCAGGCATTCATTCTTCCAGTGCCCCATCCCTTTAGAGTGGCCACATTGATTTCTTTACAGTGGCTTTGTTCTTGGTGAGGGTGACTGAATTCTATGGTGACACCAAGGTGGATTTTGCTACCTTTTTGGTCATTTGGTCTTTACTGTCTCAGTTGTCAAATACCTTTCAGGCTATTTCTAACAGTTCCGACATATTCTTCCCTGCACATCCATCTATCTTTTGAATTTTCCTACATATATCAGGGGCTAAGTTAATCCCCTTGAGATTTGTCCTTTGGATGGATCTATAGGAGCATGTAGATGATAACTTCCAGGAAGCTCTCTAGGGAAGCTGAAGGCAATTTGTCTGCTCCCTGCTTTATGTCAGCAACCTTAGATTAGTGTGCCTTCTGCTGCCTGGTGTAATTACGGAGTCATTCCTACCTCCCTCAGTGTTGTAATTCCAAGGGGCCTCAGCCTTGGCAAGACTCAGTCTTTTCAGCCTTCAATTCATCAAGCAGTGAGGCTATTCCAGACATTGCCTCAGCGGCCTTTGGGAGAATCCCCACTCTCTCTCTTCAGTAGTTTAAAAAAAAAAAAAAAAGTGTGGTGAATCTGTTGAGTGTCATCCCAACTGAGGAAGTGATTGAAAAGAATCAGCCAGAGAACTCAAGGAGCCAAGCTTGACATTGTAAGGGGGCTTCTGGGTTTCCAGTTGTAGAGGTCTGTGGTGGAGAGGGAGTATAGAGATAAGGGACAGAGAAGGGTGTAGCCTCTCTGAATCGGGGTTCAGGGTTCGAGAGCTTGGGAGGGTCGGAATGGGGCTGTGGGTGAGAGCGGAAGGAAGGTCAGGAAGGGCAGAGTATCCAGGAGGACCACATAGGGTTCCCTGATGGGGGTGTGGAGGGGAGAAGACTGGGGAGCCCCGCCCCCAACAAGAGATTGACAGCAGGGCGGGGGATGGGGGGTGGGGGTGGGTGAGCAAGCAGGAGGAGGTGTGGTGAGACCTGGTGGAAACCATGGCTGGACCTGGAATAGAAGTGCCACATGGGGACCCCTGCTAGGCACGGGAGGGTGAGAGGCAAGGAGCGGATGGAGGGGAGCTGGGGGGGGGGTAGGCAGCTGGGAAAAGATGGAAGGCAGAGAGGGGAACCAAGAATTGCTGTGGCTGGGAGGAGGGAGCTGGGAGGGGGAGGGGAACAGACAGTATGGGAAGGTTTGGGGAGGAAGGTACCTGGGAAAGTCTAGTGGTTCTGGAGATAGAGCGTGCTGAGCCTGGATGTGGGGCTGAGATGCTGAAGGGAGGAGACTGGAGAAGCCTGAATCGGAGCATCTGCTTCCTTCCCTAGGGCCTTTTTACTGTAGGATAGCCTGGCCTCCCTGCTTGTTCTGGATCATGAAGATGGAGAGGAAGTTACCTCAGCCCCGGACAAAATGTATCCAACTTGATCTGATGGCCAGGATTTCCATGGGCCATATTAGCTACTGCTCAAGACACTTGTGTGTCAAAAGTGCCCTCAGAGGGCCAGTCAACCCCAAACTTGGGCTATTTGTGGTCACAGTATGTCTGCAGCCGGCTCTTAGAGATATGAAAGCGAGAATCTTCCCGAACTAGCAATGATAAGGTTTGTAAAAGTTTTTTAGAACACAGGCCAAGGGGGTGCCCAGCTTTTCTGTCTTGTTACCCATGTTCTTCATCGGTTTCTGTCACCCCACGTCTGAACACATAAAGACAGAGCAAACACAAGATAAAACACAGAGCAGACAAATGAGTTGGGGTTATTCAGAGATGCACCAGTTTGACCAAAGAAATTCCTTTAACAACTAGGAGACCTCTTCTTACAGTTGCTTCCTTGCACTATCCAGATTCTGGGAGCTTACTAGAAGCTTGTTCATTGTCCAGTTTCTTCAGTTCAGTTAGGCTGGGCCTCTCAGAGTTCTCCTTGGCTCCTGGAATGGATGATGCCCTGTGTTAGGCCTCTTCAAACTCTTGACTTGGCCCTGGGTGTTGTGAGTGCTGGGTCTCTCTGAGTTTTCCAGCTCCTGTCTTCACTAGGACATCCTCAGGATCTCAAGACAGGTCAGAGAAAAAAACTGGTGGTTCTGTCTGAACTCCCAATTAGCCACAGATAACCAAAGGGCCAAATGAAATGTCTTGCTTTGTCCTGAACAAGGAATATTGGATCTCATTACCCACACTTTCCCCTTGTTCCCAGATCAGTATGCCACAGAACCAGAAACCAGACAGACAGATGACACATTTAAGAGGCTTCTATGACTTACCTGGGGAGGCATCATAAAAAAAAAAAAAAAAAAAAAAAAAAATGTTTTGGTCAATATCCCTTTTGAGCATTGCTATTCAGGTCCTGGAGTGAAAGGCCTGGCTTTAGAATTTGGGTAGATGGTTTGATCTTGCTGGTAAACTGCAAATGTTAAACCTGAATATGATAGGAGAAAGATCTTATCCATAACTCTCCCAACTAAAGCAAGCTCTATCTTAGAGATACACCTGGGACTGTCTCACCCTAGGTCAGAATTTCTTTTTTTTTTTTAAACTTATTTATTTATTTATTTATTTGTTTGTTTATTTATTTGCCTTGGTGTTTGCTTGGAACTGGAACTACAGACAGTTATGGGTGCTGGGAATTGAACCTCAGTCCTCTGGAAGAGCAGTCAGTGCTCTTAATGCTGAGCCACCTCTCTAGCCCCAGAATTTCTTAAAGAGCAGCCCCTTTCTGGCTTTTTATGGTCCTTTATAAGGGGAAAGGTTAAAGTTAATGGAAAGCATCTGTAAGTGTGTTTGCAGGGATGGGATAAACTGGCTCCTAGAAAAAAATCCAGTGAAGAGTAAGACTAAAGCAAGAATATACATCATGTAGAAGGGGAGTCATATGCCATGGGGTAGGGGTCATGGATATAGATTAAGTTGTCTTAAAAATATATTTTGTAAGGCAAAGGGCAATCATACATCATGAGGTCATGAGTTCAGTATGGCAAAGGGTGGTCATACGTAATGGGGTCACAAGTTCAGTACAGGTTGAAAACCATGTTTTGCAGGGTATGTTAGGTTTAGGAGACAGAAAATTATAAGGTGTGGAGACTTAACAATGTGGTTCCAGGTCTAGTTCACAGAAACCCTTCAGGAAGAGGGCAGTTCTCACTCTCTACTGGAGGACTTGCTGGGCCTGCTGGTTACTAAGTGACTCTGGGACAGACTTCCTCCTTGACCCAGATCTACCTCTCCATCACTCCTGACTCAGCCGTAGGGGCCTGAGTAATGAGCTTGGAGGCAGATGTCCAGAGCTCTCAGTGTGGACTGCAGGAGGAGCCAGCAGTGGCCCAGGCTGGGGTGGGGCTGTTTCCTTGACTTTACCTCATTCAAAGAGACACTCTGACCAAGGAGATGTCACAGAGGACTGTTAGCTCTTCCTGGAGTCACTCAGTTCCCACCAAGGTTGGGAAGGATAGCTCTGAAGGTATATGTGAATGTGTGTATGCTTGCACATGTAGATGTCCATGCAAGCATGCATATACAGTGGCTTCTTTTGTGTGCCCTAAGTAAGAGCATGTCTATATGATGACTCTGAACTAAAATGATTACCTAAATTGTTACAGCATAATAAAAACTTGGGAGTCAGAAATTAAGATAAAGACCTGATAAATCCAAGGAACAGCTGAGAGTCGATTGGCTGACCCTTTCTCCACATTTTTCAGAATCCACCAGCCCCAGAAATTCCTCCAGAATCCCTCTTCTCTCTTCCTGTCCCTCTCTAGCAGACCTCCTCAGTCTTCCAGCAACTCTATGGCTGATCCTGGTCGGCCAAGACTGGGAGCAGTCACTGACTCCATCCTTTGATTCAAGGGATGGTCCTATGAGCAATCTCCTGCAACACTGGAGTCTGTTTCTCTTTTATAAAACAGAATAACGATTTCAAGGAAGCCTCTTCTCTGGACACAGTAAGACAGCAGCTGGGGTAGCTGGGGTAAAAACATTGTGCTTTTAATCATGACCTGTAGATATATATTACATATTTAATAAAACCTGAATATTGGGGAGAGAGCCCATAGTCAAATCCTAGGAAGACAGCTCAGGAAATTCTTAAAACCTTGAATACAAAGATAAACAGCTGAGTCAGTCACACACACCTTTAATCCCAGCACAGGGAAAGCCAGGGAGTGGTGACCTCCATCCTTGATCCCACAACTCCAGAAACAGAACTTCTTCTGTTTCTGTGAGTTCAAGGCTGCATGCCTTTAATCCTAACCTGGATGGGTATATAAGGGCTAGTAGAAACCCAGAGAAGGTAGAAGCAACCAGAAGCGAGGCTGAGAAAATTGCAAGACAGCTGGGTGAGAATCTTCTGTGGTGCTTCATCTCTCTGATATTTCAGCCTTTCCCTGATATTTGGCTCTGAGTCTCATTCCTAATACTACAATGAAGGCTTTTTGCCTGCATCCTCGGGCTTCCATGGAAGGATGAGGCGCCCATTATAGGATAAGTACTGCAAGCCCTGCTCAGAAAAGTTGGGCTTCACTGCCCTTTGAGGACAGCTACACTCCCACAAATGCTATTAGGGTCCCTACCTGACTAGCCACTAGGAACATTGCAGTCAGAAGTTTCTCTGTCCCACCTGGCTGGTCCTGCAGCCATTTTGACTCAAGTAATCACATAAAGGCTTATATTAATTACAAGCTGATCGGCCCATGGCTCAGGCTTATTGCTTGCTCTTGCTCTTAAACTAAGATTTTATTCATGTTTAGCCATGTGGCTTGGAACCTTTGCTTCAGTGCAGCATCTCATCTTCCATCCTCTGTCTCAATGGCATCTACAGCCCTGCTCTTTTACTTCCCAGAATTCTCTTAGTCTGCTTGCCCTGCTAGTATTTCCTACTGGCCAATCAGCATTTTATTAAACAAATCATTACAGTACAAGAACAACATCACACAGCAGAACATGAGGCCTACTTTTTTCCAAGAAAAAAAAAAAAAGAGGAAGCTGGATGCCTTTAATCCCAGCACTCAGGAGACAGAGACAGGCAGATCTCTGAGTGCAAGGCCAGCCTAGTCTACAGAATGAGTTCCAGAACAGCCAGGGTTAGCTACACAGAGAAACCCTGTCTTGAAAAAACAATAAGCAACAAATAAATATTAAAAAAACTTAACTGGGGTTGGAAAGATGACTTAGGTTTTTAGAGCACTGGCTGTTTTGATAAAGGACCCAGGCTCAATTCTCAGTTTCCAGCATTCATATGGTGGCTCACAGCTACCTGAATCTCCTGTTCCAGGAGATCTGAAGCCCTCTTCTGACTTCCACATGGACTAGGTACACACTTGGTAAACCAACATACACACAAAGCAAAACACTTATATAATAAAAGCAAACAAACTGGGGCTGGAGAGATGGGTCAGAGGTTAAAAGCACTGATTGTTCTTCCTGAGGTCCTGAGTTCAATTCCCAGCAACCACATGGTTGCTCACAACCATCTGTACTGAGATCTGATGCCCTCTTCTGTATACCATATACATAATAACTATTCATATGTTTTATATACATATATATAACAATTTTTTAAAAGCCAATGTATTCATTATATAAACTTGAGAATCCTTGGGGCTGGAGAGATAGCTCAGAGGTTAAAAGCATTGGATGATCTTCCAGAGATCGTAAGTTCAATTCCCAGCAACCACATAGTGGCTCACAACCATCTATAATGAGATCTGGTGCCCTCTTCTAGAGTGTAGACATACATACAGGCAGAACACTATATACATAATAAATAAATCTTAAAAACAAAAACCTTGAGAATCCTTATAAAAATGGAAAATAAAGAGAGAACCATATCAGTCATATTCACTATTCCATTAACATCTGGACCCCAGGGGACCCCAGGACTCTCTGGAATGAGGCATGAACTGTATCTTACAGCAGAAGATGTTCCAAGAGCTCAGCACCCATAAAATCCAAGAGGTGCTGCATCACACAGTTACATAAAAATATACACACAGCCTGGACTATGTACAGATGTTCCTCATGCTTTGGATACATTCTGTTCTCACACAAAAATCCATTCTTGGCCCCAGGATATGTTTTTGCTTGTTTACATCTGACCATGTGTGTTGACGCTATAGACATGTATATGCGCTTTGTACATCACCTCTAGCTGGGTGCATGCTTATACACCTGTGTTGGTTACATTAAACAGTCCAACAATTTGGCTTGAAGAAATTTGGGCCTTCTTCCAGAGGATGGCTAACTTCACAGGTACTGCTGCCACCTACAGGCCACATCTTGTACTCGCACTTCTTTGTAGTTTTTCCATTCTGTTCACATGCTTCAACCATCTGCCAAATCTGGCACCTCATTCCTGGAGCTGTTGACTCCTAAGGAATCTACTAATTCAGGGCTGAAAAGATTGCTCAGCGGTTAGGACCACTGGCTGATCTTCTATAGGTCCTGAGTTCAATTCCCAGCAACCACATGATCACTCACAACCATTTTAATGGGATCTGATGCCCTCTTCTCTGACACCCTTCTGTCATGCTGGCACACCTACAAATAGAGCACTCATACATAAAATATGCAAATAAATAAAAAATCTTTAAAAAACCACATTAGTTGAATGAACTAAAACCACTTATTTTTGGTCATATTTTTTGGTGACAATCTCGTGTCTCAGGCTGTCCTCCAATTTACTGTGTAGCCAAGGCTAGCCCTGAATTCCCAATCCTCCTACCTTAGTGTTTCAAGTACTGGGACTACAGGCATGTATCACCACACTCAGAAAAGCACTATTTTAAATTACCTTTCTTTCTATTTATCCATCTGTCCATTCATCCATTGTGTTTGTGGATCAAATCTAGGACTATGCACACATCTGGTAGGTGCTCTATCAGTGAATTATACCCTTGGCCCTAAAAATACTTAAAAATGAGATGTTTTGTTGTTTGTCTTGAAGCAGAGTCTATGTTGTTGAGGCTTACTAGGAACTCCTATACTTACAAATTCCTCCTGCCTTAGAGCCACTAGTAGTCAGGGTTACAGGCATGCCCCGCACCCAACGTGGGTATTTCTGGGGTAGGAGATAAAGGGCTAGGAGAAGGGGGCATGTGGAGGAGAAGGTAAAAGGGGATGGTGGAGGTATGGCTCTGAACACATTATATAACATACATGTGTGGTGTCACAATGCCTTCCCCTATTTTTGAACTTTATACAGGCTGGCCCCAAATTTTATATGTACCTAAGGGTAACCTTAAATTTCTGATCTTTCTGCCTCCATGTCTTGTGAGCTGGGTCACAAGCAAGAACCATCATACCTGGTTTTACATGGTGTCTAGTGATCAAACCCATGGCTTGTGTTTCAACAGGTAAGCACTCCCATCTCGATTATTTTATTCATTTTTATTTTATTTTATGTGTATGGGATTTTTTGTTTGTTTGTTTTGCCTGCATGTATGCCTGTGCACCATGCCTTGGATGGAAAGGTATCCTCAAAGTCAAGAGCCAATGCATACCAGAGTCACCAGCTTACAGGGACTAGGGAAAGATTTCCCCAGGCAAATTGTTACAGTTCTCCTCCACTTTGTCCCGCTCTAGAGGACAAAGTGTTCTATCTCTGCTCTGCTAGGGAAAGCGACCAGCAAATGTTACAGTTCTGCTCTACTCAGCTCAGCTCTGTTCCTGCAAAGCTGTTACACCTCAGCTCCCATAATACACCTCACTCAAGAGATTTATTGGAAAGGAAGAATGCAGGAGGGTGGCTGCCTCCAGTGAAGAACAGCAGCAAATTAAACAGGGTACAGACCTTATATAGGATGGGGGTGGAGCTTCATAGAGTAGTTTGGGATTGATGGATTTTTGTGGTCTGATTCTGGAGCAAACACAAGGATTGGTGGCATTTCAAGCTCAAGGACCTCAGGTATTGGTGGGATTTTGCAGTTTAACTCTGGGACAAACTTTGGGATTGGTGTGATTTCAAGCCCTGGTTCTGGGGTCAAGTCAGGGTCAGGATGTTTTTCCTGAGTCCTTTTCATAGATGATTATGAACCACCAGGTGGATGCTGGGAATTGAACTCGGGACCTCTGGAAGAACAATCAGTGCTCTTAACCCCTGAGCCATCTCTCCAGCCTATTCCTGGGCCCTTTTCATCCTATACCTGGTACCCTTGGAAGCTAGAACAGAGCATCAGATCCCCTGAAACTAAAATTACAGGTGATTGTGAACCACCTTATGGGTTCTAAGAATTTAATCCAGGTCATCTGGAAGAGCATTTGGTGCTTTTAACTGCTGAGCTGTCTCTCCAGACCCCAAAGTCTATTGTTTCATATTCTACTTTAAAAGAAAATGTTGAAGTGGGAGAGTAGAGTTTTATTTTTATTGTTTGTTTTTGAGATAGGGTCTTAGGTATCCCAGCCTGGCCTCCAACTTGCCAAGTAGCTAATGTTAGTCTTGAAGATCAGCCTCCTGCCTCCACATTCTTAATCCTAAGAACAGGCACATCACACCGTGCCTGATTTTATTTGATCAATCATGGGGTTTAGTGCATACCGGGCAAGGATTCTACCAACTGTTCCTGGTTACAGAGTGAGCATTGTAACAAATGGGGAGGTGAAGGAGGACAGCCTTCTGGTAGAGCAGTGCGGAAGAGAGGGGCCAGGCTGAGACACAGGAAGCACAGACAAGGTCTCCCCGCTGGATGATCAGGAGACACCGGAGGAAGATGACAGCAACTGGGAAGGAGGGTTTCCCAAGAAGGAAGCTGCTTTCTCCGACTCATTCATTCAACCACAGGCTTAGTTTATGGTTTACCAGGCTCCATGCTCAGATGAAATATGAATGAAGCAGACAAAGCAAAACCTGTAGGCCCCTGCTTGGACTTTCACCTGCACTCTGAGCCTGGAAGGAAAGGTCTGTGGATTGCTAGCTGCATTCTGTGCTCCATGCCCTGTCCAGTATGTTTCTGCCTTCCTGCCTGGGGGGAGGCGGCGAAGTGGGGGGGGGGTTAGAAGAGGAAGTTGGGTTAGAAGAGGAACTTTGAGCTGTTTACCTGGCAGCAGTAATTTTCCAGCCACCTGGGAATTTCCACTGTGCTCTGTCCCAGGTAGCACTGGGTATGTAATGAGATGACCTTTAATAAACGGCACTCTCCTTGGATGAATGAACCAAGCATCTGTGTCTTTCTTTCTTTCTTTTTTTAAGGATTTATTTATTATGTGTACAGTATACAGAAGAGGGCACCAGATGTCATAATAGATGGTTGTGAGCCACCATGTGGTTGCTGGGAATTGAACTCAGGACCTTTGGAAGAACAGTCAGAGCTCTTAACCTCTGAGCCATCTCTCCAGCCCCCACTTCTGTGTCTTTCGATCTCCAGGCCCAGACCTGACCACCCAGCTAGTGCAGGCACTACAAAAACCCCTGTCCTCCATCCAATGCTGGGGCTCCAGATGGGCCCTTCCTTCATGCCTTACTCTCAAGGGCTTTAGGGACTTCTCATTTCCACTGGCTTTGCTGAGGGGATGGAGGATCCAGATTTTTTGTGTGTGGGGGGGATAGAGCAGGGATTACAGGGATGGTTCCATTCCCTACCATTGGGTATGAAGAAGAGAATTTCAAAACTTAAGTCCAGCAGACTGATCCCACTCTTGATAATGGCATGATCTGTGAGCTTGGTCCAGTTTTTTTGCTTTTGCTTGGCTTCACTATTTTTATTAAACAAACAAACAAAACAACCAATAAGGGCTGGAGAGATGGCTCAGAGGTTAAGGGCACTGTCTGCTCTTCCAGAGGTCCTGAGTTCAATTCCCAGCAACCACATGGTGGCTCACAAATCATCTGTAATGAGATCTGGCACTCTCTTCTGACCTTCAGGCATATACACAAATAGAACACTGTACATAATAAATAAATAAATCTTTAAAAAACCAAAACCTGGGGCTGGAGAGATGGCTCAGTGGTTAAGAGCACCAGAGGACCCGGGTTCGATTCCCAGCACCCACATGGCAGCTAACAACTGTCTGTAGTTCCAGTTCCAGGCAAACACCAAGGCAAATAAATAAATAAATAAAGTTTAAAAAAAATATTAAAAAAAAACCAAAAAGCAAAACCTACTTTTTTTTTTTTCTTAAAGATTTACTGATTTTACTTTATGTGCATCATGTGTGTGCTTGGTCCTTGAGCATATCAGATCTCCCAGAACTGGAGTTAGAGATGGCTTTGAACCACCACGTGGGTGCTGTGAATTGAACCCAAGTCTGATACAAGCGCATCAAATACTTTTAACAGCTAAACCATTTCTCCAGCCCACTTTTCTCAATTGTTAAAGCAAAGAGCTGATTTCTTTACCCAGGCAGGAAAGAAAAAAGGGGCAGGCAGAGGACCCAGACCTCTTCACTCCTCCTCTCCTCCCCCATGATTATACAGGTGCTGCTTCCTGCAGAGAAGACTTCCTCCCTCTGCCTTCTGCTCAGGGCTTCTGTGGTTACGAATTTGACAAGCCAGCTGGGTGGTGGTGGCAGCAGATGCCTTTAATCTCAGCACTCAGAAGGCAGAGGCAGGCTGATCTCTGTGACTTTGAGGTCTGCAGAGTGAGTGAGTTCCTGGACAGCCAGGGCTACACACAGAAACTCTGTCTTGAAACAAGAACAATGACAACAACCTTGGGTCCTGTGGCTGGAGAGATGACTCAGCAGTTAAGACCACTGGCTGCTCTTGCAGAGGACCCAGGTTCAATTCCCGGCAGCGCCCTCATTAGGCAGCTCACAACCACTCCAGCTGAGCCACTGCTGTCTTTTGGATTCTGCTGGCATCTGACATATAGACACACACATACACACAATTCAAAATAATAAAAATAAATCTTAACAAAACCCCTCAGGTCCTAGGTTTACAAGACAAGCACTCTACAGACCACACCATCTCTTTTTTTTTCTTTTTAAAACTTTATTTATTTTTATTTATTTGCCTTGGTGTTTGCCTGGAACTACGGACAGTTGTGAGCTGCCATGTGGGTGCTGGGAATCGAACCCGGGTCCTCTGGAAGAGCAGACGGTGCTCTTAACCACTGAGCCATCTCTCCAGCCCCTGACTATACTATCTCTTATCCCCTCTTCCCCTCTCTTGTTATTTAGGACACAGTCTTACTATGTAGCTCAGGCCGCCTCTGTGTTCTGAGTGCTAAGCAGTACACGTCTATGCCATCATGCCAGGTTACCCTCTTTCTCAGGGGAAGGAAGTACAGGGTTCAGGGTGTAGTTTAGACCGATATTAACGTGATGACAGTCCCCCTGCCTCAGCATCCACAGGTGTTGAGATTACAGGTCTGGGACTATGTATTTTTTTCTTCTTTTTCTTTTTGGAGACAGAGTCTTGCTATAGTCCTGTCTGGCCTAGAACTCGCTGGGTAGACCAGGCTGGCTTTGAACTGACAGTGATGCTCCTGCCTCTGCCCCCTGAGTTCTGGGCTTACAGGAGCATGCCCCCGCACCTGGTTGCACTGTTTTTTGTTTTTGTTCTTTTTGTTTGTTTGTTTTTTTAAAGAGGCCCTTATCCCACAGTCTGGGCTCTGCCTAATGAATCATCCCCCAGCCCATCCCCTCTTGCCTCTCTCTGTCTAGCATTATGATGCTGGATGAAGACAAAGCCTAGGCCTCTTGCTTGCCAACTATATTCTGTCATTGAGCTAAATCCACCAAGGGCACTTAGGGAGGAGCTGAGGAACAGGATAATAACTTTTTGTTTGTCTTTGGTTTTTCCTAACAGGGTTTGTCTGTGTAGCCCTGGCTATCCTGAAACTCACTTTTGTAGACCAGACTGGCCTTGAACTGACAGATTTACTGGCCTCTGCCTCCTGAGTACTAAGATTAAAGGTGTGCCTCACCACTGCCCTGAAGGAAAATGATTTTATTTAGTGACTCTTAGCAAGTTGTGTGATCTGGCTATGCAATCTAGGACAGTCTTGCCTAAAGCCTTCTCCCCATAACCGCTACCCCTAATCCTTTTATAGGGCTGAGATCCTGGTTACTAATTCCCCAGCATCTCGGATGGCTCAGCTCTGTGCCTCGGCCCCCTTGCTTGCTAACACTAGGTGGCGCCAAACACCGTCTTTCCTTCTCCCTGGATTTTTAAAAAGCCGAATCAATGGTTCCTCAAACTATCAAATCTTTTTCGTTCTCCCAACAACTTAAAGTGTTGTTGGGAGTCCAGTCCTGCTTGGGCTGCTGAATGGCTGTGTTGGCAAGAAGGTCACTTCTCTCTATTTT
The DNA here is from genome assembly GCA_004025045.1 of Sigmodon hispidus. Classification (NCBI taxonomy): domain Eukaryota; kingdom Metazoa; phylum Chordata; class Mammalia; order Rodentia; family Cricetidae; genus Sigmodon; species Sigmodon hispidus. The sequence goes on from PVIH01001403.1 coordinate 42,162, forward strand.
ACTTATCCATAAAACAAAATGCCTCATGGGACAAGGGGATGAGGCACTAAGCATCTCCAAACACCCAGGGCTGTTTCAACAGGAGGTGGCATCTTCCATGGGCAGAGGTTTTCCTGGCAGGATTGGCACCGGCCCCACACTGCAACAAAACCAGAGCAACTCTTGGGCACCGGAGCCTTTTAGAACTCTTCAGTATTTGGTGGTAGGGTGAGAGATACCTGAAACACAATTTGTCTGGGAACACCCCCTCTTTCCCATCCCGTCCTCCTCCATCCCAGCCACAGAATGGGGCAAAGGACACTTAATTTTTCTCTATTTACGTTGTCTCTCATCTGCTCATCCTGGAGATTTGTCCCAAGCTCTCAATGGGTCCTTCTAAGGAAAAACTGACGCCATACCCACCACCAAATCTCCCTCCCGCAATGGTGGCTACACCCCCACTTTAAAGAGTGACCAGCCACCCCCCAATCTGTCTTCCTGAACCTGGCCTGGCATCTGAGACATTCTGTACATTGGTCTCACTGCTTACTCTGTTTTAAAACTCTGCTGGCCTGTGTTTTGTTCCCAGAACACATATTTTTACTGTTGTTCTATTTGAGTTTTTGTGCAGGCTGGCTCTCCACATAGAAGGTACTTTCCCATCCCTATGTAGTGAATTGATTCTAAGAAATCTAGCTGGAAGGTCACCTCCTCCAGAGAACATTCTTTATCCTACAGATGGAGCCTTTCCAGATCTGAGTACACATTTGTTCAGGGCTGTCCCCTCTGGAGCTATGAATCACAGCAGGGATGTGCTTTTCCTATAGAGAGTGACTTACAAATGTTTTCTCTTCCAGTGTCTGGGGTTGGGAAGACAAATAGGCATGAGAGCCATTACCTCACTTGATGAAGAAACAGTCCAAGAGGAAGCCAGGTTCCGTGAGTGGGGGATGCAGGACTCAGACAGCAGCTGATTGGAGCTGCCTGGCTGTCTCAGGCCTGTATTTCTCCTTTCCCAGCATGCCTTTGGACTGGTTAAGTTCCTCTTTCTACCCCTGGACAGAGCAGGGTATTGGTCAATATTTCTGTATGTTGGTCTAGTGGTTTTTTGGAGACAGGATTTTCCAGAAGCTTCTTAGTATCATCTTGAATTCAATGCGTAGCTAAAGATGCCCTTGAATTCCTCATCCTTCTGTGTGCACTTCCTAAGTGCTAGGATTGCAGACGTGTGTGTACTACCACATCTGGAAGGTTTTTAATTGAAAAAAATTCTCTCTCTCTCTCTCTCTCTCTCTCTCTCTCTCTCTCTCTCTCTCTCTCTCTCTGAGGGATTAACTTTTTGTTTGTTTGCTTTGTTTTTGTGAGAGGATTTCATGTGCTACCCCAGTCTGGTCTTGAACAGATTCTCCTGCCTCTACCTCCCAAATGCTAGTGTTGTAGACAGGCATGCTGCCACGCCTGTTTTTGTGGTGGGGAAGTTAACTTTCAGTAAAATGCTCAATGAAGTTCTGCTAAGGAAACAGATGTTCCCATATATGTCCATCTACATGTCACCCCCTCCCCCCATTCCCTGGCCACTTATCACCCTGCTCAAGCTGGCTTGAAGCTGAGGACAGCAGCCAGGCTCTAACAGGATAAGGAATACTTTCTCAGAAGGGGAGGGTGGTTGACACAAACAGGTTCCTTCCCCTCCCCCAGCTTATCAGCTGCTCACAGGCCCTAGCAAACTGGGCACTCAGCCTCCAGGGGAGGCAAGCTGCCCCTGCCTGTCACCTTCTACTCATTTCAGAACTGTGTGACTGTGTGTTGTCACTTGTCACTTAGGCTCTCTGACTGGGAGAATTTGATGTCATAAAGTGAGCATAAAATACTAGAGATAAGTGAATGTTAGTCTTTCCTTCAGGCGGTTGCCTCTCACAGGGAGCCTCCCATGTAGGGCCCTAGGAAGGCCATAGAGGCTAAGAACTCCCTGAAGGAGGCAGGGACAGTAATCTCTACCCTCATAGAGTCACTGAGAAGGTCTTGGTTGTTCATACAGTGCTCAACAGGAAACACACATGCATACCTGGGCACAGAGGTTCCAGGTACAGGATAAAACTCCCTAGGACCAGGCAACCTGATGCTAGGACAGATAAAGAGCCCTCCTCTTTATATAAATTCACATGTACCCACCCCCAGTCCAGTCCCCAGCCCCAGGACACTGACAGTCAGCACACAAGTTTGCAAACACATTCTCCTATGTATTTCCCAAGTACAAACTCTCATACACGCTTATCAGGCTGAGGCAGGCGCTGGCATTGCTGAGTCACCACCGGCAGCATAACCTAACAGAGCTGGAGCCACGTGCCCCGGCTGAGAGGTGGGGCTTCTTGAAAGCCTTTAGAATAACTCTGTCCACCCCAAGAGTGAGTTTTGTCTTCCCTCAGCCCTTAGATTCAGTCTGGGAAAGGAGGCAATTGGCAGGTGAGCCCTTGTGTCCTGAGGCCAAACTAATGCATTCATAGCCCGTTTGTTCTTTCTGGCATGCATGAATACACATGAGAGCAATTAAAAAATAATAGTGAATCCATGATTGAATATTTACGTATGTCTTCCTCACTCTCACTTAATCAGCACAGTAATTCTCCCTAAAGTTGGTGCTACAGCATATTTTACCACCAGGCTCAATGCTGAGTTAAGGGCAGTCTAGACTCAATTGTCTAGCTTTGACCAGTGGCCAGCACTGCCATGGATGGGCAGGAAAGAGGAGTATCGGTTAGCTTTGGGGCCTGAAGGTAGGTATGTCCCAGGTTTTTGTAAGCGGTTCATACAGCCCGGACTGAGACATACCCGTTAAAGGAATCCAAAGGCTTCTCTGGTGCCCTGAATGTCCTTCTTCCATGACAAAACATTCATGTCACCAAAACTCAGGAAGTTTTTTTGCCCTTAGTTAGCCACTAAGCCATTTTACAAGAGAGTAACTCTCCAGAGCTCCCTGGTGTTGAGACTATTCCATGATTTTATGATTCTGATTCCTCTGCATAAAAGGGAGATTATGTTTGTCCTCTGTAGGTGGGAATCCTAAGGCAGATTTAACCTTAATCTCATGAAGAGCTTTTAGAATTCTGGGGTGGTTTAGTTAGGATGAGTCCATGCTGGGAGACAGCCAGCTTCCTGACCTTGGCACTGTGAGCAAGGGCAGGTCTGAAATGAGAGGGTAAAGAGGGGTTTTAGGCCAGTGATGAGGTCAGATCATTAGAAGAGGGGAAATCACTGAGAAGAGAGACAGGGTAGACACAATAGCAGCCAGAACTCCAGTTAATGGACACCTTCCTGGGACCCACACTTGCGACTGGTATTTAACAAACACAACTCATTCTCACGAAAACATCAGAGGATTTCTAGTTGAGGAAACTCAGATCCAGAGAAGTTGTTGCTCAAGTTTACACAGAATGGAGTAGTGAGACAGGTGATCCAGGTAAGTCTACATCAAGGTCACTTCCCTAATTCCCTTAGAAACCTCTATTCCAACCTAACGCCTTAGGGTCAGCACCACGTGGCAAATTGCTTTATACTTTTGCCACATGACGTCAGTGACCACACCAGCCAATCCAGGAACTCCATGCTTCCCCTCCCCTGTCTATCAGGAGCAGTCGTAGACTGGGCGTCCCGGTCTGGCCGCACCTGCAACCCCCGCCCCTTCTCGGTTGCGACAGTCGGGCTGTTGTGCTGGGTCCTACCCGCTGCCCCAAAGATTGGCAGTCGTCTGCACCAATTAGAGGACCTCCCGAGGGGAGGGCGGGGCCTCGGATCAGAGTTGCCCTGTCAGTGCAGGTGGAGGCCCCCGGCGGGGCAAAGTGGCAGGAACCTCTTAAAGGGAGAGAGCCGCGGAGAGGGAGGACGCGGCCCGGCCCGGCCTGGCCAGGTCCGTGCCAGGTCTCTGCCCTGTGCAGCTCAGGTGAGCCTGGACCGCTTTAGGGGGTAGCCCCCGGTGTCTGGGAGGGACAAGGTGCAGGACCCAGGAGCCCGCTCCCAAGGGCCCGTACCATCCCAGGAGCAGCAAGCCGAGGGTTACGAGATCCCCAGCGTGGGTGCTGGAGGTCCTGGGCTGCATGCTCCGAACTTGAGGTCCCCAGGGGTTCTGAAGTCTCAAAGTTGAGGGTACGCGGAGCTCGGGAGACCGTGTGCAGGAGCTCGCTCCGGAACTGGAGTCTTGTCGTGGGTGTCCGCAGTGGGTCTCTGCGCCGTGGCGCAGCCCCAGGCCGTCCGGTCAGCCCCGCCCTGCGCGCCCCGCCGGCTTTTGGAGGCCCAGAGGGCGGTAGGAAGGGGACCCCCGGAGCCCCACTCGGGTCCTTACGTAACTGACTGAGTTTCCCGACCCCAGGACCCGCGAGGGGCACCCCTGGTTCCGCTGATCAGGGTGGCTTTCTGGTCGCCGCCCGGACGCACCGCACCGCGCACTGGCGTCCTGGCTGGGACTTCCTCTGCCTCGGAGGTCTGCTCGGGGCCAGGCTCCTACTCTGTGGTTTTGGGTTCCCTGTCTTCCATATTTCGCTGCCTTCCCTCCGGGCTTCCCCAAGAGTTGTGTTGGTCTTCAATCCGCACTTCCCTGCAGGCCCCACCTCTTCGGGGAGGACCGGACCCCGGCATCCCTGCTGGCTGGAGGCGGGGACTTGTTCCAATGGGATAATTGTTTGGTAGGTTTCTCTGCTACAGAAGAGGAGAGGGAGAGGCCAGAGTGCCGTCACACATAGAACCTCTTCTCCAGCAGTTTAGGAAGTTCCTGTCCCCACATCCACACCCGGTCACAGGCTTGGAGGTCGATGTTGGCAGCAGACTGGGGTGGAGAGGGGAGGTCAGGGAGGCTTGCTTGAGGATGGAGAGAAGCAGGCATTATGTTTAAGGAGCACCTGCTGGGGTTACTCCTTGTCTGTCGGCAACGCCCTTCCAAGTCAGAGACAGCGACCTCAGAAATAACTTTGAGAGGCAGCCTGTGGTACCTGCTGCTGTTGGGTGCATAGAAACGAGGTGTTATAGCAAGTTGTGAAGTAGGAATGGGGGAGGAAGATTGCGGAAGGAGGTGCAAGGTCTGGGAAGAAAGGGAACCAGAAACTACAGGGAACAGGGAGGGAGGGCATTATCAATAACACACAGATTTTACACGGAGAACTAGGTTTGAGTCCCAGTTTGGTTGTTACTGTGTGACCTTGCCTAAGTCACCTCCTTTTTCTCCGTCCCCTTAGCCAATAATCTGGACCTTATAGGCATTAGCAGAATCAAATGAATCACTAAGTATGCCGGGGCCGGATTGGTGGCTGCTATGAGAACACATCACTGGGGTGTATTTTAAGAAGGGAATAGAGTCAGGGAACCCTGAGGTTTCCCTGTGTATACAGGAAATTTAGTCAGTGCCTGCTAACATGGGGCTTGGGTGGAGTGGCTGGATGTGTGGGTGGCACTCCACACACCTGCTGTCTGCTGATCAACATGGCCCTGCACTGTCTAGACCAGGCTGACTTCCCTCTGTAGGCCCTGGGTGCCGATGCACGCTCCTAGGACTACTAGGTTACCCTACCTATAGGCCAGTGGGGATGTGGCTTTGGCAGAGCCAGCACAGGACTCTGCAGAGTGGACCCAGGCCAGGAGCCTGGCTGGCTGGTTTGAACAGGAATATCCCAGGCTGGCTGGGAAGATGCTGACTCGGGGCAGACCCAGCACTCTGTGAGTTGGAGCTAGGCCCAGCTGATAGGACCCAGGTCAGGGTGAGAGAGAGGCCAGGGTGAGAGTCAGGAGGGAAAATGCAGAGAGAGGCCGAGTGGAGACCCTCAGACTGAAGACAGAAAACTCATCTGGTTGTTTCCTAAGCCTCCTGAGCACCTACTATGTGCCATACAGGTTTCCCGGCAACAGAACCGAATAGGATACTCACATAGGCCACGGTGCCAAGGTTGTCATGGCTAAAATCTATTAGGTTTGCTGATTGGTTCATATGACAGGTGTGTGTGTGTGTGTGTGTGTGTGTGTATGTGTACAGAATTTCCCCAGAGCCTACAGTCTATCACAGGGCAGAATTTTATTCTTTCATAGTCTGTGGGCCAGGTACTTTTCCTGCTGCCTCTCAGCTTTCCTCTATAACATGGAGATGGAAATGGGTCTCTATGTGTCTCCTAGCTATTGTGTCCTGTATTGGTGACTTTTGATCATAGAAAATAATCATACCTCATGAACTGGTTTAGAACTTAGATGCATAACTGTGTGAGGAGATAGAATGGGGTTAGCTTGAGATTGTGTGTAGCGGGCCCACAGACCCTGTTTCTGGCCTTGTTCTTTAATTTATTAGGGCCATTGCCTATTTGTTCTAAGGTTGTGTGTAGCATTAACTTATTTAACCCTTAGCACCCCATGAAGCATCCCCCTTGTTCCACAGGAGTTCATGGGGGTAAACTGACTTGACCAAACCCTCAGAGCTATGAAAGTGGCTGACTTGGAATTTGAACTTAGAGCCAACTCCAAAGCCCAATCTTCCCTAAGACAGGAAGCCTTCACTTCACAGTATTCTGTCCATACTGAGGTGCTTCAGTTTCTTAGTCCTAACCTATAGAAATGCCTAATGACTTCTGGATGGAGCACTGTGCTCTGGGATGCTTAAGCTGGGGATCTGGAAACAGGTTGGAGAAAAAGATAGGGAACATCACATGCCCAGGACTGAGCCTAGAGAGATGATTTCAGGGACGGCTTGCATTCTAAAGCTGTTTGACAATGACAGTTACAGATGAAAGAGTTCAAAGGCTTGTCCAGGCCATGCAGTAAGAACTGCTGAGACCAAGTGGAAGAAATAAGGGAAATCTAGAGAACATAACCCAAGAGGCCATGAGCTTTGATCACTTTGATAAGCTTGGAGACCCACGTGATGCCATCAAGGACACAGAAGGCAGCCTGACACCCTCTGTCCTTGTCTGTAAAATGGAAACAGTAACAATTTCTCCATCACAGTGTTCTGGGTGACTGTAAAGAACAAACTGAAACATCTGTAGAATTGGGAGCATATGGTGGCCAGTCAGTTTTCAATCCAAAGCTACAGTATGGAGTGTGTTTGGGGGGGCAGGGGCAGTACTTGCCATGGCCCTGATGAAGAGCCACCATACTCTTCATGATGGGGATGTGCTGGAAAACATTCTAAGCCCAACAGCAGAGCTTACAGAGTCATTGTAGCACCCAGGCATTGTGCCCAGACTTCCCTTTTTATTCTTTCCCTCAGTCCCAACAGCCGCATTCCTGTTGGGAAGATAGTGGCCTCACCCACACTAGGTCCCTCAAAGCCCCTGTCTACAGTCCTTTGTAGTCATAGTAGCTACAAGTTATGAACCAATTGTATGCCAAGCACTGTTCAACAAGTTTGTGTATGTGAACTCTTAGACTCCTGCCCAGGCCTTAGTGGTGGATCGGATGCCATCTCTGTGTTTCAGGTAAGTAAAGGAGGCATGGAGAAATTAGGAAATCCCCTGGGTGAAACCAGGGACAGAGTTGTAAGTGGTAGAGGCAGGATTTGACCCCAAGTCCTTCAGGTCTCCTTGCATCACAGCAGTAATTTAGTAAATTTCCACCTCCATGCTGCACTGTGGGTTCACAAGGATAAGGCCTTGTCTGACTTCAGGCTGCTTTCCCAGAACCTGGCACTTGGTGCTGCTATGGATGCCCACAGAAGACTGGGTCCAGGGTAGACTGAAGGGGTCAGGGTGGGTTGGCGATGATAGCTTCCTGGATAGTATCTGATCTTCAGCGTGCCAGAGGCACACTGAAGGTGTGTGTGGGGGGCAGCTACCCCATTGGTCCAGATCTAGCTGATCAGGACCGCAGAGTTTGTTATTTGCAATGTGTCTCACTTCTTTCCTTTGTTTCCATGTGCCACTGTGATGATGGCTGCACTGTCTCTTTCTGATTGGCCTCGTGACTGCAACGGCTACTTCTGGGTAAGTACTGCTTTGACATACCCGGCTGTACTCTGCCATTCTGATGCATGTTTGTGCCTCTGAGGCCACTGGGAGGCACAAGAGGTCAGGACAGGGGGGCTGAGAGGAAGCACTCTTTGGAGTTAAGATACTAAAACATTTCTTTCTTGGTATGTGACATAATGGGTAGTGATTTTGGAGAGACTTGACAAAGACCTGGAGGGCTTTAGGGCAGATGCCTTGGAGTAGAATCCTTACTCTTGCACTTACAAATGGTGGTTCTCTGTATCACAGCTGCATTTCTGCAAAATGAGAGTACTGATACCTTCTAGATATGTGCATTTGCTCCTACACACAGGCCCACCAGGGCAGGGGTTTTGTTCATCTGTTCCATGGCTATATCTCTAGCACCAAGAACAGAATGGCATGTAGTAGGTGCTCGGTGGACATTTCTGAATAAATGAAGACGTTTGTTGAGGCTCTATTAGGTACTGAGTCATGTGCTGTTTGTTGGATGAAAACAACAGTTAATAGATACAAAATATCCACTATCAATGAAGCTCAGAAAATGTAGAATGGATACAAAGTGTCCACTATCTTTGAGGTTCAGAGAATGTAAGACCTTTATCTCATCTCACAACTGTGAATTCTTTAGAGGCTGTGAAAGGCAACTGGGCCCCCAGGGAGGGTGGGGGTGACAAGAGCCTTTAGCTTTCTTCTGATGGGAAACTTCCCAAGGGGCAGCTGGGAAGGTTTGGCCTGAAGGTGGGAGGGGTGAGGAGGCATTTCAAGTTATTGTCATTTTTCTAGAAGTGTACCCTTGGGCAAGTGTAAGCGGCTCTGGATCTTGTGACCTCACCTGTGACATACATATCACAAGACTTTCCCTCAGTGGGTGTGGGAAAGAGCATCTAGAAGCAGCCCAGCATGGGGCTCATCAGTAATCTTTGATTCCTCTGCCTAGGCTCCTTCTACAGGAGGGTTCAGAGAAGTGTCCATCTTTTTGGCTCTTTATTCCTTTTTTTTTTCAAATTTAATTTTAATTTTTATTTTTTATGTGAATTGGTGTTTTGCCTGCATGTATAACTGTGTGAGGGTGTCAGATCTTGGAATTACAGACAGTTGTCAGCTACCATGTGGATGCTGGGAGTTGAACTCAGGTCCTCTGGAAGAACAGTCAGTACTCTTAACTGCTGAGCCATCTCTCCAGCCCGGCCCCCCCCCATTCCTAATGTTAACCCTTAATAGCTGGACTAGAATCCAGGGTTCAGGAGTCCCTGAATGCCCCTTACTGGAATATGGACCAGGCTTTGCCCGGTGTGATTCACTGTGTGACTTGGCTCTGTTGTCCATTTTTGGCCTTGGTTGCTTAGCCTGTGAAACAGGGTTAATAAATGGCTCTTTCCTTGAAGAGTAGATAAGCATTACATAGCATTATTGGTCTCTTGACCTTAGCAGGGGGAAGGGCTATAGCAGGCTTGCTTCTGGCCACCAACCAGCTCCCAAAGCAAGACACGGAGACATTATTAATTATAAATGCTCAGCCTTAGCCTAGGCCTGTCCCACTAGCTCTTAGAACTTAACCTGTTTCTCTTCATCTACATTTTGCCTCGGGGCTTTTGTCTTTGTCTTCTTTCATTCTGTTTGTCCTGCTCTGGCTGGCTGGTGGCTGCCTGGCTCTGGGCATCTCCCTCTCTTTCTCCTTCCCTCTCTCTTCTCCCAGTCTCTCTCAAATCTAGATTCTCCTACTTATTCTCTCTGCCTGCTAGTCCCGCCTATCCATCTACTGCCTAGCTATTGGCTGCTCAGCTTTTTATTAGACCAATCAGGTGCCTTAGGCAGGCAAAGTAGCACATCTTCCCATTGTTAAACAAATTCAGCACAAATAAATGTAACACACCTTTATATAGTTAAAGTAATATCCCACAACAAAGGGCCCTGGAGAATATTGTCCTCCTAAGTGTGGATGTCCTGAGAAGTTGAAGTTCAAGTCATATGTATTGCTGCCAATTATCTTGTTTCCCATATTCTGTTTTTTTTTTTAAAAAAATTTTTATCCATTCATTTTAACTTATTTTAAAATTTATTTCTAAATTTTAAATTGTATTATTATATCATTTATTATTATTATTACTTGTGTGTGTGTGTGTGTGTGTGTGTGTGTGTGAGAGAGAGAGAGAGAGAGAGAGAGAGAGAGAGAGAATGTGTGAATGAGGGCGTTTGGATGCTTCTGTACCACAGCACACACAGGAAGTCAGAAGCTGTTTTGGGGATTTGTTCCCTTCCCTGTGGCTTGAACTCAGGTCCTGAGGCACGTGCCTTACCCACTGAGTCATCTCTCTCACTGGCCCTGTCTACTCCTCCACACACATAACCTCTTATGTTCCTCCCAGTGACCCTTTTTTTCCTACACAAAATATAGACTTTTATTTTATGTGTATTTGTGTTTGGTCTGCATGTATATCTGTGTACAGCATGTGTGCCTGCTGCCCTTGAGGGCCAGAAGAACATGTTAATCCTCTGGAACTGGAGTTACAGACAGTTGTTAGCTGCCATGTGGGTGCTGGGAATCAGACCCAGGACCTCTGAAAGAGCAGCCAGTGCTCTTAACCGCTGAGCCATCTCTCCCCACTCCAAAAGGTACTATGTTGGTGTCCTCTGTCTACCTCCATCAGCTCCAGGCACGTGGGAGTGGAGATGAGTTCCGAGGAGGCTGCTGGGCAGCACAGCGGCTGTAGGTCACACAGACCTGGCTGTGACCCCAGCACTGATTACTTACTAGTTATGTGGCCTTAGGCAAGATAGCTACTTGGAGCCTCAGTTTTCTTGTCTGCTAAATGGGGACAATAAAACAACTTCCCTCCTAGGGTTCCAGACATACAATGAGCACCTAATAAATGGTGACAGTGGTTGTTATTACTATAATTATGATTGTGGGCATCATTTCGGGAGAGTAAAGGTGTCCTTATTGGGACAGCAGAATTCAGGTCTGGGAGGGCAGTGCTGGGAGCAGGTAGATGGCTGTCTAGTTTGACAGGTTCTAAAAGGCCCTTGCTTGGTGAAGAAAGGGAGGTGGCTTCATAGAGGTAAGACTGTGCCTCCATTTCCTAGACAACTGCTTTTTTCAGTGGCCACTGTGTGTCAGGCCATATGGTGACATGGGACTAGAGCTGACTCTGTGGACCCTTTGCTGTGCTCCTGGGCATGCTCAGTGTCTAACTGGGCTGAAGGGCCTTGAAAGCACTGTGTTCACCTTTGACGCTAATGTGTGAATAGGTGTTCTTAGGCAGAGACGGGAGAAAGAAACGCCAAGATGTGGAACTGTACCAGCATCTGGGGAAATGCCCTTCCAGAGACAAGCTTGGGAGAGTTTGAGGCTTGACCCCAGGGCAGTGGGGGCCATTGGGTATTACTCTGGGAGAGCAGAGGCAGGGCCATCTGTTTAGGGGAGGAGTGCCGAGATATTGGCCTGGGAACTGTGCCAGGCAGCAGCAGGAGATGTCAGACTGTGTAGGCAGCAGGGTCAGGGGAACGTAATGATGGACTGTGGTGGACAGGCAAGTGAGGACCTAGGTGAGGGTGAAGTCTTGGGATCTGGGGGCGATTTGGATCTAGTGGGTGCTTGGGCTGAGGGATGTACCTGAGCAGGGGAGACAGGTAGGGAAGGAAGCCGCTTATCTGTGTCTCACCACCTTCCCCTTTGGTGCTATGTCTGAGCTGGACATTGAGGCATGCTTTCTGGCTACCAGAATGTGTCCCTCTATCCCAGGGATTGTGTGATTCTGGTGGGTCTGGCAGGGATATGTGCTCTTTGGTGTCATTGCCTAGCAAGGTCTGTGTGGTACAGAGGAACCCTGGGTTCTAGGCCTGTCCATGCCACTCTCTCTCGTACCTTCCTTCTCTGTGAATGTAAACATATCAAAACCTCTGTCGCTTGTCTCTCAGATTCAGCAATGAAAGGCTGGAGACAGACAGCAGATCTCTATGAAGCAGGGGCTTGGGTTAAAGGCCCAGGGCACTGATGACTCCCACGGGTTCCTGTCCCTAGGGTGCACAGTGAGCCCAGAGCATCAGGACAACTCCTTCTAGAAATCGGGGGAAAGAATGAAGAGCTAGACTATATGAGTTCTCTAGGTGGGCAGTGGAGAGAACCACCTTTTCGGTGCTGTGTATAGCATATGTAAAAGGCTTCAACTTACAGAATATGCTCAGGGTGGATAAACACTGGAGTTGCAGGGGGAATGGGAAGTGGGTCACACTATGTGAAGTTTAGGGGCTGACTTCTGACTGTCCATGCCTTCCTGAACCCTACTTTCAAAGACAGCTCGGGCCCTTTTTACACTGTTCTTGCCTTTCTCCTTCCAATCTGAGCCATGGGAGTCACCGAGCGCCCCTTCCATGCGACTCAGTGGCTCCCTTTTAGACCAACAGTTTGGGTTCTCTGCCAGCGCCGTCACTGACAAGCTATGTGGGCTTCAGGCTCTGACTGTTGCCCCCTCTGTGTCTTAGTTTCTACCTCAGGGAAGTGGAGATGTGCTGGCCTTCCTCAGAGTGGGTCAGAGGCCTCGGTGGGTGATCCCTGAAAACCGGCCCAGTGTCCACACTGTGCAAGCACACACAGGAGCGCTATAATCATGTAAAGTAATCATGAAGCCTCCCCACCTCCTTGTCCCCACCCATGCTTCCCCTGCCTGTCCTGGCAACCATGCTGCTCACAAAGGAAGGAAAAGAGGGAGAAGCAAGTTTACATCTCCGGGGGTGGGGGTGGGGGTGGGGGTGGGGTGAGGGCTGGCCTTCTGCCAGCTGGCTACCCTCCTGCTCCATGACCCCCCTTGGCCTCGCAGTCCTGAGGCCTGGGCACCCTCTGTCCCTTACCCTAGATGACCCTCTCTGGGTGGAGGCCAAAGCCAGCAGTGGTCCGGAAACATGGACAAACATTTAGGAAATTTGTAGCTTTCTTTTTCTTTGGAAGTTGGTGGCCAGGCTCCCTTTCTTCTGGCATGGAGACAGGAGTTAGGTGAGAAGGTCTGTGTCTCTGAAGGCCATGGCCAGTGCAGCCCTAAATTCTCAGAATAGTGTGGGGCTCAGTGTTCCCTGAAGGGATATGGCTCTCTGGACTCTCTGCTCTGGCCCCTGAATGCATGCATGTGTGTGCTCTGGCCCCTGAATGCATGCATGTGTGTGCTCTGGCCCCTGAATGCATGCATGTGTGTGCTCTGGCTATGGCTTTACCTTTCTGGGCTTCAGTTCCCTCTGCTGTGGGGTGGGGCTGATCAGTGCTGTGAGGACGGCACTGACTCCTTGAGAGTGCGCTCCTGCTGTCTTTGCCATTGCAACTGATGCTTTGTCTGTTTGAGACAGAGTCTGACTGTGTAGCCCAGGCTTCCCCTCAGCTCACAGCAATCCTCCTGCCTCGGACTTTTGAATTCTAGGATCACAAACTTCTACCTATTAAACTTCTGCTCTCTCCCATCTGGAGTTTAATATGGTTTCATCTTTCTTTTTGGATTTGCAGTCTGTGTGTGTGTGTGTGTGTGTGTGTGTGTGTGTGTGTAGTGCATATGCATGTGATATATGTGTGTGCCTGTATGTGTGTATGAAGCCGGAAGAGAATGTTGGGTACCCCATATCACTCCCTGTCTTATACCTTTGAAGCAGGGTCTCTCTCTGAGTGCAAAGCTCCCATTGCTCATCTAGGTTGGCAACCAGCAAGCCCCAGTGACCCTCTTGTCTCTGTCCCATATCACACAGTACTAGAGTTAATAGGAGCACTCAGACCATGCCCACCTTATTATGTGGATGCTGGATATGAACTCAGATCTTTATTACTGGGCAGCAAATGCTCTTAACCATTGAGCCATTTCCCCAGTCCCTCTTTTTGGAATTTTGAGACAGAATCTTGATATATATTTTAGGCTGGATGGTATTCTCTACATAGCCCAGGCTATCCTTGAACTGACATATTCTTGCCTCAAACTCCTGAGTGCTGAGATTACAGGCATGTGCTACTGAGCCTGTCTGATGAGTTTCTTATTGAATAAACGAAACCTGATGAGCCAGTTTTGAAGCCAGAGGCTCAGCATCTTAGCCTTCTCTCTCGGTTGGCTGGGATATCATAGCTTCATCAATGACAGTTTCTCTTCTGTAGCCTTCCCTGATGAGATGCCACTGTACACACTCTTTGGAAAGGCAGATAGTAAAAGGTTCCTGTTCTGCCCAGGTCTAGGCCAAAGGGACAGAGATGGACTATGATGAATTCCTTGGAACCAACCTGCAGACTTCTGCAGAGGCCAGAAAGGCTTCAAAGAGAACACCTGGCCTGTACCAAAGTGCAGCAGGGTGGAAGCAGCATCAGCTTTTCTAACTCTTCTTCTGCCAGGATTTGGGGGTCACCAGGTCCTCTGCTTCTGCTTTGATTTATATAAGGAGGGTATGAGTGATCAGAGGTTCCTAATACATGACAGGTTTAAAAGTAGACAGCTGGGGGTTCAGTTGATAGAGTACTTGCCTAGCATTCATGAATATTTTGGGTTGGATTTCCAGCACTTCCAGCATCCATGAGCCCAATGGGACATTGTGGCACAAGCCTGTGATCCAAGCACTCATCGGGTAGAGGCAGGAGAATCAGAAGGTCAAGGTTAACTTCAGTTACATACTAAGTTAGAGCCACAGGAGACCCTATTTAAATTCTAGCCTCAGGATTAAGAGCTCTGTTGCTCTTCCAGAGGACCTGGTTCAAGATTCCTAGCACTCAAATGGTGGTTTACAACCTTCTCTAACTCCAGTTCCAGGAGATCCAATGCTCTGTGGTTAGATATGGCACATATCCATCCATCCAGGCAAAACACTCACACATAAAGTAAAAAGAATAAATCTTAAAAAAAAAAAAATCCCAGCTGGGCAGTGGGATCTTTAGTCCAAGTACTTAGGAGATAGAGGCAGGTGGATCTCTGAATTGGAGTCCAGCTTGGTGTACAGAGTGAATTCCATGACAGCCAGAGCTGTACAGGAAAAATCCTGTCTCAAAGGAAACAAACAAATCCCAGCTCTTCCAGTCACTGGCATGGGGCCTCCGGCCATTGCTTGACCTCAGTGAGTCTCATCTTTCCCTGTTATCAAGGGGAAGAAGATCTTCACCTTCCCACTGAGAGCTGGACATCACATTGTCTAATCCATGTGAAGTGGTTAATCCAGGCTGACACACTAGGGTGGCTGCTGTGGCTGGCTGATGCCAGGAAAATAAAAGGCTAATCAGAAAACAGTTCATGGAGTTCAGGGAGCATCCCTTTGGTGGCCGAATTTGTCCATTCATTTACCCAGCTCATATTTAGGATTTCCAGAGACAGAGAGTCAGACAGCAAAGATGTTCCCTCTATACTTGCTGTAAACTTAAGGGAGTGTATGCACACAGTGGTGACTGGTCTATGTCTGCCCTCTCCCCCAGCTCTGTTAATGATGACCTTATACTTTTGGCACACACCCAAACATTCAACCTTCCATAGATAACCTTTCCTCTTACTGTCTCATTTTAAAATTTTTGTTTCAATGTCTCCTTCCTTAGTAAGGCTTTTTCTGACTATCTTACTTAAAATGAAGATATCGGGGCCAGAGAGACAGCTCAACAGTTAGAGTGTGTGCTGCTCTTGCAGAGGGCCCACATTCAGTTCCTAGAACTCACAGCAAAGGATTCAAAACCACGTAACTCCAGCTCCAGAGGATCCATTGCACACTCATGCATGTCCCCCACCATCAATTACACATCATTTAAACAACTTTTTTTAGAGACTTTTTATGTAGCCCTGGATGTCCTAGAACTTACTGGGTAGACCAGGCTAGCTTTTAACTCACAGAAATTCACCTGCCTCTGCCTCCCAAGTGCTGGAACTAAAACCGTGTGCTACCACACCCCCCTTCTAAACACTATTCTTTCTCTCAACCTGGATACCAGCTCACCTCCTTCCTTACCTTCTCTATATCACTTATCACTCTAATCCAC
This sequence comes from Sigmodon hispidus, assembly GCA_004025045.1. Lineage (NCBI taxonomy): Eukaryota > Metazoa > Chordata > Mammalia > Rodentia > Cricetidae > Sigmodon > Sigmodon hispidus. The sequence goes on from PVIH01001403.1 coordinate 58,065, forward strand.
TATCTTTTATAGTGGATTGTCTGTTTTCCTTAATTGAAATGTAACTTGGTGCTGGTGGTGGCTTCTGCCTACTGAGTGTTTTATACTTTGTGCCTAGAATAACATATATGGCACATAGTAGGTGTTTAATAACTGTTTGAGTGTATTGATGAGTAAGTGAAGCCTTTCTGTGTAGATTTCAAATGTGTTGGATGTGTAGTAGGTTTTCAGAAAATGACCACATGAGTGTGTTCATGACCCAAGGGGAGAATGAGTGTGCATTCCCCTGTCCATTTGCCAGATAATACTGTGGGTCAACTCGGAGGCCCTTTTTGCTTCTGATATTTTCTGCCAGGGCATCAGTTTCAGTTGGAGTGTCCAAGTCTTTTGTTCCTAAGTCTGAGCTATGCAGAATTTCTAGTTGGGGCTGTTTGGCTGTTGGGCCCACAATGGTTATTATGTTATTATTGGTAATTAGCACATAGGCCCACATGATGGAGTTTTTTGTTTTTTCAGCAGAAAAAGACAAGCTGCGCTTGTGAGTGGGTACCCAGCTCCCAGCTCTGAGCCAACAGCTTAGGGAGATTGAGGGTTCCAAAACAGAAGATTTGTGGGTCACCAGCTCAGCTGCTGCCTCCCTCCCTGGACAGTATCCTGCAGCATTTCTCCTGAGGCTAGGATTCTGCTTTCTAGGACTAGCCTGGTAGAGCATGAGCTCTCACACTCCTATGGGATTGATTGGCTATAAGGCTTCCAAATATGCATATTCAGATATTCAGCAGTTATTAGTGAAGAAAATAACACTGGGTTTAAAACCAGGAATGTGTGGCTAGGGGTGCAGCCCAGTGGTAGAGCCCTTGTTTTGTATAGGCCCTGGTATGGATCCCCAGCACTGTAAAAAAGGCTGGCATCTGCTGGACATGGCTGAGAGTGCATGCTAGTCTCAGAGAGGATCAGAATTCGGTTCCTAGCATCCATTTCCAGTAGCTTATAGCTTCCTGTGACTCCTGCTTCAGGGGATCTAGAATTCTGTTCTGGCCTCCAAAGGTGCGCGCACGCACACACACACAAATACATCTTTTTGAAAAATATTTTTATTTTATGTGGATTGGTGTTTTGTCTGCATGTATAACTGTGTAAAGGTGTCAGATCTTTGAATTACAGACAGTTGTTAGCTGTCATGTAGATGCTGGGAATTGAACTCAGGTCCTCTGGAAGAACAGTCAGTGCTCTTAACCACTGAGCCATCTCTCCAGCCCGACAAAATACATCTAAAGAAACACAAAAGAAGAGCCTAGGTTAAGTCTTCTTAGCTGTTGACCTGCTTGGCGACCTTAGGCACAGCAGTGCTTCTTACTAGTTCTCATCTGTCAAGCAGGATAAGGATGCCTGCCTTATCCTGGATGCTACACTGGGAAAGAGATAGGAGAGTACAATGGGCAAGGGACTGGCTAAGTCATACAAGCAATTACTGCTGTGAGGATAAAGTACCTAAGTTCCTAAGAATATATGGTTCTTTATGCCCTCTCCATCGGTGAGTATAAAGTTTACTGGGAGAATGTGAGTACATCATTGAGGTTTGTCTATCTTTGCTGGAATTGTTACAGTGCTCATCATGGAAATGACTAGCAGCAGAGTGAGGCTGAAGTGGCCTTACTAGCTGAGGGATCTTGGGCAAATTTCTTGCTTCATCTGTAAATGAGAGGCAGGCTGCCTTCCTCAGGAGGTGCTGTTGAGGCATGGTGACATTGCATATAACACTTTGGCACTGAGGTTGACACATGCCACCCCCACTTTATAGATAAGGGGGGGTGGGGAGGTGACACAGCATGTTGATGGTGGAGCTTTGGTTTGAACACAGTCTCCTTGCCTTATAACTTTTACAATCTTTCTACCCCTTCCTGCCATCACCCACATGTGAGATGAAGTGGTGGCTGTTACTGTAGGTAGAGGGGCCTATCTTGCTCCAGCTGGCATTTCCAGACCTGCCCAGAAGAGGAGCGCAATGTGGCTGCTCACTTCTAGGAGGCTTTTTGCCTTGACTGGAGTGTTCTTTCTGTGTGGCCAATAACAAGTTTAAATTAAAAGTCAGGCTAGGTTAATACCAGCACTCAGGACCCAGAGGCAGGGGGATCTCTATGAGTTTGAAGTCAGTCTGATCTACATAATAAGCTGCCCGCCAGACAAAGTTATATATCAAAAACTGTGTCAAAAAACCGACTCCCCCCCAAAGAAAAAAACAAAACACAACAAAACCAACTCAAAACAAAAGTCCTGGGGCTGGAGCGGTGGTTCAGTGTTTGAGATTGCTTACTTGCTGCCCTTGTAGAGGACTAAGGTTTAGTTCCCAGCCCCCACATCAGGCCGTCTAGAACTGCCTGTAACCCCAGTTCTAGGGGAACTGACACTCTCTTCTGACCTCTGCAGGTTTCCATGTGCATGTGATGTACATAACTCATGCAGGCATACATAAATACATACATATGTACATACTTTACAAATTATTTCTATTTTATGTGTATGAATATTTTGCGTATATGCATGTTTGTACACCAGGTATGTGCCTGGTATCAACAGAGTCCAGAAGAGGTTGTTATGTCCCCAGAACTGGAGTTACAGTTGATTGTGAGTTACTATGTGGGTGCTGGGAACTGAGTCCAGGTCCTCAGTAAGAGCAGCTAATGCTTTTAACTGTAAAGCTATCTTTTCAGCCCTCTAAATTTTTTTTTAAACTTTTATTTATTTATTTGCCTTGGTGTTTGCCTGGAACTGGAACTACAGACAGTTGTTAGCTGCCATGTGGGTGCTGGGAATCAAACCCGGGTCCTCTGGAAGAGCAGACGGTGCTCTTAACTGCTGAGCCATCTCTCCAGCCCCTCTAAATTTTTTTTAAAGTCTTACTTAGGGCAAAGTGATAGTATATGCTGTGAGATTATGCCTTTGTACTTTGTAAATATTTGTCCCTTCTGTTGGTTTAATAAAACGATGATTGGTCAGAAGGCAGACAGAAAGTATGGGCGGAGCTACCAGACTAAGAAAACTCTGGGAAGAGGAAGAGGAGAGCAGAGACGCCAGGAGACGTAGAGAAAGGAAGACTAGAATGCTGAGGAAAGGTCCCAAGCCGCATGGCTAACAATGGATGAGAATCATAGGTTAGTTTAAGAGTAAGAGTTAGTAAGTAATAAGCCTGAGCCATAGGCCAAACAGTTTGTAATGAAAATACGACTTTGTGTGATTATTTGGGACTGCTGATCCAGACCTATGGGCTAGGCTGGGCCAGAAACTTCTTACTACAAAATGCCTGTAATCCTTCCTATCACGTGGGAGGTGGAGGTAGGCAGGTTAGAGGTGAGAGTTTGAGGCTGGCAAGACCTTGCCTCGAAAGAAAGAAAGAATCCGTCATGGAGTTCTGCAGAACTCTTACACGCCGAAGTTGATGCTTCTGCTCACTCACGAGACAGCCTGGTGAACAAAGCCACCTTCATCCGACTGGTGGGAGCGCTAGAGATTGGAGGAGGCACAAGCTGAATGTCTGTGTCTGCACAGAATTCTCAGGTGTTGCAGATGGAGCCCTTGGATGGTAGGTAGGGTTGAAGATCAAGAAAGTCCCTTATCAAATGTCAAAAAGGTCATTCTGCCAGGTGGGAATACAGGAAGAGGGTATCTGTAAGCTAGGCAGAGGCCTTCACCAGGACTATGCTGGCATCCTGATCTTGAACTTCTAGTCTTCCAAAATGTGAGAAAAATCCATCCTGTTGTTTTAACCATTGTCTCCCCCCACCCCATTTGGTGCTGGGTATTAAACCCAGGGCCATGAATATACCTGGCTAGTGCTCTGCCACTAAGTGACATTCCCAGCTTCATTTTACTGCTTTTAATAATAAATTATCTTCAAGGCTTATTTTTTTTCTAAACATTTATTTATTTATTTGCTCATGCTTGCTTCTGTGGAGGCCAGAGGACATTTTGTGGGAGTTGGTTCTTTCATGATGTAGATTCTGGGGCTCCAGTTCAGGATGTCAACTTTGGCTGTAAGCATCTTTACCTGCAAAGTCATCTCAAAGGCCTCAGCTCTATGCTTCTTCCAGCTCAGGTTTTCCTAGGCTCCATGGTTATAGGATTTAGCTTGCTCTGCAGCTCTGAAGAATGAATGTAGACGGACGTGGAAAGAAACAGTGAAGAGAGTTCCACATAAGATGTCATCTGAGTTTTGTCACCGCTGTGTGGTGACTGCCAACACTTCTGGGGAATGCCTTGCCCAGAGTCACACAGTCCAATTTCAGCAGATTGAAGGTTGTAGCTCATTTGTGGGCTCTCTTATTGTCTCCATCACTGACACACCCTAGCCACACCATTGAAAAGCTTGGAAACTAAAGCTAGCTGAATGCTCTCTTGGTGGCTCAGGGACTGTCCTGCCCCTCAGCACTGGAAGCTCCTAGACCAAGTCAAACAGCTATTTCTAGACACCCAGCCAATCCCCTCTGCTCTGTCTATCTTCTATCTCCTGTTCTTGTCTAGTTGGGGGCTGGGCTAGGCCAACCTTACCAGTTTAGAAGGTCTGTGTGAGCAGGTGTCACGTTGCCCCTCTCTGTCCCTAGAAAACCTCCTAGGACAAGGGAGTTTCCTGTTCTTGGGAAAGATATACAGTGGGTTAAGCCTGTGTGAGCTGGAGGCTTTGCTGGATCAGGGTCACTGGGCTCATTCTGGCTTTGGGAGAAGAGGATTGGGAGGGTCATGGGAGGTCAGATCTTGGTTTTTTTTTTCCTAGATGTCTCAGGCCTGCAATCAGAAGCAGCACCAACAGCCTTCCTCTAGGGTTTTGGCTAGATGTTGGTAAACACCCATTCATGTCATTTTAACTGCCCCTCCCACCCCAGATAAGGTTGTTTTTGTGTAACCCTGGCTGTTCTGGAACTCAACTGTATAGACCAGGCTGGCCTTGAACTCACAAGATCCATCTGCCTCTGCCTCCCAAGTGCTGGGACTAAAGTCTTGTGCCACAACCACCTGGCTTAATGCTTTCTAGAGAGCAATCTGAAGATGATGGCATAAATTCTAAGCTGTAGTCTCTTCACATGTAATTGACACTAACAATACTTTGAAGGGTTGCTGTTAGGCTAAATGCAATGATGCAATACAACTTTTAGCATATGTCTTATAAATTCCAAATCCCTCAGAAATGTAGTTGTTTTTATTTTTAGGTTTGGGGTTGCAAAAGAGTTGAGGCAAAGTCTGTCTGGCACAGGCTGGCCTTGAGCTCACTTTGAACCCTCAAATTTACAACCCTAGCAGGCATGTAGCACTATGCTCATTTATTATTGTGTAGGTGTGTATGTGCGTTTTCATGTGCACCTGTACACATGCATTTGTGGTGCTGGGGTCTAAGCCCTTGTGCATGCTAGGCAAACATCCTGCCACTAAGCTACATCTCATCCCCAATTGTTACTATTTTTCAATAATAAAATATTATTAGTATTCTTTTTAGTACTGGAAATTGAACCAAGGGCTTTGTGCATGCCATGTAAGCACTTTATCACTGAGTTATTGCTCTAGTGCTGTCTTTATATTTTGGGAAAGGGTTTCATTTAGTTGCCCAGGCTAGTCTCTAACTCACTTTGTAGCTCAGAAAGATGTCGAAATTTTGATCCTTATGCCTTAGTTACCTGAGTAGTTATGATTATAGACCTACACTACCAATTCTTCCTTTAAAATACATTATTTTAAAGGTCTCTTTCAGCTTAGATATCCCTAGGTTTTCTGATTTCAGAGGTTTTACTTATAAGTGTTTTGAGACAGTTCTCACTTTATTGAAGCATTAATCTAATTAATGTTATCAATAAAAAAATAATCAGGAGTCAGATTTTGGGGTAAAAACCTGAAAGATCCAAGAAGCAGAGGAGCAGCCACAGTTACTTCCTATCCCATTCCTTTGACCAAAAGGGATGAGATCCTCTCTCAGCCCCTCCTTGCCACTTCCTGTCTTCTCTCTCTCTAGTCCTCCAAACCTCTATGGTCAGCTGGTAGCTAGCCCCGCCTTCTGACGCCAAGCAAGCTTTATTTGTCAGAACACAATCAAAATATCACAAAACACTTTATAGCTCATAAGCTCATTATCTGCCTAACTCAGCCTCCCTGTGGCAGAATTACATCAGATGTTACCATGGCTGGCTGGCTGTAGAATTTAATTTGGCTTCTAGCTTTGTAAAGTAAATATAGTAGGACTTAAAAAAAAAAAAAAAAAACCAAAAAACTATGAGCAGAGACCTGTTGTAAGGGTTGGAAAATGTGGGTTCATTGTGCTGTGTGACCTTGGGAAAGTGTGTTGCAGTCCTTCAGTCCATTTCTCAAAATGTTGACAAGTTAGTAGCTTGGGTTTAGTGATTTCTTTTTTTCTTTTTCTTTTTTTTTTTTTTTTAAAAAAAAACTTAATTTATTTATTTATTTGCCTTGGTGTTTGCCTGGAACTGGAACTACAGACAGTTGTTAGCTGCCATGTGGGTGCTGGGAATCAAACCTGGGTCCTCTGGAAGAGCAGAGGGTGCTCTTAACCGCTGAGCCATCTCTCCAGCCCCGGGTTTAGTGATTTCTAAAGACCTAATTATCAATAGGTGTGAGTGAGCCAGCCCTGAAGTTATGAGCATGGGAGAATTGTCCCCATCACTAATCTGTCTTGTGGTGGCAGGTGGGAGAGCTTTCTCTTTCCCCCATCAGCTGTAGCATTTGGGAGAGTGGCCTCTATACCTTGCCTGGGTAACACGATAGAGCTGGCTTTGAAGGTATAGATGTAGGAGATCTGATCCTGAAGATGTGAAAGCCTGAGAACTGGCCCTGCCCCTTGCTCATCACTGCAAGGGGTAAATGGCCAGTACAGTGTTAGAGTCCACCCTGGTGGTGAAGACTGGAGGGAGCTGGTGGACTGACCAACCCTGCAACTAACTACCCAGTCCCAGAACCAGGGCTGTGTGTTGGTCTACCACAAAAATGACCCCATCCATGATCAGCTGGAGCATGGGGAGTAGGCGACTGGGGCTGGGGGAGGGGAGTCAGTCCTGTGGACCAAGGGCTATAGAATCTCCACGACACAGGTCAGCAACAGGATATTCAGGGAGAGCCCCAGTGAGGGCCCATCAATGGTGTAGCAGAGACCAGGGGCCTTGAACAAGACCAGTGATTCTTTTTGATAAAAGCCTGCATGTAAAAATATGTGGATAGAGGGAAAACAAACAGAACAATAGGTGAACCTAGAGCACAACGTTTTAAAATTCTGTTTTTGTTTTTAATTATTTATGTGTGTGGGTGTATATGTGTGTGGAGGACAGAGGACAACCTGTGTTTACTTCTACCACATGGATCCTGGGACCTGATGGCAAGCACCATTTCATTGCCTCCTCTCCTTTTAACAGGGCTCCTTAAACTGTGGATTGTAATCCAGATATGACTGCATAATTAAATGGGTATTATGAAAAATTTGGCAATGGTAGGAGATGTCTGAACTCTTAACAATCAAAAATCAGTTTCAAAATCAGATCATCAGGAATTGGAGTGTTGCTGGCATTATTTGCCTATGTTGCAGTGTGCGACTTCACTGTTGCCTTGGTTTGGACCATCTGACAGGTTTACTGGGCTCATGTGATGCCAGTGAATGCTGCCTGAGACCCCAGGCTCAGAATTGGGACTTCAATGTGCAACAAACCACAGTATTTTGAATTCCCCATAACACATTTTCTGTTCTTATAGAATCATTCTGGTTTAGTTACAGAAAACAAAGTCTTTTAATAGTTTTCCACATCATTCCTCAGATCAAATCAGTGTATCCAGCTGAAGGTATGGTGACACATGTTTGTAACTGCAGCACTCAAAGGCAGAAGTAAGAGGATCGCCACAAGCTTGAGGCCAGCATGCTCCCCCAAGCTCCTCCAAATCAATATTTGTTTGAATTATATTATATTTTAAGGTGTGATTTTTTTTTTCTTTTCTAGATAGCATTTCTCTGTATAGAGCTCCGGCTGTCCTGGAACTCACTCTGTAGACCTTGCTGGCCTCAAACTCACAGAGATCCTCCTGCCTCTGCTTCCCAAAGGCTGGGGATCAAAGGCACATGTCACCACTCTCAGCTATAGAAAACTTTTAAAGATGATTTAAAAAAATATTTTCTTTTTTAGATTAAGCAAATTTGTATGTGTAGAAGTATTTTGCCTGCATGTTTATATGAATGCCTGGTATCTGAGGAGGTCAGAACTGGAGTTTGTGAGCTGTCATGTAGGTGCTAACAACTGAATCCAAGTCCTCTGCAGCGGCCTCAAGTGCTCTTTACTGATTAATCTCTCTAGCCCAGCCCAAGATTTATTTTATTTTTAAAATTACGTGTGTGTGTGTGTGTGTGTGTGTGTGTGTGTGTGTGTGTGTGTGTGTTTGTACATGAATGCAGGTACCTGCAGAGGCCAGCAGAGGGCACTGGATCCCTTGGAGCTGTTTGTAAGCCACCTGACATGGCTCCTGGGAACTAAATACTAAATGCTGGGGGTCTTCTGCAAGAACAATAAGTGATTTTAACCACTTGAGCCATCTCTCCAGCTGCTTAAGAGAAGTTTTAATAAGAAAAGTACATTCTGTCAAAGAGGTAAAAATATGCTTTGTGTTTTCAAACACAAAAGACAAGATATTGTACACAGGTATTGCATCTGCTAGCTTCTTTTGCTTTTGTTTCAGAAATGATGGGAATAGGTAGCCTGGTATGCTTTAATTAAAAGAAATGACATGCTATGTTTAATGTACCCTTAAAAAATAATCACAGGTACAATTAAATAAAAGGAGACTTGTTGAGCATCATTTATAAGAGAAGAAAATGGGAAACAACCTAAGTCTACCATACATGGGTTAAGTAAATTACAGAAACATCTATAGCATTGTTAAAAAGAAATGATGATTTGAATGTTTGCAATTGATTATGAAGTTAAAAGTCAGGTCCAAATAATACATTTTAAAATAAACAAGCAAACAATCCTGTAGGCTGTGTCGGGGCTAAAGCCCTGCAGGTGGAAGGGTGAACTAGTTTATACAGAAACCCTAGAATGGGGGAAGAAAAAATCAACCCTCTCTACCCAGCACTCAGGAGGCAGAGCTGGTTTTTCTGAATTCTAGGTCAGCCAGGGCTACAGAGGGAGACGCAGCCTCAAAAACACCAAAACCAAAAATACCTTAGGCTGAGAGACCGATGAGATATGGGTAAAGTGTATGTGGACCTGAGCTTGATCTCCAGCACCCATGTAAAAGCTGGGGTGTGGTGGTCTGTGTTTGTAATTTTAGAGCTGGAGGTGGGCTGGGAGAGCAGAAGGCAGAGATGGGCGGATCCCAGGGGCTCCCTGAGTCTACCCAAAACACTGAATTCCAGGTTCAGTGAGAGACTATGTCTCAACAAAACATACCAAAGGTGGCAAGTTAGAGGTAGACAGCTGGCCTTCATAGGCACAAACAAGTATGGATGAGTGCCACACACAAACCAAAAATGAGGCTGACATTATGACATTCGTAATATGTATAAGTGAAAATGTGTGCATGT
>PVIH01001403.1:67702-84312 GCA_004025045.1 Sigmodon hispidus
TTTTTTTTTTTTTTTTTTTTTTTTTTTTTTTTTTTTTTTTTTTTTTTTTTTTTTTTTTTTTTTTTTTTTTAAACTTTATTTATTTATTATTTATTTATTTATTTGCCTTGTTGTTTGCCTGGAACTGGAACTACAGACAGTTGTTAGCTGCCATGTGGGTGCTGGGAATCGAACCCGGGTCCTCTGGAAGAGCAGACGGTGCTCTCAACCGCTGAGCCATCTCTCCAGCCCCCCACATTTATTCTTAACTGTATTTTCTAAAATTCAAGTACTCCTAATAAAAATATTCCCTTAGAAAGACTTTCTTTTTGTATTAATAGTAATTTCCATCCCAGTATAGTTTGTTTGCTTAATCATTTGTATTTAGAAGGCAAAACTAGCCAGGCGTATACTCCTAGCTACTCAGGAGGCCAAGGCAGGAGAACTGCTTCAAGTTATAGGCCAACCTGGCTATAGAGTGAGACCCTAGCTCAGTGATAGAATGGTTGCCTAGCATATGCAAGCCTCTAATTTCAAATAAAATATGTAATAATAAATAAATAGTATAAGTTTGATGGCAAGGAAAATATGGGAGGTGTGTTCTGTTATCCTGGTGCCTTCGGTACCAGGACTGGCTTTTACTCCATAATGACTGTTCAGAACATTTTGCTGATGTGCCCAGTGCCCAGTTTTTCAAAGCTAGCCACAACAGATGAGCATTCTCCATGAGCCCTATCACCAGGGCTTCATGCCAGCTGTGCCCCTAATCCTCCCCCCCAGATTTGAGCATGGGTCACACTCCAACTGTCCCCCACCCTCTTCCTTCCAATCTCATCTCTTCCAGGTCACTGGTGGCCTCATCTCCCTTCCTTGACTTTCCACACTGGTCATCAGCTAATTTCACTGTCTCGTTTCATGCAGATGGTGTATGTATTTGTTGGAGCTCAGTTTGAAATGGGGAAGGATTAAGACATTTTCATGCTTTTTTTTTTTTTAAATCCTGGAGCTCTTGACCACTCCTGGGGCTAACCAATAGCTAGCAGGGTCTGTATTTCCCAGAAAGGAGCAGGGCTGTAATGGAGAGTTAGTGACAGGGCTCAGCTGGCAGACGGGATAGAGAAGGTCCTGAGGGAGCCTATCCTGGGCCTTGGAGCATGGCACAGCCACCCCCCAGATGTGAGCATAGAGCCAAGTGTTTCTGCCTAGGAAATTAGCCTCAGAGATGGTGCTTGGGACCTTTACCCTTGGTACCCAATGGGAGCTTCTGCAGGGGGAGCTGGGACTGGATGTCTGGCTCAGCAGATGGGTCCAGGAGTAAGGCTAGTTTCTTTGTCTTCGAGTAGATATTATTTATATCACCAGTCCTCATTATTGGTTGGCTCAGCCATACTCAGAGAGATATGACACATAACAGGTGATAATGTTTAATAACAAGAAAACCTCTCATGTACAGATATACATCACAGATGCTTTCATCTTCAGGCTAAGAATGAAATGCCAGCATCGGAATTCATGACAGAGATTTCCTTCCTTCCTTCCTCCTCCTCCTTTTTTTTGTCTTTTTGTTTTTGGTTTTTGGAGACAGGGTTTCTGCTGTCCTGGAACTCACTCTGCAGACCAAGCTGACCTCATACTCTTAGAGATCTCCCTGCCTCTGGCTCCCAAGTGCTGACATTAAAGGCAGCTGATTTAGAGATTTTAAAATTTAGACCAAGATTTTGGTGTAGAGCTGCACAACACTCTGAATCTAGGAGTGATTTACACCTGCCTTGTTTCTGCTAGCCTAAGACCTATACTCCTTTTCAGAGCAGTGATTACTAAACACAACAAATACTATAAGCATACCTAAATGTGATGTGCTATTGGCTAGCATGCAGAACGTTTAGCTTCACAAGTCTGACTTTCTTGTCTAACATGGTAGTAGAGGAAATGATGTCTGGTGATGGACTTTCAGTATCCATCCTTCATGGTACCAGATTTCCCTGAGAGGTAGAAGAAGCCTTTGAGGCTCAGAAGTGGTAGAACTAGAACTTTCCAATCCAAAACACAGCTGAACCTGAAAGGGCTCAAAGCAGGAACCAGGTACTCCTTGGCCTGAATCACTTAAACTGTTTGAGTCCCTTATTAATTAAATTAAAACAGAAGAAGGAAGCCAGGCAGTGTTGGTCTACATATACCTTTAATCCCAGCACTTGGGGAGGCAGGTCTCTAAGTTCAAGGCCAGCTTGGTCTACACAGTGAATTCCAGGACAGCTAGGGTTACACAGTGAAACCCTGTCTCAACCCTCTACTCCCCTGCACCCCAAAAAAGCAAAAACCAAAATCAGAGAAAGGCTGTGTGAATGGGTTGTTTTAGGTAGTTGGGTGGTTCTCAAGGGTTTTATGACTTATAGAAATGTGCTCAGATGTGACAGCAGTTTCTGTTTATCTGCCTGCCATGTGCTTAGTTGGTATTTTAGTCTCTAAGTAGTAGTATAGTTAAGATTGACTATGAGATCGTACTATGTCCTAGACACTGTTTGAGTCCTGTACATATTTTAATCATTCAGTCGATTAATTAATAAGTTGTTGCGAAAACTCTCTGCGGTGGGACTGTTTTCTTCCCTCCCCTTTTACGAGACAGATTCCCATGTAGTTTAGGCTTCTGCCGTCCCTTCCCAAGTGTTAGGGCTACAGGCATGCGCCACCCTCCCAGCCTTTATTCTATTTTTATGGGTTCAGAAACCAGGCACAAAGAAGGTCAAACAATTAGGGAGGGCTGAGACTGAGCACTGAACCTGAGCAGTCTGGTTCCAGAGGCTGAGCTGAGATTGCAGACTGGTTGGCTTTGATTTTACAGAGGTAGGCAGTCTAGCTGGCGTGTGCAGGCTCTGATGTCACATTGCTTGGTTTCTGATCCCAGCAGGGCTAAGCCTCCCTGCTTTGGTTTCCTCATCTCCAAAATGAAATAGCAGAACCTGTCTTATCTTCTAAGGACGCTTACAAAAGATCTCTCTTTCGGCTCTGCGGGGAGGCAGCCCTGTTCTCACATTAGCTTGGCGGGAAGTGGAAGGGTCAAGCAGCCTCTGAAACTTCTAGAGAGAAATACACTCGTGTGCACTTCTCAGAGCACCCGTAAATTCATCTGGAGACCAGACGGGGGATGCTACATCTTTAAAATAATTTTGTGGATGCCAGGCAGAAATAGGAGAATCTTAAATGAAGACAGGTGAAATCTTGGCTTGGTCTCAACCCTTAAGATTTCATTTTAGGTCTTATATAGCTGCCAGGAGAGGTAAAAGTCTTATTGAATGTCAGAGTTGGAAGGGAGCCTAGAGATGATCAAGTTATTAGGTGGGTAAACCGAGGCTCAGAGAAGCAGAATGACTTACCTGAGGTTACTAAAGCCATGGGGGGGGGGGTTCTTTTGGGGTAGCCTGGCCAGCTCAGCAGCATCTATGTGAATTCTGCTTTCCCCCAGATCGCAGCTTCTTCCCGGGTCCTCCATGGGGAGGAGAGGTCTCACCTGCACAAGTTACCCCATTCTCCACGCGGGTGCTTCTGGAGCCCAGAACCCCAGGTCTTAAGCTCCAGAGCGCGTTCGATTTGCGCGTGCGCACAGCAGCTAGACCCTTGCTTCCCCCCCCTCCTTTTTTTTCCTTCCCCCCCCCTCCCTCCTTACCGCTCTAGGGGAGGGGGAGGTAAGACGCGGGAGCCTCTCCAGGGCCTTAGCCAATGCGCTGGCGGGCCGCGGGCCCGGCCCCCTCCTTCCCTCCCGCGCCGCCCAATAGGAATTTACTACAATGTTGTGGCGAGCCGGGGGGGAGGGGCGCGGGCGGGCCGCGGGCCGCGCCGGCCTCGTCTCGCTCAGGAAAGGCGGGAGGGCGCGCGCCGGGGCTGCTAGCTCGCTCTCTCCCTCGCTCCCTCCCTCCGCCCGGCGGCTTTAGTGAGGCAGCCTGCAGCCCGCCAGCGTGCGAGCTGCAGAGGGCCGGAGCCTCGGACACCGCCTCCGCCTCCTGCCATTGTTCCTCCGGTTGAAGCTGCAGCTGGCGCTGGAACCCCGGCCAGGAGCCCCGGGTAAGGCGAGGCGAGCGTGCGCACCAGTGGGGGGCGCGGCGCTGGCCCCGAGGGGACGGTCCGGGCGGCCGAGGCGCCGCCGCTGCAGCCTTTGTCTCCAGCCCCCTTTGCAGGCCCGGGAGCCCGGGCGCGGGCTCACGAGGGCAGCCGGGGGCTTAGAGGCAGTCCTGGGCTGGAGGAGGGGGGGCGGCGGCCCGGGCGCTGCTAAGGAGAGCGCGGGGAGGGGGGAGGGAGGGAGCGCAGCGCACGGGCCGCGTCTCAAAGTTAAGCGTGGGGTGTCTTCCTATGGAGGGGTCCTCGGTCCCTGCCGGCCTGTCAGTCACCGTCGGTGGGCGGGACCCCCGGCAGGAAACCAGGTGGGCAGCGGTGCCTCGGACCGCGAAGGTGCCGAGTGTCCCTCGTGACCGGGAAGCTGGGCAGATCGGACAAGTCGGGCGGAATCTGAGGGCGTGGAGAGCTTCGCAGCGCTCCCAGGCCTTCCCGCCATAGTCCCTGCATCTTAAAAAAAAAAAAAAAAAAAAAAAAAAAAAAGAAATCAAATCTCAGAACCCTCTGGATCCAGTGCCTTGCTTCGTGATCTTCAGGGGTCCCAGCGAGCCAAGGGTTAAAGCTATTCTCTCAGCTCCGTGACCTCCTTTTTCAGTTCGCGCATCTGTCGGCTTGGAAATCTTTCCCTGGCTTGCTGGGCTGCCTGTACCTGTGGAGGTTGTGGAGCTAGGCTCACCCTCTGATTTCATCACCAGGCGGATGCTCCAGAAGGGAGCTTCTGCCCAAGCAGGGTCGTCCTCCCCCGGGATTGGCGTTCTCTGCAGAGAGAAAGTGATCTTATATGAAACAAATCGCTAATGGGATGGTTTCGGGTCACACGACAGCAGTGTCATCCTACCATAAATGACTAACTGTGGAGACTTGGGTTGTTTGTTTTGTTCGCTGCTGTGTTTTTAAGAGACGTTAGTTTTAAATTTTTTAGTAGTCTGGGTGATTTCACAGCTACACTTTTGTTCCTTCTGTTTTTTAGGGAAAATTGCAAGAAATGTTTATGTTTGTGTCTTGAGTGCTATTATAGTGGGTCTTATACAACCTTGGGGATCGACTGTAGTCATTACAGTTGTTCATTACTGTTTCCCCTGTTCTTAGTCTGGTAAAAAGCAAAAAAAAAAAAAAAAAAAAGAATTCAGTTGATTTGATCCTTTTAGTGAGGCAGGATATACATATGCTTTATGTAATTCTTTTTATTTTTAATATTGCTTCGTTTTGTAAAAGTTTGTATTCTTCACTTTCTTTTCTTTTCTTTTTTTTTTTTTTTTTTTGAGACAGCGTCTCTCCTGGAACTCACTTTGTAGACTAGGCTGGCCTTGAACTTAGATGCCTGCCTCTCCCTCCTGAGTGCTGGAATTAAAGGCATTTGACACTGCAGCTGGCCACTTTCCTTTTCTATAAATTGACGACAGAAAATTTTTCGCCAGCTGTAAACTTCGTTTCTTGAAGTGTTAGTATAAACTATGTAGAGTCCATAATAAATACTGGACACACAGTAAGCACTCAATAAATGATAACCAGAGAATGCTTGCCCAGATGTAGTGAGGCCCTGGGCTTGATTCTTCAATATCACAAAAAAAAAAAAAAAAATGGATTTAAAAGTTGATTATCAGATTGCTTTGTAATCAAAATGGTAATTCAGAGTGTTTTCTATAAGTTTTTGATTAAGATAAAGGTAGCTATTGTTTGGATGCCTGGGAATAGAAGCACTGTATGTCTTTGCCATTTTAAAAAGTAAAGCCAGTGTTGCACCAGGCTCAGCATAGTAACTTTATTTTTCTATCAATGAAACCATACTTTCCCCCCTTACTATATAATTAAATTCAGGCTTAGAAATAAACACTTAGGGGCTGGAGAGATGGCTCAGCGGTTAAGAGCACCGTCTGCTCTTCCAGAGGACCCGGATTCGATTCCCAGCACCCACATGGCAGCTCACAACTGTCTGTAGTTCCAGTTCCAGGCAAACACCAAGGCAAATAAATAAATAAATAAAGTTTTTTAAAAAAGAAATAAACACTTAAAATCTTTAGAATTTACTAATATTATTTCAGCATTATACCAGTGTTTTATACCAAATGAGTACATTCTTGTGTTCATCTTGAGTTTAAAGTTTTCATTGGTCTTTAATAATTTTCTTTTTTTCAGAGCTGAGGACCAAACCCAATGCCTTGTGCATGCTGGGCAGGCTCTCTATTAGTGAGCTAAATATCTGACCCCTACTTTTATTTAAAATATTTTAATTTATATCTATGGCTGTTTTGGCTGCATGTGCTTTATGCAAGTACACGCCTGTTGTTCGTGGAGGATAGAAGACGACCTCAATCCCTTGGGACTGGAGTTGCCATTGTGAGCTACCACGTGGGTGCTGGAAATTGAATCCAGGTCCTTTTCAAGAGCAGCCAGAGCACTTAACTGCTAAACCACCTCTCCAGCCTCCTTTTCTTTTCTTTCTTTCTGTTTTTAATGGCCATTTTGACTGCTTTAATAGTCATAGAAAGGCCAGAAGAGGGCACCATATCAAATTACAGATAGCTGTGAGCCACCATGTGGTTGCTGGGAATTGAATTAAGGAACTCAGGAAGCAGCCAGTGAGTGCTCTTAACCTCTAAGCCATCCTCCAGCTCTCTTCAATTCTCCTTTCTTCTCTCTTTTTCTTTCCTTTCCTTCTCTTTCTTAACTTTTTTTTTTTTTTTTTTTGAATAGTCTTGCTATGTAACTCAGTCTAGCCTCAACTCAAGATATTTCTGCCTCAGCTTCCCAGTGCTGGGATTGTGAAAATGTGTGTGCCATCACACCTGGCTCAACTTTAACAAAACTACTTAATCTAGCTTTCCATTGTCTCACTCCTTAGTTCATGGTTGGTCATGGTGTGTACCTTTTTGAAGTAGGGTATGGTTGCATAGTTTCGGGCTGATCTCATACTCAGTATGTTGCCCATAGTAGGTTTGAATAGCTGATCCTTAGCCTCAGCCTCTCCCTAATAGGATTATAGGCAGAGGCAACTACACCTAGGGGTTTATAGTCTTTTAAATTATTTTATGTCTGTGAATATTTTGCCTGCACATATGTCTGTGTACCCTGTGTATGCCTGGTGCCTTTGGAGGCCAAAAGAGGGATGTTGGATACCTTAGAACTGGAGTTAGAGATGGTTGTTAGCCATTATGTGGGTACTGGGACTTGAACTATTCTTTACAAAAGCAGCAAGTGCTCTTAACCACTGAGCCATCTCTACAGTCTTGCAGTTTATGGTCTTAATTGCAAACAAATTCATACTCTGTGAAAAAGTGCACTTAAAATGCTATTTGTTTTGGCTTCTTCCTGTTCCTAAGAAAGCTTCATAGTTAAATTGTTTGGGAGGGACACTGTCTAAAAGCCACAAGATTCTTGGATTTTCCGCAGGTACTTTTAATATGCTTACCATTAGATTGTGATAAAAAATATTCTGCCTGTAGATCTTGGTGGGATGAGTAGAGTTTTCTTACTATTTTTTGAGTACACAGAATTGGTGATCATGACCTGATTTCATATTTTTAAAATATCAGTGGCCATCCACGCCTGAATTTGGTTCTGAAATCAAGAGTAGCACATGTTTAGACCACAGTGTGTTTCCTTGTTATCTGAGAAGCAGGCTGGTGCTCTCTGTTTTTCCAAGAGTCCCGTTGGGTTCATGATTAGTCAAATGCATATTCAGATGTGGACTCATCACTACCTCTAAAGGACTTGTTTTTTCCTCTAGTTGTTTGGGCATGAAATCAATCAGTCATTTTATTTTATTTGTAAGCTAAGCAATAATAATTTCAATTACTCTTTTCTTGGGAACAACTTTGCTTTTTTTCTCTGAATAAAATATACAAAGATGAAATTTTTACAAGAATTTCCCCATATTGATTAATTACAGGCATTATTTATAAAGGAGATAATTGCTGCGTTTATGATAGCTTCCAGCTAGAGGGATAGCTGGATGCCAACCTGTGTGTGTGTTACTTTTGTTGTTAGTTATAGTTTTTGAATGTGTCTCCTACACTGTGGCTTTACTATGTGCTCTTTTTATGAGCGAGTTCACGGTGTGTTAGGTAAAATACAGTATAACAAATGCATTGAGAGCACACTGAGTTAGATTAGTATTTTGGTTTCCTCTGCTGCTGTTTAATGAATGCACAGTGAGAAGGATAAAGAAAAAACTAGCAGCCAGTACTGTTCAGAATTTAGAGACATTAGAAAGGAGAACATGAGTGATGATCTCATTTAGAACAACTTTGCTGATGCTTCAAATGCCAGTTTTAGGAAAGTGTAGTGGGAGAATCAGATTACCATTGAAGTTTATTTTCACTTATTTTTCTGAAGGTTTTTTTTTTTTTTTTTTTTTGAGACAGAGTTTTTTTTTTTTTTTTTTTTTTAACTTTATTTATTTATTTATTTGCCTTGGTGTTTGCCTGGAACTGGAACTACAGACAGTTGTTAGCTGCCATGTGGGCGCTGGGAATCGAACCCGGGTCCTCTGGAAGAGCAGATGGTGCTCTTAACCGCTGAGCCATCTCTCCAGCCCGAGACAGAGTTTCTTTGTGTATCCTTGGCTGCCCAGGGACTAGCTCTATAGACCAGGCTGGCCTCAAATTTACAGAGATCCACCTGCCTCTACCTCCTGAGTGCTGGAATTAAAGGTGTGCGCCACCACTGCCTCGCTTAAATTATTTAAATAGATTTTGAACATCTTGAAGTGGTCAGAAAAATAGGTAATTATTTGAGAATACTCTCATGTGAGAATACTCTCATGTGAGAATAGGAAAAATACTCTCATGTAAGGCTTTATAGAACTTTAATATCTCTAACTTATTTGTCATCAACGTCTTCCAAAGTAATTGAAAATAAATATGCAGCCTGAATAGAGAAATTGGAAGTGTGATGTGCAAATATTCCCTTTCTCTTTACAATTAGATTGTTACCTTTAATGTCCTTTCACTGTAGAAATTCTAGCATCATGCTCACTTTATTATATTTTAAGTTTTATTTTATGTATATTAGTGTTTGCCTGTGTGTATGTGCATGTACCATATGCCTGGTGCCCATGAGGGCCAGAAGAGGCATTGAATCCCTTGGACCTGGAGTACCGTGTTATGAGCTGCTATATGGGTACTGGAAACTAAACCAGAGTCCACTGTAAGAATAATCAGTGTTTTTAACCGCTGAGCCATCTCTCCAGCCCTTCGTTTTTCTACTCTTTAGTCTACTGTCTTTTTCAATTGTCTCTTTATTATTTCCAAGATAAATCCATGTGGATTAAACTTTGTTTATTGGATTCTTATTTTTTACCGTCCATGGCTATGGATTCTTTGAGTCACTTCCTTTCAGTTAATCTAGGCTCTCACCAGTCATTCTTGATTCCCAGTGTGATCACTATTTATAAAGATTAGAATTGTGTTTTAGCTATGTGACCTGGAACTTAAAACACGGCTACAGGAATCTCGGCAGAGTGAATCTGAAGGGGAAAGACTGCTTGATGAAATGGGTAAAAACTACGACCATGAGTTTATGTTGATTAAGATAGATTGGAAAATAATCAGTAGCTGCTTTATAATTTACTCTCTCTACTATGCCATTTGTGTGGGTTCTGAGGATCCAAACTCACTCAGTTCCTTAAGCTTATGATGAGGGCTTTAACTGGGGAGCCGTCTCCCCAGCTTTGTAGATTTGCTTATTTATTTGCCAGATATGTCATATGAAACTGGTACTTAGAATGAAATCTTAAGGGTGTGTTTGAGTGTATCACTTTATAAAGAAATGCTATTTTGACTTGTGTTTCAAGTATGTGCTTTCCTTTTTTTTTTAAGGCAGTGTCTCTGTAAGTTTGTGTTTTAATTTGATGGCTTGAAGTGCTACATGTATTTACGTGAAGGGTATTTCACCCTGGTAATGTACTAGGTACATGCTGTTGATATTCACCCCCTCCCAATTCCATATGAACACACAGGCAAAACTGTCAAGGGCTCCAAGAATTTAAGCCCTCAGATTTCACCTGGCAACCATTTCAGCGTGCAAGAGGGATGCTTGAAGGCAGCCTTACAGTGAAGGCTCTCTCCTTCATTTTTCCCTTTCTTCCTGCTACCCACTTGCTGTTTCTTGCCCATTCTCTCTCTCTTTAAAAAAAAAAAAAAAAAAGATTCAGAGAATTGATACTGTTGCTAGCTTACTACCTGCAGAGTCCTGCCAGTCCTGATAGTATTATGTAATTACATAAATCTTTTTTCATGGTGTCATATGATATTGTGTATATGTCCTCCCACACGTGTGTCTTTAGAGTAATTTTTTTTCCATCTGGTATTGGAATGAGCTCTTTGTTAGGTTATTTTTAAATCTTCCAGCTCTCTTGGCATCCTCAACACTCAAAATAACACAATTGCTCTGGGAGGCGAGAACATCCACATAGTCTATTAGTAGCTTTTTCAGTGGAAATGGAAGCAGTATTTTATTTTTAAAGTCATACCTCGTGTTCCTTACAGACAAAACACACACATTTTATGTTTCTATAGCCTTAGATAATTTTGTTAGGTAGAAAGAAGTCAGTTGTTACCAAGTAGATAATTGAGATGTACTTAGGGCAAGGAAATGATTCCAAAGATATTTTAGTCTCTGAAGGTTTATTGGTGTTCTTTTGAGCTCTTGCAGCATTTGCATATTTTCCAGATATGACATATGATACTGTTGCTCACAGTAAGATAGTCGGCTTCTAGAAAGCAAAGGATTACCATTTTCCTGCATCTCCTGCTCAGTGCAGATTCAGCTTAGTGCATCAGCTAGACTTACAACATAGGGTGCATACTATGATGTGAATGTCAGGATAATTAGGATTTATGATCTGTGTTGTAATTCTGTTTCTAGAATTTCCCTCCCTCCCTTTCTTCCTTTTTTACTCTGTCTTTCTGTATTATCTTCTTGAAAAGTTGAAGAAGTGATGGCACTTTATAATACTCCTAAAACATTTTGTATATATTCCTGAAGAATAAAGCTATTACTCTACATAAGCATAACACATGGTTAAGACACTAACAGTATTTCAGTCAATACTTAGTCCAATTTTAGATGTCCCCAGTTAGGTTTATTTATTTTTTTTATTGGTGATGTATGTCTATGATGTGTATGTGTGGGTGCATGTGTAGAGGCCAGAAGACAACTCTGTGGCTTCTTCTTTTCCCACCTTATGTTCTTCCCAGGGATTGAACTCAGGTTGTCAGACTTGCATGCAAGTGCCTTTTATCCTATGAGCCATCTCAGCAGCCCTCGCTAGATTTTTAAAAAATATTTCTTTATTTATTATGTATACAGTGTTCTGCCTGCAGGCCAGAAGAGGGTACAGATCTCATTATAGACTGTTGTGAGCCACCATGTGGTTGCTGGGAATTGAACTCGGGATCCCTGGAAGAACAGAAGTGCTCTTAACTTCTGAGCCATCTCTCCAGCCCCCTTGTTAGATTTTTAAATGTAAATATTTGATCATATCTCCTTCATTTCCTTTAATCTAGAACAGTACTCACCCCCACACTTGTCATTGGTTTTGATAAAACCTGGTGCCAGCTGATTGTAGAATGTTCTATTCTGAATTTGCTTGATTGTTCTCTTGAGGTTTTGTTTAATTTGTTCTCTTATTTGCTTTGTTTCCTATAAACTGGAAATTTATCTCTGTAGGTTTGATTAGACCCAGGTTAAACATTTTTGGCAAGACTTCTGCCTGGTGTTTTGTTCTTTGTTTTGAAAGTCATCAGGAAGTTCATAATGTCAGGCTGTTCCACAGTTAGTGTTGCTAATCTGCCCACCTAGTTAAAGTGGTAACCACAGACTTCTGTGTAGTGGTGGACGTCTTTAGTATTTGTGGAGGAATTGTGACATTGTAAATATCCTGTTCCCAATTACCTTTTCCCATTGGCTTTAGGCATCTATGAATCCTTGGGGGTTTACATATGTTGTTAGCTCTTCGATTCGAATCTGGGAGATTTAAATTAGGGAAGAAAAGGAAAATCATGAGCTCCCTTTGCTGCTCCAGTACACACAAGTTTCCTGTGCTAAATCTGATTTCTTGTATTTACCCCCTGGTTTGTTCCTGAAATTAGGTTTACAGGATTATATTTTATTTGGAGTGGAATATAACCATTGGGGTTCCTAACAAACACATGGACCTAAATGTTCTCGAGACTGGCATGAGGGTGTTTTTTTCTCTGTAGCTGGGTTATAGGTGGTTGTGAGCTGTCTGCTCTTAAGCTGCTGTTAACACTGAGCTGTTTGTCCAGCCCCTAGGCATTTTGTTGTTTGTTTTTGTTGTTTTTCTGTGTGTATGTGGAAGCAATCCACCTTTGAGGTTATACCCTTGATAATTTGTTTGAGGCAGGGCTGTGTAGCCCAGGCTGGTCTTGAACTCTGACCCTGCTGCCCATCACCCTGAGTGCTAGGATTATAGGGGACCACTACTACTACACCTTGCTTATAGGTTACATTTTAGTGAGAGGGTATGGATAAGTAGGTAAGTCAGAGATAAGAAATAAAGCATTGGATCTTACTGAGGACTGGAGAAGTAAGCAGAGTAAGAGAACAAAGTGTGAGGTTGGTGGGTCAGTATTTTAGATCACAGTGGTCAGAGATGGCCTTTCCGACAAGGTGACATTTGAGCAGAATTCTGAATGAAGTAAGGAGTATTTGGAGGACCAGCAGTGTAGGCAGCATAACAAAGTGTAAGTATGCTTGGTGTGGTTTTTACAATTTTATTATTAGTGTGTGCATGTATGTACATAAGCACCAGCAAATGCCATGGTGTAGGTGTAGAGGTCAGGTTCTCTCTTTCTACCATGGGTTCCTGTGGTCAAGCCCAGGTTATCAGATGGAGCCATCTCACCTCCTGTGTTTGCTGTGTTTGACAGACATTAAGTCAGTGAACACAGAGAGTCAGAATGATGTAGGGTTGGAATTGCGTTCAGATATATCATCGGTAGAAAGAGGAAGCCTTTTAGTACTTTGTGCTAAGGTCTTTTGTATGCTACTGTGAGCCTGGGAGGGGGATTCTTGGAAGGATTTTGAGAAGAGGAATGATATACTCATTCATTCCCTGCATATTAATTATCTATGATGAGCAGGATCCTGTCTGTGTTCATAAAAGAATGTCGACCACATGATCCTGCCCTAAATGAATTTTATGATCTCTTATTAGTAGGACTCACTGGGCACATACTCAGAAGTGTAGGAGTGTCTGTGTGGTGGAAAGGCACATACTTACTGAAGAAGCAGAATCAACCTGTATTAACATTCTGGCTCTTCTATGTGGTTCATCATATTCCCAACAGTATTTACTAGGCCTGTTTAAATAATGTAATGTCAGTAATTATGTCAGGTAAATAATGTCAGTGTTCACTGATGACTTAAGATAGTCCAGGCTCTGTGCTGGGTACTTTGTAGATATCATGTAGATGTTAAGGAATACGGGATTTGGGGTGGAATGCTTTGTTTTAAATTCTGATTGTGTCACTCTTTAAGTAGCAAGTTAATTCATATCTGTAACATCCTATTCATTCTATACTATGGGGATATTCTACACCTTTAATGTTACTATGATTGAATGAGTTAAATGTAGGAAGTTAAATATATGAGTATTTACCTTTTTTTTTTTGAGGTGCTAGCATATGCAAGGCAAGCACCTTGTTATGAGCTACATCCTTAGTCTTAGTCCTATGTGAAATATGTAGAATCACACCAGATGTGTGGTCATCATGATGATTTTTATAGTTAAGCTTCACCACAGGTCGCTGGAGTGCTATTCATCCTACTTTACATTTTAGGTAACAAGTTAAAAGTAAAGTAACGTTCAAAATTTCACAATTGAAAATTCGATTTAAAGGGCTGGAGAGATGGCTCAGAGGTTAAGAGCACTGACTGTTCTTGCAGAGGTTCTGAGTTCAATTCCCAGAGACCACATGGTGGCTCACAACCATCTATGATGACATCTCATCATACTCTCTCTTCTGTATACTGTATACATAATAAATAAATCTTTTTTAAAAAAAAAGAAAGAAAGAAAATTGGCTTCAAGAGAGAAGTCTTTACTGGAGCTCTTTTGTTTGCTTAGCATGTGCATGAGCAAGTGGGGGACAGGAGATTTGATATAAACCTTCTGTCACAACTGATGAGTTCTTAATTCTTATTTTGTGAAAGTACTTTTCTATGCTTGTATTTCTTGTGTACAATATTTCAGTTAATACACATATAGTATGTGCCCATCACACAGAGATATTAAATAAATGCCAATTCTCTTTTCCCTTTGATAAAATATGACCTCATGGACATGAGGGGGATAATCTCTCTCTCTTTCTTTCTTTCTTTCTTTCTTCCTTCCTTCCTTCCTTTCTTTTTTTTTTCTAGCAGAGTTTTATGTGCCCTCCTCAGGCTGGCCTTGAAACTTGCTATGTAGTTGAAGGTGACTTTGAACTCCTGAACTCTTGCCTTCATCTCACAAATGCTGAGATTGCAGCCGTTTGCCATCATCTTAGGCTCTTTTAAATATATACATATATATTTAAGATTTATTTTATTATATATACAGTGTTTTGTCTGCATGTTTGTCTTATGCTGGAAGAGGGCACCAGATCTCATTATAGATGGTTGTGAGCCACCATGTGATTGCGGGAATTGAACTCAGGACCTCTGGAAGAGCAGCCAGTGTTTTTAACCTCTGAGCCATCTCTCTAGCTCCCTCTTTTAAATAGTTTTGGTTAGTTTATTATTACTGCAGGGTTTTTTGGTGTGTGTGTGCATGTGTACATATATGTGATGTTTGCACGTGTGGAGATCAGAAGCAAACCTCATGACATTAGTTCTCTTTCTGTCTTTATGTGGGTTCTTGGATTGACTCAGGTTGCCAGGCTTGTATAGTACATCTTACTTGTATCTGTTTCTACTGAAATTGGATACCTGTGTGTCTGTATTATTACTATATGTAAATATGTAATGCAGTTATATAAAAAGCATTCAATTTTACCTAGTGTTGGTCTTTGGATTTGATTCAGACTCATACTGGAAATTTTAAGCTGTCATTTGAGTGTTAGCCTGTGCATGAGTATTCTAAGGACCCATTTGACAGCAAGTCTGGTTTCATAGCTTCATTTCCCGGGTTGTTAAGGCGCAGTTATGTGGTTGGTGTCCCCGTTGTTGCTTTTATCTTTTGAAGCAGATGTGAAAGTAAACATACACACTTGAAAAACAGGAAGGGGTTTGCTTTGAGAGGGTGCTTTTCAAGGCAGCTTTTACTCAAGCTATCTAAAATCTAGAGAGTCTCAAGTCTTTTTAGAAAGATACAGTAGTACCTCAGTTTTGTAAAATAAATATTTAAAAGCAATTTAGTTAAGTCATGAACACATATATATTTATATATTTTTGCTTTTTACACATTTTGGAGAAGTATTATGCTCCTGTTTTTAGTTAAACAGAGAACTGAGACGATTTTTCCTCAGACTGTTGAGTGTCCAGTTCAGAGCCTCTCTTCTGCTGGGCACAATGCCCGGCTCTCTGCCCCGAGCTGTGTTCCTGCCCTCACTTCTGAGTTCCCTTTCTGTTTGGAGGAACTTTCACAATGTGTATGTGTTTACCAGTGCAGAGGGTGTGTGTGTGTACATGTGTGTATGTACACGTGTGTGGAGGGTATGTGTGTGTGCATGTGTGTATGTACATGTGTGGGGTGTGTGTGTGTGTGTACATGTGTGTGGAAGCCTAACGTTGACTTTGGCTGCCTTCTTTGATTACTCTCTACATTATTTGTTGAGGCAGAGTCGTTTGAACCCAGAGCTAGCCACTTCCAGCTAGCTTAACTAGTCATCTTGGGAATTTCTTGTGCCTTGTGCTTGCTTAAATTACAGGTAGCTGTCATACCTGTCTTTTATATGGGTTCTGGGGATCTGAACTCAGATCCTCATGCATGCATGGCCAGTACTTTGCCCACTGAGCCTTCTCCAGCCTCACAAAGAATCTGTATTGCTTTGTTAAAAGCCTCCCTTTGTAGTAGTATGTTTCTGGCTTGGACTTTCTGTTCTAGCCCTGAGGTTCTGACACAGAAACACATAGATGCTTACATTAATTTTATGCTGATTGACCTAGGGCCCAGGCATATTGCTAGCTAGCTCTTGTTCTTAAACTAACCTATATTCAGCCATGTGGCTCGGTACCTTTTCTCAGCAGCGTTTCAACTTCTTTTCTCTGCGTCTCCTGGCATCTCTGAGGTGTTTCTTCTCACTGGCTATTCTCTGGCAACTAGGCTCTGTTCTGTCTGTTCCCAGAGTTTTCTTAGTCTGGTAGCCCCGCCCACACTTCCTGTCTGCCTTTGGCTATTCAGCAGTTTTATTAAATCAGTAGGCGGGACAATGGAACAAAATACAATCCCACTACATCCTTTCTTCCTCTCTTCCCCTTGATTTTCTCAGGATGACTGTTTCCCACACCTTTCTACTAGTGGTACTTTGAGGATGCAGTTGTTGTTGCAGTCTTGTTTTTTTTTTTTTTTTTTTGAGATA